>CM035154.1:2565923-2971418 GCA_020205615.1 Panax quinquefolius | reverse complement strand
TCTTAATAAATCTTGAAGTTTGAATAGTCCTCTACGATTGTCGTCCGTCGTTTGGGGATGGTATGCGAACTAAATCGTAAATCCGTGCCCATAGCTTTTTGCAAGCTAACCCAAAATCTTGAAGTGAATCTTGGGTCACGATCCGAAACTATGGATCTTGGCATGCCATACAACCTCACAATCTCATTCACGTCACGTACTAGCAAGGCGTTCGAGGAATAAGTCTCCGTGTCGGCAAGAAATAAGCGGACTTGGTTAATCTATCAACAATAACCCAAATAGCATTGATGCCTTGAAAGAAAGCTAGTAGGAAGACAAAATGTGAAATCCATAGTAATGTGTTCCCACTTCCATTTAGGAATCTCAGTGGTTCTGCAGCGGACCCTTAGGTACAAGATGCTCGCCTTTACGTTAGCAAGTTAAACACATCGAGATAAACTTTGCAATCTCTCTCTTCGTATTGTTCCACCAAAATGTATGTCGAAGATCACGATACATTTTAGTACTTCGAGGATGGATTGCAAATGGCGTATTATTGTGCCTCCATCATAATCTTGTACTTGAAGTCAGTCGTTAGGAACCACAAAGTGCAGAGTGGACTCGAAGTATTCCTTCTTCATCAATTCTCGCTTAGGAATAGCTCCTTCTTGTACTTTCTTCTTCATACGCATCGACTCAAGATTCGGTGGCTTGAAAGCGACCTTAACTTTTTCTATTAAAGTTGGCTCTGTCGTATACTTGACATCATCCTTTTCGTTCCGCATATGATCTTCTACTCGATGCGTAAATTTACCGTTAAGCTTTACCGGGATGGTATTGAATAGTGTGGTCGTAGTCTTTCAATAGCTCGAGCCAGCGTCATTTGCGCATGTTGAGTTCTTTTTGAGTGAAGAAATATTTAAGGCTTTTATGGTGCGAATATATCTCCACTTTCTCCCCGTATAGATAGTGCCTCCATATTTTTAAGCAGCTTATTGCTGCTTGACTCTAGATCATGAGTAGGATAATTCCTCTCATACTCTTTAAGTTGTCATGAGGCATAAGGCTATGACTTTCCCACGTTGCATGAGAACACATCTAACCCTTTGCGAAGCATCGTAGATAACAAATCCATCAAACCGGATGGTATTGTTAGAAACAGTCTTAGAAATAAGTCTCCTCTTAAGCTCTTGGAAACTTTTCTCGCATTCTTCGCTCCAAGCGAATTTTGTATCCTTAAGGTTAAATTTGAGTTAATGGAGTAGCGATTAGAAAACCCTTCCACGAATCTCAGATAATAACCATTAAGCCAAAAAAGCTCGTACTTGATCGTGGGAAACTTGGTTGCTCCCGACTTTGTATTGCTTGATCTTGTGGGATCGCGGATACTCCATTTTGACACCACGTGCCCGAGGAATGCTACTTCCTCGAAGCGAACTCGCATTTCTTCAATTTGGCATATAGTTGGTTTCCACGAAGCCTTTGGAGTACCGACTTCAAATGGTGCTCATGATCTTCACGACTTTTGGAATATATAAGGATGTCATGATAAAAACTGACAACGAATTGATCCAAATATTCCTTGAATACTCGGTTCATCGTATCCATGAAAGCCGCGGGAGCATTAGTTAGTCAAGAAAGACATGACTAAGAATTCATAATGCCCATCTACAGGAGTTAAAGCGGTCTTTGGAATATCCTCGATTTAATCTTGATTTGATGATATCCGAGCGAAGATCGATTTTTGAAAAGAATTGTGCCCCTTGCTGTTGGTCGAACAAGTCATCAAATCTGAGGTGAGGATACTATTCTTGATGGTGACATGGTTCGATTCCGATAGTCGATACAAAGTCGCATACTCCGTCTTTCTTCTTTCTGAATAAAGCAGAGGCACCCCGAGGAGATGTCTTGGGGCCAGATGAAGCCGATGTCCAACAATTCTGTAGTTGGACCTTTAACTCTGAAGTTCAATAGGAGCCATTCGATATGGGGTTTTAGAAATGGGCTTTGTGCGGGTTCAAGATCGATAAAAATTGACTTCACGTTACGGGGTAGGCAGGGAAGTTCTTGAAATCGTCGGGAAAATCGATACAGCGGGAATATTATTCAAATTTGGCGTGTCTTTATTCAAATCCATAACATGGGCTAAGAAAGCTTGACATCCAGTTTTTAATAAGCGAATAGCTTTATGATTAGATATAGCGGTGATTGATTTTAATGGTTTAGTTGCTTGAATTAAATACAACAGGTTGGTTAGGAATATGAAAACTATGACCTTACGAAAACAATCAATTTTGGCATGATGAGTAGTTAACGATCAATCAATCCTAAAATCACATCAAAAGCAAGTATCTTTAAAGAGATAAGGTCAGCGGGTAAAGGTAATGGTGCTGACTTGAATCAAACAAGATTTATAAGCGGTGGATGTGATGAAAGTTTCTCTAGCGGAGTTTCCACGAGATAGGTGAAATCTAAATTTCTCAAGGTCGAGTTTAAGCGTTGAGCACATGCGGGAGAGATAAATGAATGGGTATACCGGTATCAAGTAAGGTATAAACTTACTTGAGAATTTATAAATAGCTTACCGTGATCACCTCGTTTGGGTTTCTCGCATTATGACCGGATCTGACAAAGCTTCTTCCGGAATCGTTGACTTTGACTTTTACAGAGACGATCTTTTGAGTCATAATCCCCATTGAACTAGGTTTATTCTTTGTCTGATCTCGGCGATATGTCCTTCCTTTCCACAATTATAGCATACCTTGAATTTGTTGTGGGCGGTTTGGTGATATGTCCCTCTTTTCGCATTTGTAGCATATAATGGGTGGTCGTTCTCCTCCCTTAGAACCGATTCTTTCTTAAACCTTTGTCGTCTTCACATAGTCGTTGTTAAATCTCCTCTTTTAAAATCTCCTCTGACTCGCTTCTTCTATTTTCATGGCCATGATTACCACGAGTGGTTACCATTTTGTCCGTCTGTTTCTTTCTCATTGAGTTATCATTATTACACATTGGCTGCTATCTACGATACGATCTGGTTGTGGTCCCTCGGTTGGCCGTACTCGTTATCTCGCTCTAATAATTGAGCCACATTTTACAACATCTGAATAAGAGAAAATTTATGAGAAATGAGATCTTGGCGTATCTTAGGGTTTTGAACCTCTAAGAAACATCCGCGTCATCGTTCCTCATTCTCCACCGAATGAGGTCTGAAACTGGATAACTCTGCAAACTTTGCCTCGTCTTTGAGACTTCGTCATGTTGTTTTATTCAATCGATGAACTCCACTTCCTTCGTATAGCGAACACTTTCGGAAAGTATTTGTCATTAAATAGCTTCTGAAGCGTCTCCCGAGACATCTTTGAGTGCGGTTTGGATGGAGTGCAACTTCACTGAGACTCCCACCGATGATGCGCCTCATACGGAACATAAAGGTGGCGAATGGAACCTTCATTCCTCTCCGTGCATCCCAGACATCGAATATCTTGGTAATTTGTTTGACCCGTGTTTATATGTGATCGGATCTGGCTTTCCCTTAAATTACAGTGGTCTGACTCTTTGAAGCTGCTTGCATTTGTGACAACTTGGTAATTCTTATCATTTCTCTCTGTATTTTGAACACGAGTTTCCTCAAATGCGATTTTGCATGAGCTGCAAAAACTTCTAAACATCCCTCGTTCATCATACGCTCGATGGTGTTGTTCACGGGAGGAACATTGCCCGACTGTTACACGTTCTCCTCGTTGGTGAGTCTGAGGCGTCTCCACGGTCTCATTTCCATTGTTAATATTCTCGATTCGACATTCTCAAATCTTGTATAAAGCGAGGGTTAATTAAAGAAATCAATATATCACATAATATCCTATATCTTGACCAACTAACAAATAAGCTTAGGTAGGACACCTTAGCGAAGGATTTACTCGTCTCTCCCCTCTAGTTACATTCCCGATCTCATGGAGATCGTATCCTAAGCTACGATACCATTTGTGGCGCCCCAAAATAGGTATACATCACCCATTACGAGTTGTCAATACATGATGCGAAAGCAACTACAACTTTATTATTACAACGGTAAAAGCTGTGAGTTTGAATACAAATATTATCTTCAGACAATATCTATACTCAAATAAATCCTCATCACATTTATTGATACATTATTTTACAAAAATGGTGAGGACTACTAAACAATCCTTTCTAAAACCTTCATTCCATACCCCAGGCTTCGTACTTTCATTTATATTCTAGCCTCACGAGAAAAATGGAACAAAAAGGAAAAGGGTGAGCTCACTAGCTCGATAAAGAATATTATGACTAAGATAATATCTGACAAATTATCGTTAGTCTTGACGAGGGAAAAATATAATAGAATCTGATAGACTGACAAATTTTAAATCAATATTACATGGTGAAATAATAATTCATTAGAAGAGTTAAGTAGAGAATGCAAACTACTATCTTCATGTATGAATTTTAAAGTTCATCGTCTATCTTTTATCCTGTAACATCAATCGATATACATACGGAATCAAATATTCATCTTTTACTCTGAGGCGAAGATATTCATCGATTGGTCAGTATTCATTTAAAACACTGTTCATCTTTTGCGCTCTGAAGAAGATTATTAAATCATCTTTGCACTTCTGGGCGAAAGATATTCTTAGAAATCATTCATCTTTTGCTTCTGGGCGAAGATATTCCATAATATCATCATTTAAAAGGTGAGGATGATGAAAAATATTTTTTAAAAAAGCGAATCGGTGAAACAAAATGACAAGGATTAAGGATTAAGGATTAGTACTTGGTTTTATCACGTCAAAAATACCTCAAAAATAATCGTAGTGGTGTAAAATTGAGAATGATCAAAACATGGATCTGATCGGAGTTAGTATCAGAATAGATATTTTAGACGAAAAGAAGAAATTTTATTTTTGATTGAATAGTAGTATCGTGAATAGTCTTAGTATCGTGAATAGTCTTAAGTATCGTGAATAGTAACTCAGACACCAAAAGATAGAAATTCCACAAAAACATCATCTTCACATGAATAGTACTCGTGAATAGTAACTCGTGAATAGTAACTTCGTGAATAGTAACTCGTGAATAGTAACTTCGTGAATAGTAACTCATGAATAGTAACCCAGAGCATGAAAAAGTTCAAATTTGATAAAAAGTTGGATCGATATTTGACATAATGATATTGAAGAAATAATATCATTTGAGAAGAAAATAACATCCACTTACCTCGAAAGATCGAGTCTTACATTGAAAACAGGATATAGTCTATGACTTGGAACTTGCCTTAGTATAGCAATACTCAAAGTATACTCAAAATACTCACAAGAATAAACTCGATAATATAGAGAGAAAACTTGATTTACGGTGTGATTTTCAATTCTAACTAAGCACCTATTTATAGGAAAATGCTTAGAACACAAAGCGAGAAAATTTAATAAAATAATAATATAATTAAACAAATTCAAGCCCACCTTAGACCTGATTGAATTCACACATTTATATCACATGTGGGATTGCAAAAAAACGTTTTTCTTAAATAAAATAATTAAAACTTCCAAAAATTAATTATTTGAACTTGAACTTCAATAATTCATAATAAATAGCCCTTTCATCAGAAAATTCGAATCTCGAGAGTTTTTATAGGAAATTCAATTCTCTACAACTTTGCGAGAAGAAAGTTTTCCAAATTCCAAATAGAAATTGGCAAAGAAATCCACAAGCAGGCGATTTTACAATTTATAATCAAATTTCGATTCGATAAATGGGGTCCACAGACATGTTTAACATGTTTTAAACATTTATTGCAACAAAAATACTCTTCCTCCTCGTATACTCATATATCCCACATTCGTTGTAAAAATATCACCAGTTAATATATTATTAAAATAATATATTTAAATGAATTATTTTATCGAGAAAAGATAAAATATTAATTTTCAACAATTGTCATTTAAAATTTTCTCCATCTATATCCACATAAAATCAATATTTTCCTCATCATATAAATCAATAATTAATTATTCACAAATAATATTCTGAGAATCTGATATTGTGACGAGGCGGTTCAGGAAGAGGGGGCTTTCGATAAAATTTCTTCTTCTTGGGCATGATTAGGTGACCAAACCTCTCCTTAGGCAGAACTTTCTAGACATTGCCAATAATGTTATCTAATAATATTATTAGGATAATATGAATTATTGCCGATAATGAAAAAATTGTGTAATGTGATTATTGAAACAACGATGATATAAAATATCAATATGACAATTATTAATCTCGATAAAAAATCTTTGAGCGGTAATTCTTTGTAACCATTATTGAGTAGTGCCTTCTTACGTAAGAATCAATAATTGGTGCAATCTGGAGTATCTTCTTTATTAACAATGGCGTATTAGTGTGTTTTAACCACCGGGGTATTCAGCGATGATAGCAACGGTAACTTAACTTAGTTATTTAAAACAACTTATATTTGTCGTTTTCTTCATCCAATAAGCTTTTAGTTATGGGGCCCACACATGGGTTTTTGGCGTGCGAGTAATCACGAATATTCTCGAACGATGTGACGAATATTCCACGACGAAACGAATATTCCAAGCGATAATGAATATTTTATAACCACTTTGCTTTATTTTGAAATATTTGCGTATTTAACCCTTAACTATCCACATTAATCAAATCAACCCTTACTATTTCAAAATAATAAATAAAGGAAATTCCTTTTATTTAAAAAATTTGAGGTCTTACTTAAACTTCTCGATCTGAAAAATAATGGTTGGCATCATTTAATTTGATAGTGAATTATTTAAATTATGACGATTGACCTCGATATAAAATTTGTGAGCGGTTCGAGGATGGATATATCGATAAAGAGTTGGATAATTCCATAGTCGGTTATTGCTAATCTTTAAAATTTAAATTCATCACCTTGATTCAAAATGGTAAATTTTGTAATCTCGTCATCTTAGTTGATTAAATATTGCCAAAGTTTTTTGCTTTGAAAGCTGACTCAAAATTATCACATTATTAAAATTGAAAGGCAAATTTTTCAATATTTTGGGTACCGATTTTTGATCTCGCAGAACGATGATGATATAATAGATCTGATACGATTTCCATCTACTTTCGAAAAGACCGCTTCCAAGATTTGATTAATCGAACTTCGTGAATTTTGATGGTAAATCTTGACAAGGTCTCTGTCGGAGTGTGCTTTACCAATAGTATGGGCGGAAGATAGATATGTCTTTATGTAAGACCCCAAAATTTTTTAAATAAAAAGGAATTTCCTTTATTTATTATTTTGAAATAGTAAGGGTTGATTTGATTAATGTGGATAGTTAAGGGTTAAATACGCAAATATTTCAAAATAAGCAAGTGGTTATAAAATATTCATTATCGTCGGGGAATATTCGTTTGGTCGTGGAATATTAAATCTTGTCGGAGAATATTAAATGCGACGGTGCTTGACCATGTGGCCCCCAACTTGAAGCGATTGGATGAAGAAAGCGACAAATATAAGTTGTTTTTAAATAACTTGGCGTAGTTATTACAGATTATCTTGTTGGAATACCCGGTGGTTAAAACACACTAATACAGCGTTGTTGAGCGGTAGCGCGGTATTGCACCAATTATTGATTCTTACGTGAAGGCACTTTCGATAATGGTTACGATAATTCTTTATTCGATATTTTATTGAGATTAATAATTCTTTGCGTTGATATTTTATATTCTTTTGTTGTTTGATAATTGTCATTTACGGTATTTTTCATTATCGAAGCAATAATTCATATTATCTGAATAATATTATTAGATAACATTATTGGCGATGTCTAGAAAGTTACATCTAAGGAGAGGTTTGGTCACTAATCAATTGCGCCGATGAAGAAGAAATTCTTATTGGAAAGCCCCCCTCTTTCTGAGAAGCGCACAGTTGTCGATATTGTGATTACTGTAATATTATTTGTGAATAATTAATTATTGATTTATATGATGAGGAAAATATTGATTTTATGTGGATATAGATGGAGAAAATTTTAAAATGACAATTGTTGAAAATTAATATTTTATCTTTTTACGATAAAATAATTCATTTAAATATATTAATTTAATAATATATTAATGGTGATATTTTACAACGAATGTGGGATATATGAGTATCTGAGGAGGAAGAGTATTTTTGTTGCAATAAATGTTTAAAACATGTTAAACATGTCGGTGGACCCCATTTATTATTTGAAATTTGATTATACTTTTGTAAAATCGCTCGTTTGTGGATTTGGTCGATTTCTATTTGGAATTTGGAAAAACTTTCTTCTGCAAAGTTGTAGAGAATTGAATTTCCTATAAAACTCGCGAGATTCGAATTTTTGATGAAAGGCTATTTATTATGAATTATTGAAGTTCGAAGTTACGAAATAATTAATTTTGGAAGTTTTAATTGTTTTATTTAAGAAAAACGTTTTTGCAATCCCACATGTGATATAAATGTGCTGAATTCAGTTGGTCTAAGGTGGGCTTGAATTTGTTTAATTATATTATTATTTTATTAAATTTTACGCTTTGGTGTTACAAGCGTTTTCTATAAATAGGGTCTTGGGTTAGAATTGAAAATCACACCGAAGCTGAAGTTTCTCTCTCTATATTATCGGCGTATTCTTGTGAGTATTTTGAGTATACTTTGAGTATTGCTAGGCGGTGCAAGTCAAGTTCATGACCTTATATCGGTGTTTCAATTAGAAATCTTGATCTTTCGAGGTAAGGGATGTTATTTTCTTTCAAATGATATTATTTCTTGATATCATTATCTTTGAAATATTGGTTGGAACTTTTTATCAAATTTGGAACTTTTTTATCGAGTTACTATTCAGGAGTTCTTATTCATGAGTTCTTATTCATGAGTTACTATTCACGAGTTCTTATTCACGATTCTTATTCTGAAGTACTATTCATGTAAGCGTGAAGATGTTTTTGTGGAATTTCTATCTTTTGGTGTGAGTTACTATTCACGATATTATCGGACTTTATTCACGTATCTGACACTATTCACGATATCTCGTACTTATTCATAGAAAAATAAAATTTCTTCTTTTCGTCAAAATATCTATTACGGATACTAACTTTGATTGTATCCATGTTTTGATCATTCTTGAATTTTACACCACTATGATTATTTTTGAGGTATTTTTGAACGTGGATAAAACCAATACGAATCCTTAATCCTTAATCCTTGTCATTTTGTTTCTTTGGATTCGTTTCTTTAAAAAAATATTTTCATCATCCTCGGTCTTAAATGATGATATTATGGAATATCTTTGGCACTGTAGTGCAAAGATGAATGATTTCTTAAGAATATCTTTGGCACATGTAGTGCAAAGATGAATGATTTTGAGAAGAATAAGATTAAATGCGAAGATGAGCAGTGTTTAAATGAACATGAACACCAGTGATGAATATCTTTGGCACTATAGTGCAAAGATGAATATTTGATTCGAGATGTATATTGATTGATGTTACGGGGATAAAAGATGAGCGATGAACTTTTAAATTCATACATAGAAGATAGTAGTTTGCATTCTCTACTTAACTCTTCTAATGAATTATTATTTCATTGCGAATATTGATTTAAAATTTGTTGTCTATTGTATTCTATTATATTTTTCCTGTTGAAGACTAACGATAATTTGTTGTATATTATCTTAGTCATAATATTCTTTCTTGAGCTAGTTGAGCTCACCCTTTTCCTTTTGTTCCATTTTTTCTCGGGAGGCGAGAATATAGCGAGATGCAGTCGGGGTATGGAATGAAGGTTTTAGAAAGGATTGTTTAGTAGTCCTCACCATTTTGTAAAATAATGTATCAATAAATGTGATGAGGATTTATTTGAGTATAGATATTATCAGAAGATAATATTTGTATTCAAACTCACAGAGTTTTCTTTTGTTGTAATAATAAAGTTGTAGTTGTTTACGTACCATGTATTGACAACTTCGAGAATGGGTGATGTATACCTATTTTGGGGCGTCACGGTTATTGGTATCGAGCTTAGGGATATGATCTCTGGCGGAGATCGGGGAATAGAACTAGGAGGGAGAGGCGAGTAAATCCTTCGCTAGTGTGTCCTACTAAGCTTATTTTTAGTTAGTCGGTATATAGGGATATTATGTGATATATTGATTTCCTTAATTAACCCTTGTTTTATGGCGGTATTTGAGAATGTCGTGAGAATATTAACAATGGAAATGAGGCCAGTGGAGATGCTGTACTCACCAACGAGGAGAGCGTGCATTTGAAAGTGGCAATGTTCCTCCTGTGAACAACACCATTGAAGCGAGATGATGAGCGAGGGATGTTTAGAAGTTTTTGCGATTCATGCAAAATCGAGACGAGGAAACTCGTGTTCAAAATCTGAGGAGGAAATGATAGCAATTCACGGGTTGTCCTGACAAGCGATTCAAAAGTTGGGACCACGAATTTAAGGAAAGCGGATCCGATCATGCGGCGGAAACATGGGTCAAACAAATTACCAAGATATTCGATGTCTTGGGATGCGGAGGAACAGAAGGTTCCATTCGCCACCTTTATGTTAAAGTGGCGAAGCGGACTCTTGGTGGGAATGCGTGAAGCGTACCCATCGGTACTTTTCGGCATGTCTTGGGAGGCGTTTTGAAGCTATTTAATGACAAATACTTTCACGAAAGTGTTCGTTATATGAAGGAAGTGGAGTTCATCAGATTGGAATAAAACAACGTGGCGGTGTCTCGATGCGAGGCAAAGTTTGCGAGTTATCGAGTTTGCACCTCATTTGGTGGAGAATGAGGAGCGTATGACGCGGATGTTTCTTAGAGGTTTGAAACCCGGCGTCGTCGATATCTCATTTCTCATAAATTTTCTCTTTATTAGAGATGTTGTAAGCGAGGGCTCAATTATTAGGCGAGATACTTGTAATACGGTCGGTTGAGGACCACAACGAGGATCGTATCGGAGATAGCGATCAGCGCAGAATAATGATAACTGCGGAGAAAAAAGCAGACGGACAAAATGGTAACCACTCTGGTGGTAATCATAGCCGTGAAAATAGAAGAAGCGAGTCGGGAGGAGATTTTAAAAAGGAGATTTAACAACGACCGTATGAAGGCAGCGGTCTTGGCGTGACAACTAGTTCTAAGGGAGGAGAAGCGACCACCGGTCGTATCTACTAAATGCGGAAAAGAGGACATATCGGTCCAAGCGCCTGACAGATTCAAGGTATGCTATAATTGTGGAAAGGAAGGACATATCGCTCGAGATTATGCGATGGCGAAACCTAGTTCAGTGAGGACGGTGACTCGAAAAGTATCCCGAGAAAAGTCAAAGTCAGCGATTAGGGAAGGCGTTTGTTGTATTTGGTCATAATCGAGGAACCCAAACGAGGTGATCACGGGTAAGCTATTTATAAATTCTTGCGAAGTTTATACCTTACTTGATCTGGTCTTTACCCATTCATTTATCTCTCTGCATGTGCTCAGCGTTTAAACTTGACTCAGGAGAAATTAGACTTTGACCTATCTGTGGAAACTCCGTTAGGAGAAACTTTCATCACATCCTTTGTTTATAAATCTTGTTTGATTCAAGTTGGCACCATTACCTTACTGTTGACCTTATCTCTTTAAAGATACTTGCTTTTGATGTGATTTTAGGGATTGATTGGTTAACTACTCATCATACCAAAATTGATTGTTTTCGTAAGGTTGTTAGTTTTCATATTCTAACCTTGACTTTGTTATGCGAATTCAAGCAACTAAACCATTAAAATCAATCTTTGTCATATCTAATCATAAAGCTATTCGTTTATTAAAAAAGCGGATGTCAAGCTTTCTTAGCCCATGTTATGGATTTGAATAAAGACACGTCAAATTTGAATAATATTCTGTTGTTATTGACTTTCACGGCGTATTTCAGAAGAACTTCGATCTACCCCGAGCGTGAAGTTGAATTCTTTATTGATCTTGAACTGGTACAAAGCCCATTTCTAAAACCCCATATCGAATGGCTCTATTGAACTTCGAGGAGTTAAAGGTCCAACTCTGAGGAATTGTTGGACATCGGTTTCATTAAATCTAGTACATCTCCTTGGGGTGCTCTGTTTTATTTGTAAAGAAGAAAAGGCGGGAGTATGCGACTTTGTATTGACTATATCGGGAATTGAACCATGTCACCATCAAGAATAGGTATCCTCTACCTCGTATTGATGACTTGTTTGACCGATTCAGAGAGGGCACAATTCTTTTCAAAAATCGATCTTCGATTCGGATATCATCGGTGAAGATTAAGCGAGGATATTCAAAGGCGCCTTGAGAACTTCGGTATGGGCATTATGAATTCTTAGTCATGTCTTTCTTTGGACTAACTAATGCTCTGCTGGCTTTCATGGATATGATGAACCAAGTATTTGAGGAATATTTGGATCAATTCGTTGTTGTCTTTATTGATGACATCCTTATATATTCAAAAGTCGTGAAGATCATGAGCACCATTTGAAATTTGGTACTCAAAGGCTTCGTGAAAACCATCTATATGCCAAATTGAAGAAAACGAGTTACGGCGAGGAAGTAGCATTCCTTGGGCGCGTGGTGTCGAAACATGGAGTATCCGTTGACCCCGTGAAGATTGAATCAATACAAAGTTGGGAACAAGCAAAAGTCGGTGGTGAAATCACGTAGCTTTTGGGCTTATTTGGTTATTATCGGAGATTCGTGGAAGGGTTTTCTCGAATCGCTACTCCATTAACTTCATTAACTTCGGAAGGATACAAAATTCGTTTGGAGCGAAGAATGCGAGAAAAGTTTCAAGAGCTTAAGAGGAGACTTATTTGGCACTGTTCTAACAATACCATCTGGTTTGGATGGATTTGTTATCTCTGATGATGCTTGAGCAAAGGGTTAGGATGTGTTCTCATGCAGCGTGGGAAAGTCATAGCATATGCCTCGCGACAACTTAAGGAGTATGAGAGGAATTATCCTACTCATGATCTAGAGTTAGCGGTGATCGTTTTTCGCTTAAAAATATGGAGGCACTATCTATATGGGAGAAAGTGGAGATATATTAGGACCATAAAAGCCTTAAATATTTCTTCACTCAAAAAAGAACTCAACATGCGGCGTGACGTTGGCTCGAGCTATTGAAGACTACGACCACACTATATCAATACCATCACGGTAAGCGAGCGTGGTGGTGACGCATTGAGTAGAAGATCATATGCGAGGAGCGAGTGCGATGATGTCAAGTATCGCGTAGAGCCGACTTTAATAGAAAAAGTTAAGGTTGCTCGAGCCACCAGGCCGGAGGCGATGCGTATGAAGAAGAAAGTACAAGAAGGAGCTATTAGGGCGAGAATTGATGAAGAAGGAATACTTGAGTCCACTCTAGACTTTGTGTTCTAACGACTACGATTTGAAGTACAAGATTATGATGGAGGCACACAATACGCCATTTGCAATCCATCACGGAAGTACTAAAATGTATCGTGATCTTGACATACATTTTGGTGGAACAATATGAAGAGAGAGATTGCAAAGTTTATCTCGATGTGTTTAACTTCGCAGCGTGTAAAGGCGGAGCATCTTGTACCTAAGGGTCGTTTGCAACCACTTGAGATTCCGGAATGGAAGTGGGAACACATTACTATGGATTTAGTTACGGGTCTTCCTACGGTTTCTCAAGGCATCAATGTTATTTGGGTTATTATTGATAGATTAACCAAGTACGCTCATTTCTTGCCGATCACGGAGACTTATTCCTTGAGCGTCTTGCTTTAGTATATGCGTGAATGAGATTGTGAGGTTGCATGGCATGCCTGTATCCATAGTTTGGATCGTGACCCAAGATTCACTTCAAGATTTTGGGTTAGCTTGCAAAAAGCTATGAGCGCGGATTTGCGATTTAGTTGGCATACCATCCCCAAGCGGACGGACAATCGAGAGGACTATTCAAACTCTTGAAGATTTATTAAGACTACGTGTCCTAGATTTCAAAGGCGGTTAGGATAAGTATTTACCATTGGTGGAATTCTCCTACAACAACGAGTTATCGAGGCAAGTATAGGTGTGGCTCCATTGAAGCATTATATGGGCCGAAAATGTCGTTCTCGATATGTTGGGATGAGGTGGGTGAAGCAACATTGTTGGGACCGAGTTAATACGTATGACTACGAAAAGATCCAAATGATTGACAAGCGTATACAAAGCGGCACAAGATCGACAAAAGAGTTATGCGGATCTTCATCGAAAGGGCGTGGAATTTAATGTAGGGGATCATGTATTGTTGCGAGTTGTTGCTCCATGGAAGGGAGTTACAAGATTTGGGAAGAGAGGAAAGCTCGATCCACGATTTATTGGTCCATTTCAAATTCTTGACCGAGTAGGAAATGTAGCCTATAGACTTGCGTTACCTCAAGTATGTCTCGTGTTCATAATGTGTTTCACATATCTCATACTTCGTAAATATGTGAAAGACCCGAACCACGTTATTGAGTTAGAACCAGGACGAGATAGCAAGAAGACTTAACGTATGAGGAGGTACTGTCAAGATCTTGGATAGGAAGGAGCATGTCCCTACGTATGAAAGGTCATACCACAAGTTAAAGTTTTGTGGAGGAATCATGCTATAGAGGAAATGACACTGGGAATTGGAAGCGGAAATGAAAGCGAGGTATCTCACCTTTTGAAAACACCCAGTCGTACGTCGATTTCGAGGACAAAATTTCATAAGGAGGGAGGTTGTAAGACCAAGAATTTTTTAAATAAAAGGAATTTCCTTTATTTATTATTTTGAAATAGTAAGGGTTGATTTGATTAATGTGGATAGTTAAGGGTTAAATACGCAAATATTTCAAAATAAGCAAGTGGTTATAAAATATTCATTATCGTCGGGGAATATTCGTTTGGTCGTGGAATATTAAATCTTTGTCGAGAGAATATTAAATGACAGTAGTGACCATGTGTGGGCCCCATGTGAAAAAGCGATTGGATGAAGAAAAGCGACAAATATAAGTTGTTTTTTAAATAATCTGGCGTAGTTATTCTGAATTAATCTTGTTAGAATACCCGGTGGTTAAAACACACTAATGTCTGGCGTTGTTGAGCAAGAGTAGCTGCAGTATTGCACCAATTATTGATTCTTACGTAGAAGGCACTACTCAATAATGGTTACGATAATTCTTTATTCAAATATTTTATTGAGATTAATAATTCTTTGCGTTGATATTTTATATTCTTTGTTGTTTGATAATTGTCATTTTACAAGTATTTTTCTTTATCGAAACAATAATTCATATTATCGAATAATATTATTAGATAACATTATTGGCAATGTCTAGAAAGTTACATACAGGAGAGGTTTGGTCACCTAATTGCGCGTGATAAGAAGAAATTCTTATTGAAAGCCCCTCTTTCACAGGAGCGCACTGGTTGTCGATATTGTGATTACGTAATATTATCTGTGAATAATTAATTATTGATTTATATGATGAGGAAAATATTGATTTTATGTGGATATAGATGGAGAAAATTTTTAAAATGACAATTGTTGAAAATTAATATTTTATCTTTTTACGATAAAATAATTCATTTAAATATATTATTTTAATAATACATTAACGGTGATATTTTTACAACGAATGTGGGATATATGAGTATCTGAGGAGGAAGAGTATTTTTGTTGCAATAAATGTTTAAAACATGTTAAACATGTCGGTGGACCCCATTTATTGGAATTTGAAATTTGATTATAGCACAATAAAATCTTGGTTTGTGGATTTCGGTCGATTTCACATTTGGAATTTGGAAAAACTTTCTTACGCAAAGTTGTAGAGAATTGAATTTCCTATAAAAACTCATGAGATTCGAATTTTTTGATGAAAGGGCTATTAATTATGAATTTTTGAAGCTCTAAAGTTACGAAATAATTAATTTTTGGAAGTTTTAATTGTTTTATTTAAGAAAAACGTTTTTGCAATCCCACATGTGATATAAATGTGCTGAATTCAGTTGGTCTAAGGTGGGCTTGAATTTGTTTAATTATATTATTATTTTATTAAAATTTTTCTGGCTTTTGGTGTTACAAGCGATTTTCCTATAAATAGGGTCTTGGGTTAGAATTGAAAATCACACCGAAGCTGAAGTTTTTCTCTCTATATTATCGAGCGTATTCTTGTGAGTATTTTGAGTATACTTTGAGTATTGCTATCTGGTTGCAAGTCCAAGTCATAGCTTTATATCAGGTGTTTCAAATTAGAAATCTTGATCTTTCGAGGAGGTAAGGATGTTATTTTCTTCTCAAATGATATTATTTCTTCAATATCATTATCTTTGAAATATTGGTTGGAACTTTTTATCAAATTTGGAACTTTTTCATGTCGGGGTTCTTATTCATGGGTTACTATTCATGAGTTACTATTCACGAGTTACTATTTTTATGATTCTTATTCACGAGTTCTTATTCACGAAGTACTATTCAATGAAAGCGTGAAGATGTTTTGTAGAATTTCTATCTTTTGGTGTCTGAGTTACTATTCACGATATCGGCCTTTATTCACGTATACTCTGACTATTCACGATATCTGATCTTATTCATGAGAAAAATAAAATTTCTTCTTTTCGTCCAAAACATCTATACGGATCTAACTTTCGATTGTATCCATGTTTTGATCATTCTTGAATTTTACACCACTATGATTATTTTTGAGGTATTTTTGGACGTGGATAAAACCAAGTACGAATCCTTAATCCTTAATCCTTGTCATTTTGTTTCCTTTGGATTCGTTTCTTTTAAAAAAATATTTTCATCATCCTCGGTCTTAAATGATGATATTATGGAATATCTTTGGCATGTAGTGCAAAGATGAATGATTTCTTAAGAATGTAGTCAAGATGAATGATTTCTTAAGAATATCTTTGGCCCGTAGTGCAAAGATGAGCAGTGTTTAAATGAACATGATTAAGTGATGAATATCTTTGGCCTATAGTGCAAAGATGAATATTTGATTCGGATGTATATTGATTGATGTTACGAGGATAAAAGATAGAGCGATGAACTTTTAAATTCATACATAGAAGATAGTAGTTTGCATTCTCTACTTAACTCTTCTAATGAATTATTATTTCAGCTGCGAATATTGATTTAAAATTTGTTGTCTATTGTATTCTATTATATTTTTCCTGTTGAAGACTAACGATAATTTGTTGTATATTATCTTAGTCATAATATTCTTTTCTGAAAGCTAGTTGAGCTCACCCTTTTCCTTTTGTTCCATTTTCTCGGGAGGCGAGAATATAGCGATGCAGTCGGGGTATGGAATGAAGGTTTTAGAAAGGATTGTTTAGTAGTCCTCACCATTTTTGTAAAATAATGTATCAATAAATGTGATGAGGATTTATTTGAGTATAGATATTATCAGAAGATAATATTTGTATTCAAACTCACAGTTTCTTGTTGTAATAATAAAGTTGTAGTTGTTTACATACCATGTATTGACAACTCGGAATAGGTGATGTATACCTATTTTGGGGGGCGTCACGCGATTGTCGATTCTTCAAAGATGGAGAATGCATGGACGCCCAGATGCTGAGATGGGTCCTCACGATTTAATGTTAGTGGGGTAGGGATTATCTTGACAAGTCGGGAGGGATTCAAGGTGCAACAAGCTATCAGATTTGGGTTCAAAACAACAAATAAAGAGGCCGAGTATGAAGCAGTGCTAGCAGGAGTTCGACTGGCGAAGAGTCTAGAAGTTCAGAAGTTGATCATTTACAGTGACTCTTAGTTGGTCGTCAAACAACTGTCAGGAGATTATGAAGCTTGTGGGACAAGGATGATCAAGTATTTGGCAGAGTTGAAAGACCGACTTCAATATTTTGTCTCTTATGAGTTTCAGGGCATAGAGCGTAACGACAATTCTATTGCCAATGTACTGTCGAAGCTGGCCACTACGGATGTAGATGTTTTCAACGGGTTGGTTTATTTGGAAGTTTTACAGCAGCCGAGTATCCAACATGAAGTGGTGATGTGTATCGAACGATCTAGCTGCTGGATGACTCCCTACATCGAATATTTGGCAGATGGCGTCCTTCCTTCAGATCAGATGCTGGCAAAGAAGATCAAGTACAAGAGTGCCAACTTCGTTCTTATTGATGGGGATCTTTATTGAAGGGCATTTTCGTCACCATTATTGAAGTGTCTGGTTCCGTCTGAAGCAGAGTATGCTCTTCGGGAGGTTCATGAAGGCATCTGCGGTGATCATATGGCTGCTAAGTCATTGCCATATAAGGTCCTTCGGCAGGGGTACTATTGGCCAACGATATTCAAGGAAGCTACAGAGTATGTGAAGAAGTGTGAGAAGTGCTAGCTCAACAGTCCGATCCCACATCAGCCACCAGAAGAGTTATACTCGATTCTATCTCCCATACCCTTTGCTGTCTAGGGGGTTGATATACTGGGTCCGTTGCCAAAAGCTAAGGGGCAGGTTAGCTTCGTCATAGTTGCTATTGATTACATGACCAAGTGGGTAGAGGCGAAGCCACTTCGGATGATAACGGAGCAAGAGTGTTTGAAGTTCATGAAAAAGTCCGTAGTATTTCACTTCGGAATTCCTAAAGTGGTAATATCGGACAATGGATGCCAGTTCGTGGGATCAAAATTTGAAGGATTTTATAAGGAGCTGGGGATTCAGCACAGAAAGACCTCGGTGGCTCACCCATAGTCGAATGGGCAAGTTGAGGTGACAGCCAGAACATTCTTTGAGCGGGATCAAGCCTTGATTGGGCGAAGCTAAAGGAAGATGGAGAGAAAGCGCCAAAGGTGTGCTATGGGCTTATCGAACTACACCGAGAACCACCACTAGAGATTCACCTTTCAGATTGGCCTATGGTACTGATGCCTTAGTCCCAGTCGAAATTGGATCTCCAAGTCTTCGGGTCAGTCAATTCAAGGAAATCTACAACGATGAATGACTGAAGGCCAACTTGGATCTGTTAGAAGAAGCCATAGAAGTAACTTTGGTCAAATTGGCAGCCTACCAGCGGAGAATTTCCAAGCATTATAACAAGGGGTAAAGCTTCGTAGATTTGAAGTGGGGGACTTCGTCCTCAGAGAAGCCGAAGCATCTACGCCTCAGAACACGGGAAAGCTGATGCCGAACTGGGAAGGGCCGTATGAGGTGGTCGAAGTACCAAAGCCAGAAACTTATCGATTAAAGGCATTAGATGGATCCGAGATCAAGAACGCCTGACATGCCAGAAGGCTTCGAAAATATTTCTAGTAGAGATCGAGTCAGTATACCGAAAGTCTGTACATGATTGTTTGCCATCAATAAAAAGCCACTTTTTCACAACTGATCTTCATCATATTTGTCCTAAACGGTGTAAGGAGCTATGGTCGGACTCGCTGGCTATTTGATGGCAGCCTATTTATTTGTTGCCCCGTGTGGTAGACAAATCCTATGATCCTTTTTATATTACTTTTACCGAGGGCGGTAAATCAATAGACACCGAAGTAAGGAGGTATGGTCGAACTCGATGGCCATTCAATGGCAGCCTATTTATTTGTTGCCCCGTGTGGTAGACAAATCCTATGGTCCTTTTTATATTACTTTTACTGAGGGCGGTAAATCAATGGGCACCGGAGTAAGGAGGTATGGTTAGACTCGCTGGCCATTCGATGGCAGCCTATTTATTTGTTGCCCTGTGTGGTACACAAATCCTATGGTCCTTTTTATATTGCTTTTACCGAGGGCGGTAAATCAATAAGCACCAAGTAAGTGAGGAGGTATGGTGGGACTCATTGGCCATTTCGATTTTATTTATTTATTTGTTGCCCCGTGTGGTAGACAAATCCTAGGGTCCTTTTTATATTACTGTTATCAAGGGCGGTAAATCAATAGGCACCGAAGTAAGGAGGTATGGTCGGACTCGCTGGCCATTCGATGGCAGCCTATTTATTTGTTGCCCCGTGTGGTAGACAAATTCCATGGCTCCTATAAAATTGTTCTACCCCGAGTGGTAAACAAATGTCCTTACATACTTGTTCTACCCCGGGTGGTAAACAAGATCTTGATGGTACAAGGAGGATCAGCCGAATTCACCCTATTCATTATCTGTCTCACACTTCGAAAATGATAAGTATACATTACTTTATTCAAGCGTCAAGTTCGATTCCTTCAATTCAATTCAATAAGTTTACTTTATTATGTCCAGTATTGTTCCTCAACTCAACTATTATATACCCTGCTTAATTCACAGATACAGGTTAAGTCCATTCAGGATTAATTGATACTGATTATTGACAAGAAACGAAAAGTATTATACAGAAGTCATGACATAGAAAGTTGAAACTTCATTAATCCATTCATCCGTTATGACAACCTATTGCATAAAAACATAAATTCCAACATAATTTCAGAACATAGAAGTTCTGATAAAAGTTTTTAAAAAAAAAACAAAATCCTTAAACAACTTCCAAAATGATAGAAACTTTCACAAATATTCTCAAATAAAAATTCGGGGAAAACAAGAGTATTCACTTTATGCATCATCCTCGCCATCTGAAGAGTCGAGCAAAGTCGGGTCCACTTTATTTGATATCAACTTTTCCTTGTCGCGACTTCGACAGAGCTCATGGCCTTCAGAATATATCTTCATGATCTCTCCGTTGATCTCATCCGATTTTCGGTACTCTTCACAGATCTGTTAGCGAAGATCATCGGTCAAAAGAGGTCCAAGGTTCCGAAGGGCCTTGAGTTCTCGGATTTCTTCTCCGAGCTTTTGACGCCTATTCAGATGACGAGTTTCTGCCAACTCTAGCTTTTCGATCGTTTTGGTCAGGATTTTAGCATCAACCTTTAACTCTTTGATCTTCGCCATCCTTATCTCATTCCTCTGAACCAAGTCAACATTCATCTTGACGATCTCTTGATATTGGGCCTTGGATGACTTCAGTTCTTCATTGGATGTCTTCACATCTTCTTTGGTCTGGGCCAACTCCTTCTGAAGACCTTCATTTTTGTGAAGAACGCTTTCACGTTGAGTCCTTTCCCGAGCCAAAGCAGACTTCAGGATAGCGTTCTCCTTTCTCATTGCCTCTTCTTCGGCTTCAGCTTCGATAGACTTTGGACGCAGACGTCCGAATATAGCATTCGCTTACGCATGTCCAGCATTATTTGATCAGTTTCAAATGTATAAGTATGAAGATAAATACGAAAATTAAAGAAAGAACCGTTTACCTTCGCCAGATAGCTCATGCCTTCGTTAAGTAGATCCCCGCTCGAACTATTCCCAATTGATGGTCATCGGTCTCACGGATGAAAGCATCAAACAGTTGAAAAGGGAAGTTGGCGTTAAACCGAGGCCACATGATTGGAGAGGCCATAGCATCATGCTGAAATTCAGAAGTTGACTTTCTTGGAGGGGAAGGCACGGGCCGATCGCGAGTTGGTGATGGATCCACGTATATATTTTTCGGGGAGGGGGTTCAAGCAGGATTAGATTCATGGATCGGTGAAGGATGAGAAGACGACCCTGGGTGACTATCAGACGGCTGTTTTCTCTTGCGAGAAAGTGAAGGAATGGTTTTAATTGGATCCTCATCATCTAGCACTTGAATTTCCACGGGGACTGCTGGAGGAATGATAGTTGAAGATGTTGGCACTCGAAGCTCGTCAGCAGTTAAAGGGGTAATCTTTGCCCTCAACTTCTTAACACGGAGGACTTTCGCCCTATCGTGTAGAGGTATGTCGAACAGACTTCTCCTAGTTGGAACAGATCCAGGAGGTACAGAACTGGGATTGGATGAAAGGTTTGCTCCCGGGTTTGCTTCCGGATCACTTTCAGGATTTGCTTCTGGCCGAATGGATTTAGATCTTTTAGCGGCTCTTTTTCTTCGACGAGGTCGGAGGGATTCTTCAGGAACAATGGTTTCATCGACTTGTGGTTCATCAATCAAGATCGGCGATTGGGTGGATCGAGAATTGAGGGATCGGCTCGGGGAGATTCTTACGTTGGAGGCTCTTCGCTTGCATCCGTAATCTTCCAAACCAAAAAGTCTTGAACTCTTTTATCTCGAAGAGTTCTGGCCTAATCAAAGACACTGTAAAGATTATGCAAAGACAAGTCAGAACCAATATTATCGAAGATTTCACAGAAATATACACAAGAGTAGTTCAGTACTCACGTTTATGATCATATAGCCAAGCCTGTTTAGAAAGGAGTCCATGTTTCCACTCCTCCTTCAGGAAATTATTCATAAAATCAATCAATTCGGCTACACGCTCTTCGGATATATCTCCAAAAATCGGCAGAAACCACGTCGCTCATGGTCCAGTTCGGCAGAGATGTAATTTCGGGTCCCTTGACGAAGAACCACCTCTCATGCCATCCTCTATTGCTCGAAGGAGTGTTTATCATCGGTCGTCTCTCGAACTTCTCACATGCCTTCTGTGCATGCTTGCCTAAGACTTTGAACCCCTTTTCTCTGTTTTGGGCAATCTTGTAGACAGTAAAGAAAAAGTCGAGAGTAGGTTCGACCCCCAGTTCATGGCAAAATGCAATAAAAGCCAAAATGTGGATGTAGGAGTTCGGTACCAGTTGAGAAAACCCCACCCCAATAAATCCCAAAAGGGTAACCAGAAAGATATGAAGAGGGAACCTAACCCCCTTTTCGAGCAAAGTCACCGGAACAGCCGTCCAACCATCCGGGCATTGGTACATCTTCTCATCAGGTTTGGGGGCCCTTATCAAGTGGGTATCAGGGATATGGTAGCGACCCTTAATTTTTCGCAGTTCTATCTCAGAAATAATGGAGGGGGTGTTGGCATGAGGGTACTGTTCCTTGTTCTTGAAAAAGTCGGAAGGGTTTGGTAGGGGTTTCGGAGGCAGAGGTTTTCCACTGGGTTTAACGACCTTGGGATCAGAACTTGAGGCTTCTTCATTAGGGTTTGACTGGGCGGTACAGTATTGATCGGGGTCACTCGAAGGGGAGAGTTTTGAATGGTATTCTGGACCACCATTGTTGGGATTTCGCAGAGTAGGGAAGAGAAGTTCTGGAGAGAAGAAGAAAGCTCAAGGGTTCGAAACTCAAATTGACAGGTAAAACTGTCAAAATTGGTAAAGTTTACCTTTTCAATTGACGGTTGCACAAAGTTCAAAGGCGGCACATTTAATTTCTAGTAATGATGGGGAATTTGAAGGTGTACCGTCCGGGTCAAGCCTCAGACACTCATCAGATTAAACCTTTCAGTTGGGTTTCAGATTTCTAAGTTGCCTTAAGGTATTAACTCATTTCCGTTTGGGCTTGAGTAAGTTTTACTTTGGGCTTATTTCGATCCTGTTAGAGCCTATAACATCGTAGACCACTTATAGTTTTCTATTAAATATTCTCATTTAATAAAAACTAAAAAGCAATGTGAATCGTGATATTTCCTCTATTGGGTGAATAAAATGGGCTTACTTATTTCATTAGTCATCATTGGGCCTTCATTATTGAACCTCGAAAGTCATTGGGCCTAGTCATCATATTATTTCTATTAAATCCATGAACCTAAGTCAGTTATTAGACTAACCCATTAGATATTTTAATATCTATTATTTTGGCTTGTAATGATGAAAAAGCATGATAGTTGATCGTTATAATCGCCATGCATTAATGTGGATGAGATCATGGTTGTACCTGCCGTGAGAAAAAAATGACAAAAGGTAGTGGGTAGATCAAGATGCGTCGCCGCGGAACCCATCGGATCGTGGGGTCATGTCGGGACGGATTGGGTGGTACGCAGAAACTGTGCAAAGAGAGTACAACTTAGAAAAGGATTCTTCAAGAGGAGGTACGTTCACATATACATTCAACTGAATATTATTATCTCTCTCAATACACTAGACATTATCATCCTCCATTGTTAACCTTGTGAACACCGATACTGACTCTCACGCCTAAGCTATCCCCCGACGGCCGAAGCCGTCAAGCTTTTGGTGTCTTATCGTGTTTACTGTGCAGGATCAGGACGTCTTACGTTATTGGAGCGTCGGAGAAGATCTTGACGTTAACAAGCTCCATTTACTTTAAAGCTCTTAAATGACTAAATTAATTTATGTAAGGTATATTAATATTAATATTAATATTATCATCAGTGTCAGTTTTTAAACGTTGGTGTAAATTCTCATGAATTCATAAAAAAAAAAAAAAAAAAAAAAAATTACTCCACTCAATATTTAGTGCTTCATAAATAAATGCTTTAGAACCTACAGCTTTTCATACAAAATAAATTAACAATTCTATTTTACATTTAATATACTACTACTACTACTACATTTACAAATTAAAGAAAATATAATATGGTCCTTTAAGCATAAACTAGGACCTATAATTATATATGTAAGAGAAGGCCAAGAGTATGTTCGGCTTTGACTTATAAAAGTTGGTCAAATTAATTTATAACTCATTTGTTATTATTTTTAATTTATAAATTAATTTTAAGTTAATAAAATAAACAAATATTTATAATTTATTTTAAAATAATTTATAAGTCATTTTAAAATAAATTAATTTGACCAAATATAATGTTATTTTTTGTCCTCTTTTTATTAAGGTCATTTTTAGTAATCTTCACATTTGATTTTAAATTATAAATTATTATGAAATTAACATCTTTATAATTTATTTTAATTTAATTTTTCTAACTTATAAGTCAAATTGATGTCAAATATTTTTATTTATTAGTTTCAACTTAAAACAATTTATATTTTAATTTTAAATTATTTTAAAATAAGTGGTTATAGAACAGGCTCTAATATGATGGGCTCATCAAGTCAAATATCATTTGCTTTTAAATTTGTTTTGTTCAATTTTGAATAGATGATCGTCTTAATTTTTAGTAATAATAAAAATACTCTAATTTGTTCCCAAACATAAATTAAAGACGACTTATCTTATATTTTAAAATAAGAAAAAAATAATAATAAAATTTTGGTCAGTTAAATAGTAAATTCGTGAGAGTTACCGCCTGTTTGATAGAAAAATATTAATAAACCATATTTTACACCATTATACATTTGATATTTTTCTTATGAGGACTACTAAGCTTAAGTAATTAATTTAAAATTGTTGTAACTTAAGAATAAACATATTTAAAGTTAATACTCCATTTTGATAAAATGCAACCTAGCAAATAAAATATTACTAAAATTATAATTTAACTTTATATGATTAAATAAAAATTCTATTGACCATTTAATATAGTAATAGTTATCTTAAAAAAATATTAAAATTTAATTTAATAGAATATTCTTTCCTTTATTCTTATTCATCTTTATCCCACTTGAAATTATCAATGTTATGGAAGGAAATCAGGAATATATTGTGGGAGAAGATTTTTACTAGTCACTACCGTATTAAAGTTACTGTTCCCCTAACCCCAACCCTAACTTTACCCACCCCTTATATACAAATAAAATAACTCCTCCTTTCCCTCCTCTCTCTCCTCCACTCTCTCTCTCTCTCTCTCTCTCCTTCCCCCCATTTGGAACCCTATGAAACCTTAACAAAAACAGTCTTTTTTTTTTCTCACAGAAAACTGAGCTATGGGAAAATACATGAGAAAAGCTAAAATTACAAGCGATGTTACAGTTATGGAGCTTCCACAATCCTCTCTTGGTGTTCGTACAAGAGCCAAAACCCTAGCTTTACAGAGACTGCAAGCTACAAACCCACCACCAAACCCACCTGCTAATGATTCATCTTACCTTCAGCTTCGCAGTCGAAGGTTTGAAAAGCCAAACGATTCTATTAAACCACCAAAATCAGGTGCTAAAGAGAGTTGCAGGGAAAACCCAGAAACCAATCGTTGTCCCATAAACCCTAACCCTAAGACGGGTTCGAGATTGAGGCCTACGAACACGGGCTCTGTTTGGTCGGACTCGGTTAGTTATTCGAAAAAAGAAAAGGGTCTTTTTGGTGAAAGATTTTTAGTGGCGAGCGAAGGAGGAGGAGAAGCAGAGGATTATTCTCATAAGCTGATTTGGGTGTTGAGGCTTCTTTTGGAGAGAATAATTTTGAGTTTGAATGCAGAGAACAGTATATTTTCTTTTCTCTATCCATTTCTTATATGGGTTTTTAATTTTTCCTTCTGTTGATATATATATATATATATATATATATATATATATATACACACATACATATGCATATCATGCCCTTTTATTTCTGTCTGTTTGTTTTCATATATTGAGAGATTTCATGTTTTGATGCTCTGTTAGTTCTAGGAGGGGTTGGTTTCTCCCTCTCCCTCTCCCTCTCCCTTTCTATTTTTTAATTTTTTAGTAATTTTTTCTTTATAGAATGGGGTTGTGATTTTTGGGGTGTTTCCAATTTGGTGGCTTTTGTGCTAAAGCGCCCTTTGGGAGGACTTCAATAACCTAATTCGGAAAAGGGTGTCTTTAAATTTTCCTTTCGTATTGCTCGGGTAGGTACCACTTTTTTAACACAGAGAAAGGAAAGAGTTTGCATGTATTAAAATTTTGTAACCTCTTTTCATTAATGGTACTGGATGCTTCATGCAGTGTTTCACTTATTCATTTGCAGTTAAAAAAGAATTTTTGGTCTTTTCTCTTTAGGGTTTGTTCTTGTGATTTTATATTTCTGTCTACCATTTTCTCCTTCTTTGTTTATACTCTGTTACTAATATTTGCTTCATTACTTTAATGTTTTGGCTATATTTTTCTTGATCTTCCTATTATCTAGTCCTGTGTTTCTGGGTGCTTCTTTTCATTTACAAAATGTTCTATGTGATCTTTGTGTTTTCTGAATAATATTATTTTTTTCCTGAAGACACCACTTTCTCTTGAAGAACTGTGATTTTTAAATTAATTTCTGTATTTTGCATCATACTTTGTGTTCATATATTAAGTCAGAAACATGGGCACCTGAGTAACATTGCTTTAACAGGAGTTTAGTGATGTTTGTGACTGGTGAGAGGTCCTTTTAATGGAATACACAGTCTTTGTAATACATTATTGGTAGCTTCACTTGTTATATGAAGCAAACTTGGTTCTATGATATGCAGTTTCATTTCTCATATCTTAGAAAAAAATTCAGGATGTGGGTATAATTTTTTATTTTATTTTGTCACAATATGCTCCACTAATGTCATTTTTTGCTTAGTAATCCAATTTGATTTTCATAGTGTTATGGAAATAGTAAATTAGCAAGAAAAGTTTTTTTTCCCTACCATAACTAATACATTCAAAAAAAGAAACAAGGACTCCTATCTCGTTTGAATTCATTTAAATCATCAAAATTGGAAAAACTCTTTTTTCTTTGATTTTACTAGTAGCTGTAACTTTGCTGCCTCATTTGTGTTTTAACAATGATGTATCTTATTAATGGGACCATTTGAGGAACTATGTGGGATACTCTGTTTTGGGGAGTATCTATTAGTACAATGAATGTCATTTTGATGTCTGCCAATAGAAATGTGTTCTTTATCATTTTCAGCTACTTCTTTAGTTGAGGTCTTTACATTTTTTTTTGTTTTCTATTTTTTTTGTCTGGTTATTGTTTTTTATTCTTCTAAACTGTATAATACCGGTGGGATTATTGTCCGACATAGATTTTCTGAATTTCCCTCTTAATCTACTATCAGTGACAATTCTGCAACATGCCTGCTTTCTCTATGTTTGGAGTTGTACGAAATATCAGAAAACTTCTCTGAATTAGGTCTTTTTAGGGGTCTTGAGTGCATATAATGCACCTTTTGGGATATAACCTCAATATAAAGGAGTATTACTAAATTTTCTAGTGCTGAATATTTGAAATAAAATTATTGACACCAATACTTAAATATTATTGAAATCCGTTGTGTATTATTTGCATATTTTGAACAGGAGCACCAGGGAAAGCACACCTTGTAGCTTGATAAGGGGATTAGATACCATTGGGACCCCTGGTTCTAGCACGAGGCCTACAAGTTTAACTGTATCTAATCAACCAAGTCGGAATTCCATGCAACGAAACATCCCAACTACTAAGGAGATTGAAGAATTTTTGGCCTTTGCAGAGCAGGAACAACAGAGACTTTTTACCGAGAAGTACGTCACAGCGTCTAATATTCTAGCATTAGCTTAATAAATTTGTTTCTGTTTTTTTTTATCTGTAATTATCTAATAATGCAAATTGTTTTGGTAGACTACATTTGTAATATTATACCTTGTGTAATTAACGAGTCTGGTATTTTTCAGGTACAACTTTGATGTTGTGAATGATTTACCCCTCCCAGGGCGTTACGAATGGGTGAGAGTCTACCCCTAAGGAGAACAGATAACTTCCTGGGATTCGGTTTCCTGAAATTTCTCAGATGTTGAGAATATTGCTGATAAGTAGCTATGGAGGTAGGAACAGTGGGTGGTTAATTTATTTCACCCTTAATTAATGTAAAAAGGAAACAAGGGTATCAAATGTGTAATTTAATGATCTTTAACATAACAGAGCCTGATGAGTTGCACACTTACCTGGCGCAGATATTAGAAGCAAATTTAACTTTAGGCTTTTGGTGGTTTCATCATTGTAATTTGCAAATGCTTATAAATTAATCACCTGGTTTATTCATAAAAGTAATTGGTATACCTGATGGGCGTTGTGTAATTTTGCTTCTCTTTGATAATAACTTGCACTCAGAATTCAAGTCAAAATGGATGGAGATTTTGACTTCTTCCAAGAAGTGTTCGTAGAATGGTGGTAGTAGCAGTGTCATAACCAAAATTAACAACATTGTTCATGTGGATTTGGACTTTGGTTCAAATTTTAACCCATTGCTGATCTTTATAACCTTTCTAGTAATAAACCTTTCTATCTATCTTCAATGTTAACTATGTTTAGCTAATACTCCTTCCGTCCTAAATTATTTGATGTTTTAGAGTTTTTCATCTGTCCTTAATTATTTGACGTTTGTTCAAATCTAAGAGAATTAAGACAATTTTTCTAAAATTACCTCTCATTACTCTACTTATTTTTTTGATACTTTAAACTCTTCCTCTCTCCTTATCCCAACAAAACTCTCATTATCCCAACAAAAGATTTAAGGGTATTATAGACAATTGAGTACTATATTTAATGTTTTTCAATCATTATCTTAATTCTTGTGTCCACCTCTAAAACGTCAAATAATTTGGGACGGAAGGAGTATATTATTACTATATTGAGGCCTCATTTTTTGCTCTGGCCCGCTTATACTCCCTCCGTTCCTAAAAGATTGTCGTTTTAGAAGAAAAAATTTGTTCCAAAATGTTTGTCGTTATAACTTTCGAGAATAATAAATTATTTATTTTCCTATATTACTCCTACTTTCTCTCATTGTCCCAAGAAATTTTAACCATTGTATTAATAGTTTTCAACTTCTCATAAAGGGGTAGTGATGAAATTTCAAATAAATTTTACTTGGTAAATGATACTTTCTTAATCCATGTGCAAAAACCTTAAACGACAATCTTTTAGAAGCGGAGGTAGTATTTAAGTTGCAAACTTTATTAAATTGTCTCCCTCTTTCTTGAAAGCCAAGCAGTTGAAAGAAGTGGCCCCTTGTAAGTTGTATCCTGTAGTGTAGTGGGGGTAGCTGAGTAAACTTTGGAATTTTAGTAGGGGTTTTCAGGTTC
This sequence comes from Panax quinquefolius, assembly GCA_020205615.1. Taxonomy (NCBI): domain Eukaryota; kingdom Viridiplantae; phylum Streptophyta; class Magnoliopsida; order Apiales; family Araliaceae; genus Panax; species Panax quinquefolius. The sequence continues at coordinate 2,941,764 of CM035154.1, read as the reverse complement.
TGAAACAATGTCAGTGGCCATGGAGTAGTTTGTGGGTTTATTATATTACTAGTAATATTATTATTAATTACCTATTCTCATTTTGCTAGACTTTTATGGTGATTGGTTGGTGGTAAAGCTGCCCAGTAAAATCAAGAGAGTAATTAATGCAGGTGGATGAAGATTGAAGGCCAATAAGTCTGTTTTTTGTGTGAATAAATTGTTGCCTTGCCACACGGGACATTGTAGTACTGCTCGCACTATTGGCATCACATTTTGTAACTTATATATTTATGTTGTTGAACCTATATTTGATGATGTCCATTTCACTCCTCAACTTCACCAAAAATATATATATATATATATATATATATATATATATATATATATATATATTTAACTTTTTGTAATGGTTGAGGTCAACCCAATGTATTGCATTTTCCATTTTGTTGCCATTACTCTAATTAAAGTCCCCATTTTTACAATTATAAAAGGGAGGGTCAAACATGAGTCCTGCTATACATTGCAAAATTTTTTATTTTATTTTAATTTATTTTATCTTAATTTTATCACATACACTTTCACGTTGATCACAATCTAACTTCATCAAATATTTGCATTTATATCATTTTCTGTCAAACATTATACTGATTATTCCTTCCTTTATCTTTTGTAAGTCAGATACGAGATATCTATGTGTTATAAACCTGTGATATGTACCATCATTTTTAATCTTTATATGTCACTACTATTGACCTGTGATATGTACATCATTTTAAATGTTTATAGGTCAAGTCACGAGCTACTGACTTAAAAACTGGTATTTGCAGCAGAACCTTGTCTTGAATGTAATAATTAAAGGCTGGCTGTGGATGCCTTGCCTGCCTTCAAGGAAATTACCGTTTGGGTTAAAATGAATATATCAACCAGAGCTACGGCCAAAGTCATATACAAAATTAAAATAATACTCCAATAAATAGAGAAGAGGGAAAATGTTTTTTCATGGACCGGAAGACAATGTTTTAAGGGTGGGTCAAGACTTGTAGTCAAATAAAAGATGAATATGCTCTGTTGATATTATGCTGTATCCATCCATCCATCCATCTATCAATCAAGTTTTCTTACAGAAAGAATTTCACCCGTGAATGATATGTTGATCTTCTCTCTTGCTTTCAGTGTTGGTTGGTATGTCTGTCAAAAGGCATTTTGGCCGGCTGGTTAAGTTATGGATTTTGGCATACAAAATCATTTCATTTTTTTGGCTATTAATGCACAAATTAAAATACTCCCATCATTTTTAATGACCTTTATCACAATGATCATCTCTATTTCTTAGTACGGACATGATAGAGACCATACAATATTTTTCACCATTTACACTTCACCACAAGGATATGGAAAATATTGCTTTCAATACACATTACAAGTAATTGCTGCAATCCAGGTCCCACACTCCACAATGTGAATATAATTTAAAAGATTTCAACAGCAATGAACTATCCTAGGTAAAGGATAGTAAAATAAACAATTAAATGATTTCATATACCATTGTTTCCTAAAACAAAGAGGAAATCAGCCAGAGGTCATGTTGGTGACTTGCAGGATATAAAGATTTAGCCTGTCTCAATGCCTAAATATTCTTCTCCGTATTTGTTCAAGCTTCTCTTCCCCGTGAAGTTTTCGTTAACTTCTAAAGGACCCATTTCTAAGAAATTCTTTCTGTACCTAATATAGTGTTTGCAAGATTCACAGCAATGTCGCACCATCTAATTAGTCAAGGCAGGAACAAAAAGTTAAAAAACCAACAAAAGGTTTGGGAAAAATAAAAAAGAAGCTCCAGACATGAATTACTACAATATGTTCAGGCTATAAAAAGAATAAAATATTAGAGGAAGTGAACTAAGACCTGCATATGAGTTCATTACTTACCCACTAAGATGAAACGATTCCAAGTTCTGTTCCAAGAAACCAGGACTTACGTTGTTGCTTGCTTGGTTTCTGACATTTCAACTTCACAAGCACTAGTATCTGAAACATTCTCATTCTCTATTGTCATCTGATTGAGTTTTTGTAGTCTAACAGCACGCAGCTCATATCTGATAATTCACACGATAAAAATAACATAAATTTCTGAGAGTGGGAGGGAATGAAGCTGAATTGATAGTTCAGGGAGGGGTGAAAAGAAAAAAAACGTCATCTTCATAAAACTTCTATATCAACTAAGCCAAGTTCACATGCTAGCTGCAGCCAGTTTAAGGAAGTTATTGACTGGATATGCAGGGAAATTAAACTACCATAATTGATAGCAGTAAAATGGACTGAAGTTGCATGTGTAACACAACTAAGGTAAGTACTAGTCACTTCTCTCAACCAGCCATGCATGGTTGCACTTTCTTGCGAACATTTCTACAAAACCTCTTGATTATACTCTACTTCACCAAGTATAACATTCATGGGCAAAGATGAGATAGTATCTTTCAAGACATCTGCCACTTAATAATCTCAGGAAAAAATTGCATTGGGCAGCCATGAGGTGAATTATACATGAACTTCTTCTTACACCAAAAGAGTCACGTGGAGCAATTAAAAATATATAATTATCTCACAGAATCAAACAGAAAAAAACAAGCGACTTCTTTTTCTCAAATAAGTAAAGATCATAGGACTTACTCAGCCAAAATGTTTCTAGCAAGTGTAAAATATATTCTCCAAAATTGTCGCTCTTTCAAGTAGCGTGGGCATAGTTTAAATCTAAGTTGCGACAGTTCCTGAAAGAGGGAAAGGAATAGCAAAACAGTTGAGAAGAAGATTGCATAGTTTCAGTCAACGTATTAAAGCAAGCTGAAGCACACAGAAGATATTAAGCCTAAAAACAACAACTAAGAACAGCCAACCAAGCTAAATTTAAGTTTTTTGGCAATCCCTTCCTCCAAATGCATTAAGCAAATCTCTAATGATACTAGAATTCTTATGAACTATATAAAGATGCAATTCACATAATCCAATAGACTCTAGGAGAATAATGTTACACCTGGAAAAGCGTCAAAGGACTCAAAGCTATATAATTGGACTGTACAAGAAAACATTCAGTTGTAATCTAAATTCATATAAACATTGTCCCCTTCCAACTAGAATGAGAAAAAATAGACCAAAAAGAAATTGAAAAAAAAACACTACCATTAATGAGTGTAAAAATTCAAAAAACAATGACAAGCTTAAAAGGCTACAATTAGTGAAGATTGGTCATCAAGGTTTACTCAAAGATTGGACACTATCTATAGTGGATTTTCATTCTCTATTTATGGGGCTAGTTGGGCTAAGAATCTGTTCCAGCCATACCATGCTTCCTCAATTTATATAGCTATTACAGAAGCAATTCTGATTTAGTCCAACATGAGAGCAAGTATATGGAGTATGGACAGCTTTATTTTGTCTAGTTTCTACCAAATCATAGAAACTTCAATGCTATTGAATATGGACTAAAACCAGTTAAAGACCACCTATGGAGAGAGATGGAAGCTTGGAATAAACTTGATACAAAACTAACTTCAAAGATAAAAAAAAGGTCAAAATTCAAACCACCTTTCTGACAGCATGAGGGATTATATACTATGAAAGAGTGCACCAATCAATTACAACAAAACTCCCAAAATGTTCTCATTTAATGTTTTAAATCACTGAGATAAAGCCTTAAATATGTACTGTATTTCTCATTCTTATATAGAAAACTTTATTTTTAAATAGTATCATTTGATATTAATACTAGATTTCTTTTGTCATTCAGGAATTTACTGTAATTACACTTGCAGTTGCTCGGTTCGTCCCTGGTTAAAATATTTATGAGCAATCCTAAAGCATTTTTTGTCACATGTTGAAGATACTAACAAGATGGCCAGTATTATCACGTTCTGAACTTTTAAAAGCCTAATAATAACAACAAATTTCTTAGTAGTTACTAGTATTTATAACTAAACCATCTAATTTCAAATTTTAGTTTAATCGGTAATTGCTATCCATAAAATTTTGGGAAACAATATATATTGCGAACTTTTATGTCGACTTTTCAATTGCCAGTTGCGTGAATAAGTTTTAGTGGTAACTTTTGGAGAAATGTGTAATAAGTGAGGTTCTCCTATAATTCTTATCAATTCCATGTATCGATAAGTTCGCTATTGTAATTTGGCATAAATTTATCGCAATAGACTCTAAAATTTTTAAACATGAATTGCCACTCCCAACTTTCTAATTCATGCTCTAGAAAAGCAGCAAATTATTAGTTAAATACGCATTTTGGTAATGTAACATATCCTCTACAGGAAGTCTAATACTTTAAACAACTCTAAATTTCAGTGTAGCTTGATGTTATGGAAAGCAACTTGCACATGATGGGGTTTTTCTTATGTCTACCGGTGGAACCAAAACATTTTTAGAGGAGGTCAAAATATATCAGTAAAAAAAATTATTTATTGACGCTTGGAGCGTTTTTTTTACATTCATTTTGCCCTATTATAATATTTCACAACATCCTATTTTAACCTTTTGAGTTGTGAGTCTAATGGCTTTAAATACACACATATATTTATATATATATATTAATTTTTCCGAACTATAGGACTATTAATCAGATTTTGAAGTTTTTAGTCAACTGATTAGCAATTTTTATAGATAAATTATAAATTATAATATTATATATTCAAAACCTTATATTGTGGTTCTGATCATCTTCCTTGGAGACAACTGAAAGGAGCCACTCAAAGCAATAAAATGAATTAAGTTATTTTTATTTACTATAAAAAATTGATACTAAGGTATGATTAAATCAGCAAGACAAATGAGTTTAATATTAATTAATGAATTATCAAACTTATTTAATATTATTTTATCTTATAGTAATATTATTAATTTATTATAGATCAAAGGATATGATGAAGCAAATAAATTAATACCATCTCATAATAAAAATAAATTTTATCTAATATTACCGTAATTCAGATTTGAGGGTTAGGTTCGTATGACAAATCACCCCCGGCCCAGTTCCGCCAGTGCTTATGTCATGAGTAGAGTCAAGGTTCTATATATTGTCCTAATAAAAGGCTACTTACATGCGTATATACACATTTCTCTGTGGAGCTAGCTAGCTAAAATGATTGTTTCTTTCTCCTGGCTGGCTGGCTAGCTATGATCATATTAATGTAGTGAAATATGAAAGCAGATCTTCTGGCCTTATTTTGTCACTCTCTTATGTTTTTCCATTTAAATTTTGATACCTAACATTTTACTTAATATTAATTAACTCTAAAATTAAATAAAAAGTCAGATGTCAAAATTTAAGTAAAGAGATACAAGAAAACAGAGAAAATAAAGACAAGGGATCTGTTCTCGTGAAATATATAGTGCTTCTTCACTCATCAAGTTCGAGGCACTCAAGTGTGTGAGAAAAAAATAGAAACTCACTTAATTAAGAAAATCACTCCTCTATATGTCCACTCTCTTGAGATGATTTGATTTAAGAATTGTTTGTAAATGAAGCAGTCTCCCTATGACTTATGAGTATCATCTCTCCATCTTTGCTAAAGCATAAGTTAGAATGATATCTATAGTCTATAGAGTAAATAGTAATTTAAGAGCTTTTTTCTCTCTCAATCTCAAAAGCTACATCCAAAAAAGATAAAAATGTGATAAAAATGACAATTCATAATTTTTTTTAAAAAAAAAATTGTGTTGACTGGTGTATAGTAAAGTACACGGATCCGATTAGTATGAAGTTTATTTTTGGATAAATTGACATCTCACATACTCGCACAATATTAGGAATATTCATGCTGTTATTTAATACGTGTCACTAGCTAGCTATTCAGCTACGAAAGCAGATTTTCTGTCCTTATTCTTCCTGTTTCCTTGTATTCCCCACTTAAATTTTGACACCTAACTTCTTGATTAAAACCAACTAACTTTAAAATTAAACAAGAGGCTAGGTATCAAAACTTAAATAGAAGGACACAAGAAGAACAGAGAAAATATGGGCAGAAGATCTACTCTCTTCAGCTACATACCGAGTCTACATATACAACCATACTGTTTTTATAAGAAAAAAAAAAAAGAGAGGTGTGTGTGCGTGCGCGCACTGTGTGTGTATGTGTGGACACACACATGGCCTGGCTGTGGTCTAGCTCCAAAGCTTTCTACTACTGCATGACATGCACTCCATTATCCGAATTATTAAATTGATTGAAGGGAAATCCCAAAAAATTCAAAGAATATTACAAAAGAAACACCTCCTTGCATGTACCCAATGTCGTAAATGAAGTCACTTTTAACTTTTACCTAACTTACGAGTGAAGTATACTCATTTGTGATCATAAACGTTATACTACGTGCGCCTTTTTTGCCTTCAAAATTCAAATTATGTGGGAACATATATATTAAAGCAACTATACATACGTATATTCTTGAATTTACTTATTTATATATTATTAATTTTTTCACTTTAAGGAGGTTTTTGATTACATCTTAATAACTCACCTCTTATTTGTTAAGAGACATAAAATTTGGTAAATTTTTTTTTTATAAATGGCTCTAAATCGTTAAGATAAAAAATTAAATCTAAACTACTCAAAGAACCATTAGAATAAAATTAACTATTTTTTGAATAAAAATAACATCTTCAATATTACAAAATTCATATTTTATCCCCAATTACTCTACTGCCCAATTGTTCTCTCCTCTTTGCCTCTTCCCCCTTCCCCTCTCCGTATATGCAGTCTAATCCCTCAGTCCTCCCTTCCCTTCCCTTCCCTTCCCTTCCCTCCACAACAACATATGACAAAAAAGAAGTTGGTCTTGGTTCATATGATTAGCTAGCATTTGAAAACCTACACTACTAGAAAAATAAGAATATGTGATGGAAATTTGTGATAGTTTTTAAAAACTATCACAAAATATAGTAATTTGTGATGGACTTTTTAAGCAATCACAAAATAATACTCCCTCCGTCCTAAATTAATTGCTCAGTTTTGACTTTTTAAAGTCAAATTGACTATTTTTAGAATTAATAATTAAGCATATATAAATATATTTCTAAAATTATAAAAATTGGGGTTAGTAATAAATTGTATATATTTTCTTTTGGTTATAATCTCTTCACCTATATTTTAGCAAAAATAGTAAAAAGATTAGTTTTAAAAATGGTCAATTTGACTTTAAAAAGTCAAAACTGAGCAATTAATTTGGGACGGAGGGAGTAGTATATATGATGGCTCTTAGTGATGACTAATCTTGCCATCAATGTATTATAATTGTGATAGCCATGTCGATCAATCATACCAATTTTTTCACGCAAAATAAATTTTTCTTTTTGTGACGCTATAGATATACCATTTTCGTAATTGCATTATGCTATCACTAATATTTTAATGTAAAAAATAATCAAAATAATATTTTAGTGAATTTACCATAAAGAAGGAGAAGATGAGTTCATGTGAAACCCATTATTCGGTATTCTAGGAGAAGATAGGAGAAACGGATTGGGTCTATGAGGGTTTGAAATGGGATTAAACGGTGAAGGAGACGAAGGTTTAGAAAGTGCAGATGAACCTGTTTGATGAAAGTCCTAAGAAAAATTTAACTTGATTTATGAGAGATTTCAACTTATTCTCTAGCCCAAATGCTAATCTAATATTTTTTTTTCTCCATGATCTTGTATCAAAATGTAACCCATGATTTTGCAAGCATTTTCTGAATCTAATCTTTGAATTCTTGACATCACTGTACTTGTTGCCTCATCGTTTAGCTATTAATTTGATTTGGTTTAATGACTTCACTTTTGAACTAGTTTGGATAACTGTTCAAAGAGTTAAATTGATAAAATACTGTTATTATGATATTATGACATTTAAAAAAATTAATTATCAAACAAGACTTTTTTATTCAAAATATAATTTTAAACATATGTTTTACATGATATCTAAACCATTCATGTTCAGATCTTATCAAAGACATCCTGAGATCTAAGTGTGCCTAAAAGTAAAGGATTTAGGTCGGTAGCATGGAAAATGTGGGTGATTATTTGCATGAAATTGCTGCATGCATGCCCCAATTTTAATGTCGCATGCAAATGAAAAGATAAGTGGAAATGGCAAAAGATAGTGAGTGAGGCTGACCTGACATGAGTCAAGATTAAAATTAACACAAGTGGGTAGTACGTAGTATGAGTTATGACATAGGATACCCCTTTATTTATAGTATTCATTATTCGTTTGTTTATACATTCTAAAACCCCCCAAAAAAAAAAAAAAAAAAAAAAAAAATCACTCCGCGTGCTGCATGCTGCTATCTTTTTCCTATTCCTCCTATCCATTGAGTGATTATGTTATCAATTTCTCATCATGTCCTTCCCTTAAAAATGCATAATTACGTGTACATAAAAATTAGTATCTGATACGTAAATACAAATTAAAAAAGAATTATATATATATGTCCTTAACGTCGATGCATCCAAATCATTGCATTAATTATTTTTAAATTCAAAAGTACTTATACAACAAATACTAAAATTTTCAAATGTCAGTGCTGCATTTAAAGGTTTAAAACGCAACAAATGTGGTGGAGGAGAGGAACGAACAAGCACATATATTAGACTTGGAGGTAGCTAAAATAATTTGTTCTCATTTAGTAGTACATAAAAGGAACAGTGCATGGGGATGGTGAGTGGAAGTTGTAATAATAATACTACATCAAAGGTTATGATCGTAAAGCTCCAATTCATATTAATTGGGTAGGGTAGGGTAGGGTAGGGTAGACATATGGGACCTACTATAAGTATGATCCAACATCAGCCTCCATTGGTGGTTAAGCAATCATATAATTAAATTATCAACCCAATAAAATAGTGGCCACCGTCCTCTCTCTCTTTTTTTTTTCCTTCAAGTCACACTCATAAACAAATACTCCATGTGATATTCTAGACTAAATTATCTTTACCATAATTGCCTTGTTTTTTTGATCATTTAAACAATGAAATCACCATTATATAATTAATTCACCATTTTATTGGCATTTATTTTTATTTGGCCTACACCCATTAACATGACATACATTATTGGATTTGGTAGTTAAAGACAATCTTTATGAGCAAGCAAGATCCTTGGGTTTTCTTCAGTCACCTTTGTTGAGTAGCTTAAATAGTCAAATACAGAAATCAAATAAAATCCTAAGGTTGGTTTATATCATCCATACGACTAACATTAAATTTATTTAAGTTTTAAATTGATTATAATTTATATATAATTTAAAATAGATAATTATATTTACTAAAGTTAAAAGAACTCGTATCAATTTGAAATTCAGAATCCGACAAATGAACTTCAAAAGTCCAAACGGTTTTCTTTTTTAAAATGGATTGTGTGTAATAATATGACAGAAAATACACTTTTTACTTGCATTTCAAACATGTAAGGCTCCTTGTTTGTCAATCAAAACCTAATCTTGTAACAACTATTAATCATTGAATTAGAGTTGGTAAAATAGAGTTTATCATCACTCGTGATGTTTATTTTTATGCCAAACAATTGCTCTAAAATAACTTATCTTTGCTTTCAAAAATTTGGGGGTGAATACAGGGATATGTACCCCCTCATCCCACCCCACCCCACCCCACCCCCCCACCCCAACCCAAAAAAAGAAAAAAAAAAGAAAAGAAGAATATAGGGATGGATATGTTAGGAAAGGGAAAAAAGAGGTAAAAGGTGTAAATTTTTTATAATGATTAGTTAGATAAGGGACAAAGGGTAAAATATGTCGCAACTAGTAACTACCTTTCTTCCCGCTTTTTTTTCCCCACTCTTTCTCCTGTCATTTCCCTTACTTTAGTGAAAGCTTTTGACTTTTTTCCTGAAAGAACAAAGTTACAATCTCACTCCTTTCTTAGCGCCTCTTTACCGGCTTAGATTTAGCAAAATTTATTCGCTTGATGCTTGTAGAGACATTCAGATATGAGATATGATGGTGTGTAACTGTAGTTAGTTGTTAGTCCGATAAATCTAACATATTATGTCAGATATTGTATATCAGCCGAGTGAATAAAAATGGTCGGATATATATATATATATATATATATATATATATATATATCAGATGTTGAGTATCAACTGACTGTAATTATGGATCCTATGTGCGTATATATGGAGAATAAAAAAGTTGAAAAGTTATGACCCACCTCAGAGGCCCATTGCTTTGGACAGTTGCAATGAACTCCCCCTATTTGACAAAAATGGCCAAAGAACTCTGCCAACAGCAACATCTCCAACTGGGTCTCTGTCTTTCTCCTCACTTGGTTTCCTTAACCCCACACTACTACTATTTTAATTTTTCTATCTTCAATAATCCCATTTTTCTCTTTTGGTTTTCTTACATCTGTCCATGGACAAGCGCCAGCAGCAGCTGTCTTTGGCCAAGTGTTCGCGGCAGCACCGATGCAGTGAATGGTTTGTTTCTTATTCTTCTATGAATTAGTATGCTCTTCTTAAGTTCAACTTCAGATCTTCTGTTTATTGGTTTTGTTAAAGTTTCGATTTTTTTATTGCTTATGATGGACGCTTTTTGGGTGCTTCTGTGTTTTCAAATGTTTGTTATATTTGGTTACATGACTTTGTGGATTCTGAACTATTTCCTTGACATAAAGGGGGAGTGATGTTAATTTCTTTGAATATTTTTATGTTTTTTACTTGTTTGTTATTCCTTCCTTGTTGTCTGTTTCTTTTTGGAGCTGACAAATAGGATGGAGAGTTTGATTAAGAAATGATCATCAGTTGCATCCAATAGTGAAAGGATGTAGTGGTTATTGTAGAAAATATCAAGTTCCTTTAAAACTATGGAAACTGTTACGTCAGTTAGATTTTAGTGAAGGAAAGGGGTAAATTTCGTAGTTTTAAGATATCTCATCTATAAAAGAACTATGAGATCAGGCTAACTAAACAAGTCTACTCAACTAACCTCACAACGCTAACTAATTCTAAAGAGTTCAATTTTTATCTTTTGGGATGCATTACAACTGGAAATATGAGACACAAAGTTTCTTGGTACATTTTGGTCCCTAAATTATTTTCCAATCACCAAAAGGGATAGTAGCAGTTAAGTTATTTACTAAGGTTAAAATTTCTAGCATTTTGAGTGGTTGGTACTTTGTTATCTCCTCTACCTTATTCTCTCCCTTTTTCTCTTTTGCTGATAGTTTATAATAGGTTACTACTTACTGAAAGCATTGTATTATCACTCATCTTGGTTTTACATGTTATGCGCTGTTGATTTATTGCAGGATATTCCGGGATGTTCCTAGTGATATAACAATAGAAGTGAATGGTGGTGCATTTGCATTGCATAAAGTAAGTTCCTGCGTTCTATATTTGAGTTCCTTTATGATTGACAAAGCTATCTTTCAATATGGAATTTTCCCAATGATTATTGAGTAGTCCCATATGGTTGCAAAAGATCTGAAAGGATTTCATTGCATTATCAAGTAAGAGCATTTGGTGATGTCAATAAATGCCCTCTTTTATACATCATTTGGTAAATGTATCTATATCTGCATGAATGAATAGGATACGGATCTAACTTCTGGCCTTTGTACTCAAACATAGTCGCACACTTGGAAGACCCAGCTTCTTACATTATTTAAGCAATGTCCTCGCAGAACTAAGAAAAACTTATTTCTGTTTCACTCGATTCCTAGGATATTTACTAGTTTTGCTTTTTGCATGTGATTGCAGTTTGTAGAACAAGATTTCTTACATATCTTCTGCTTTGCTGTGGTTTTCTCAATTGATTTTTCTACAAAATCCAAGTGGAAAATACTAGTACACCAATCATAATCTAGGGATCCAAATGAAAAAAATCCCGGGTACTGAATTATTACCATAATGGCTTGTAGTTTCTTAAAAAGTAAATAATATTCCCTATTCAAAATGATATTTTGTTCCATGGTCAAAGGACTTACAAGATTAATCTTTCTATGAAAAAACTTGCATCATGATCAAAGCCATTGATTTTTCTTTCGATATTGTTTTTCTTTATCTTTCTGTATGTGTTTGTTTATGCAAATAAAACAAGACCGGAATCCCTGATACTAAGAATAACTTCAAGATATATTGTTACGTGCAGTTTCCTCTTGTGTCTCGTAGTGGGCGAATCAGAAAGTTGGTAGCAGAAAACAGGGATTCAGATATTTCAAGGATAGAGCTTCTTAGCCTACCTGGAGGTGCAGAGACATTTGAGTTGGCTGCCAAATTCTGTTATGGTATTAATTTTGAGATCACCTCTGCAAATGTTGCTCAACTATTTTGTGTTTCTGATTACCTTGAAATGGCTGAGGAGTTCTCAAATAACAATCTTGGTTCTCGTGCTGAAGAATATCTTGAGAGTGTTGTCTGCAAGAACCTTGAAATGTGCGTTGAAGTCCTACAACAATGTGAAAACCTACTTCCTCTTGCTGATGAGCTGAAAATTGTTGGCCGATGCATTGATGCTATAGCATCCAAAGCATGTGTTGAGCAAATTGCTTCAAGCTTCTCTCGCTTGGAGTATAGTAGCTCAGGAAGACTTCACATGAATCGGCAGGCCAAATGTGAAGGAGACTGGTGGATTGAAGATCTGTCTGTTCTACGGATTGACTTGTATCAAAGAGTCATGATGGCCATGAAATGTCGTGGAGTCCGGCCTGAAAGTATAGGGGCATCACTTACGAATTATGCCCAGAAAGAATTAACAAAGAAATCCAGTTTATGGAATCCATCTAACCAGCCAAAAGTTGACCCGGTTGCTGGTTCAAGTGTACATGAAAGACTAGTGGTTGAGACAATTGTTAGCCTTCTGCCAATTGAGAAACTTGCTGTTCCCATCACCTTTCTGTTTGGGTTATTGCGAAGTGCTGTGATGCTTGATTGCACAGTTGCTTGTAGACTTGATCTTGAGAGGCGGATTGGCTCCCAGTTAGACATAGCCACTCTTGATGATCTTTTGATCCCTTCCTTCCGCCATGCTGATGATACTTTGTTTGATGTTGATACTGTTCATAGAATTTTGGTTAATTTTTCTCAGCAAGATGATAGCGAAGATGATATGGAAGATGCCTCACTCTTCGAATCTGATAGTCCCGATTCACCCTCCCAAACTGCATTTGTCAAAGTTTCGAAATTAGTGGACAATTACCTTGCAGAAATTGCCCCTGATGCAAACCTCAAGCTCACCAAGTTTATAGCCATTGCAGAAACTTTACCATCACATGCACGCACAATTCATGATGGTTTATACAGAGCAATTGATGTTTACCTCAAAGTATGTGTTACTTTTGCTACACTGCGATACCTAGTTTTGGAGGATGAACAAAACTAACAAGAAGTTTCTATCATTGATTCTTGAAATTTCTGTCGTTCTTTTTATATTGAAAACACTAGATTTACCCACTTAAACAGAAATTATTGTGTCTGTCTAAAGTTAAAGGAAAGCAGCCATGTTTAGCTACAAGGGGTCTCTTCTAATGATGGCTTCACTTGTTTAACTATTAATGAATGTTTATTGCAGGCGCATCAGGGGTTATCTGATCCAGACAAGAAGAAGCTCTGCAAATTGATTGATTTTCAAAAGCTTTCACAAGAAGCTGGTGCTCATGCGGCACAAAATGAACGTCTTCCTCTCCAATCGATGGTCCAAGTGCTTTACTTTGAGCAGTTGCGACTTCGAAATGCCTTGTCCTGCTCTTATCCTGATGATGACCACAAGCCAATGCAACAATCATGGCGGATTAGCAGTGGGGCTCTCAGTGCTGCAATGTCTCCACGAGATAATTATGCATCACTGAGGCGAGAAAACCGTGAACTTAAACTCGAGCTAGCTCGGTTGCGAATGAGACTAAATGATCTGGAGAAGGAACATGTTTGTATGAAGAGGGACATGCAGAAATCTAATTCTCATAATTTTATGAGTTCCTTTTCAAAGAAGATAAGCAAACTGAACTTTTTCGCGCATAGTTCTTCGAGAGGATCAAGTTCTCCCTCAAAGAACTCACAAAGAACGGATTCTAAGGTAACCGAGAGAACAGTAACAAGCACAGGTTAGCTAAGCAGTTCTTGAATTTTGTTTAACTGCTTCTGCTGAGGAATTGATAAGGTTTTTCCTTTTATCTATTTTCTTTCCACCATATTTTATATACCCTCCACCATGTATATGAGTTTGGGGCTTTGTTCGCTACATAGAAGAGTTTTTGTGTGAGGGATGATTTTAAGCTTTGTGTTACTTAGTATAACTTTCAGAATATCATCTGATGTAAACACGTGAGATGTCTTTATTTATAGTAATGGTCAATTTATATAATGCAGAAATTTTGACTAATTAGTCTTTATGGGTACTAGGTTTGGTTTCCGTATACCTACCAAATTATAATGGCTTCCTGCATTCCATTTCAACCCTCACCTTGTCCTTTTTATCATTTTCCTAACCTTTGGTATACTTACAATTTGTATACATTGCTAATAATCCTATGACTGTCATGAATTTGTTCAGGGTCCAATGTCTTACAGGCAAATTGGACATCCTGATCATTCTGAGTTTTAATTGTTTTTTCTGTCTACTTTAGTTCTTGTCATGTATGCAGAATCTTACAAGCATGAAATTTTTAAATGGCCTACTGCCCCGTTATATTTCCTAATTCTTCTCTAATTGATTGTACTCTAGAGCAAAACTATGAAGCTTATGTTCCAAAATCATTTATTGAAATTCCATTTACTAGCAGTTGCTACCAAACATATAGGATTCATAGATAGATTTTATTCGGTCCCTTCTTTATCATCTCTCTTCCAGTGACCAAGTAGAACATTAATGAATTTTTTTTGGCAGAATGCTCCTGGTTGGAATCAAACCTTGGTTAGTAGAATGCTCCATTACGCAGTTTTTTTTTTTTTTTTTTTTTTTTTGGGGGGGGGGTTGCTGTGTTCTAAAGTTTTGTGCCGATACTGATCTTGTAATCAAGATACACATCTTTATGGCATTATAAATGTAATGGTGAAACAATCAACTGAAAGAAAAAGAAAGTCTTCTAAGGGGCACCCCTGCACATGTAGCCGTAGTGTCATGGCTACAAGATGAAAAGTTGTCAATAGAAAGCACATCTGTTCTGTTAAACATATGCTGACTCCATTCGTCTTGTAGTCGTCGCTTAAAAAACAAAAGTCACTTTCAGATTGAGTGATTTACGAACACTGTCCTGTTTCCTCAGACAACATCTCAACTTGTTGATTTGTTCACAGCGTGTAATCTGTAGATCACCATTTTCTGTTTCAAGCAACGCTGAACTTTTAGCATGAAAGCATCTAGTGTTGATTGGTGATTTTACCGAGTATTTGTGATGGAACTCTTGGTGGCACTTTTTTTTGTTAACAATTTTTACCTCAGGCCATGAAAAAACTTGGGATGGCTTGATGAGACTCTTATCAGGGTCTTGCTCCCAAGGAATTGCTTCACTTGGTACATATTTTATAGAAAGTTTGTTATGGTCTTGGACACGGTGTTGGTGTCTAGGCGTCAACCCTGCAGAGAACTTGAGAGACGCAAGTTGCTTAGAAAGGTCTTGATGATCATGATCCTCCTGAGAGTGCTTTTGTTGTTCAGGAGGTTGATTGCAGCCTCTGGCCTTTAGCAAGTCATAGATAGTGCGATTAGGGACAATGTAAAACACTTTTCCCGGGACCAAAACTGACTCAGGCCGGACCACAATCCAGGGATATTTAAACACATCAGGTCGGGCAATGCAGTGTCTGGGGTTCTTCCTCATAACTTCAGCTGCCGTTGTGGGTTTTCTGTGAATCTCCACATGCCTACCCGGATGAACTAATTTTAGGACACCTTTCTCTCTTGTTGAACCTCCCATAGTTGGTTTCTTCTAGCAGTTTGTGGTAGAGGAAATTTAGAGTTGAGTTTCTTTTAGAACTTAAAGAAAGACAAACAACTCAAATGGGGAGGCAATATGTGAAAACTTATCACCCCTTCTTATAATGTCCGTCCTTAACTTTTTTTGTGGGTGAATCCTATGAAAAAGGATTTTTGGACAAGTTGAGGTCTCTTTGTTCTAAGAATTTGTTGGAATTTGATTATCTTGTTTTAATATAAACAGTACTAATATTAGAAGAATGTTTGTCTTCTTATTGTCAAAATCTAGATATATATGACTGAAGTTATTTCTGTTAGAAATGGTCGAGGTGTCTTGTTCTAATCTTTTACATGATTCTGAAGCAAACACTGGCATAAGAGATTCTGAAGCAAACACTGGCATAAGAGATTATGCAGCTATTTAATATGGTGTGTTTCATTATGTCCTTTCTTATCCCTAAATATGATTTTTAAGAAACAGGAAATGGAAAGAGAAGTGAAAATTAAGTCCATGAAAATATAATGTCATGATTTTGTGATCTTTTTTGCTGAAGAATTCACGAAAATACCATTATATTCTTGCAATATATTTTTCTCATAGGTTTTTTTGAAAAAAAAGAAAGAGAGAATATAATAGTAAAATTTATATATTATTGTGTATTACTAGGTGTTGTGGTCAAGTCAAAGTAGCCTATAATGTTGTTAGCAAGGCTCAATAATGGCAAAATCAACTGATTGCAATAACACTGTAAATAAGAGCAGGTGCAACATCTTTAAGTTTGTAACTATGTATTAGCTGTAGTGGATGCCCTTGGAAATAACCACCAGCTACCTTCTTAGTACCTTACTTCTATTGAAATTGTGAGGAAATTGCCATTCATGCATGTTATTCATTTCTTGTACTACTATGTGGATCATGGATCTTGTTCAGACTTGTACCCTTGTTATCTCTCCTTGGATCAATAAGCCTTCTTTTTATTAAAAATTCCCTAGATAGAAGGTGGCATGGCAGGCAAATAAATGAAACATATTTGATGCACTAATTTGTCTCATTTTTGCACCAGAGGTTATAGGTCCATCTAGTAGTCCCTTTTGTCCTACCCTGGTATTATCATTTGAATTTTTGTATTTATCCTTTTACACATTTAGATTTCGTCACAGATTCATAAATTTTCAATTACTTGTTTTCAATATTAAATTAGTATGAAAGTTTATGTTAAGAAAAAGTCGAATAATGCTCTCATTTTTGGACAGAGAGGTTGTACAAGATATATGTTCAAGAATTTTGCTAGATCTGCTTATATAGAGCAAGAACTGTTGCATTGCAGCACCAACTAGGACAATAGTTTCAAAGGCTATTCTGATGCTCAAGAAAACCAACAAAGAGCTCTCCCCTACAAGCTTGATCCACTAATGGTGTCTTATTCTTGGAAGTATCAGTTACCAAAAGGCGAACACGATGTAGACATGTTTTTACATATGAAAATTTCAATGACAGAAAAAAACTATCAAGTAAAGCAATTGATTGAGTATAAAAAGGACATGCTCATAAACCAGATCAAGTTCAAACATCTCAAGGACCCATAATTTAACAGTTCCCCTGTAAATGGATACACAAGGGGGTTAGTCTCTCATAACTAATAAAAACTTAATTACTTAAATTGGATTCTGATCCTCAGACACTCCCAACCCTTAAGCAGATTTGTTATAGAAACGGACGCCAACAGCTACACCCAAGATGACGAGGGGAACTAAGAACTGGAGAAGCTTGATGATGAATTCTGATGTCTTGTCCTGATTGTACTGAGGCTGCTTTGGAGGAGTGTAGTTTGTCTTGGAGGGGATGCTTGCTGTATCAATGTCTCCCACATATAATTCATCCAGCATTGCTCTTGCACTGGTACTATGTCCCACATCTTCAAAATCATCAGTTGCATCTTTTCCTGCACGGGCAAAAACATTAAGGCGTAATCAGGGGCATCAACCAGTTCCTATCTCACCAGAACCATATACAAAATCTAATATTGCAACGTATTGTTTTACCTGTGGCTGATAACAAAACATCTTCACCACCGGGATGGTCCTCCAGGAACTTTGTCACATCATATACCTGCTCCAACACATTAAACGTCAAAACATGATGAAATTTTAATAATTAAGCACAAAGTAACATGTTTACAACAGCTAAGGTGGCGTTTGGTTCAAGTAAAGTCGGATTTGAAGTTCAAAACACTCTATATGCAGCTGGTTTCTTGAAAATGGAAATTGCTTAAGCTTAGACTGCCACCAGAGACTGTGGCCTGCAAATAGAATGTTATATTTTTGAGTTTTAATTAGTATCTTCCTATATACTATTATTTCGTATTGTTTTCAAAAGTTGGATTGCTGGAAGAAAAGTGAGATGTTAGCCACTAAATTATCAAGACGAACAAGAACAAAACTTCCAACAATCACATGTATAGGTCTGGCATTCCCTATTTTATGGCGCGATTTACTCCAGGTGCAATATAAAAGTCATGAACATTCAAATCTTCCACTACATCATGCCAAGACGCAGTCTTGTTCACTCAAGCCAATTTGTTCAGGTGTTTGGATTTGAACTAATGCATTTGGGCATGTCGAGAAATTTTGCTCAATCTGTAAGAGAATGAATCTTGTGGATTCAGCAGTGAGATCCAACCTCAGAATATCATATATCGCCAGGGTATCTTACATTGAAAGTTTAAGCCTAAGCATATGATTATGCTTCACGATTGCCTTTTTCGTGAATCTTGCATCCAGTGTTTGGAGATCACGTGCTTTTTCCTTATTCCATCTGACTATCCTGTTATAGAATTATCATCATAATTGCGAAGTGGGAATCCGAAGTTTCAAGTCATTTGGGAATCTGGCTCCGAAATCTTTGGATCGTAGTTGTGTGTGATAATATCATTACCTTGAAACTAGGCATCCAAAAGAGTGTCTAATACAAGATAAACAAGATGCATGGTCAAATTTGGGTTTTTCTTAGCAAAACTATCTATTTTTCCTCATAAACTTCTACATGTTTGATGTTTTTATAAGAATGAAAAAAACAGATTAACTAACATAATAATTCAGTTTTACCCCCTGAAGTTTCACCAAAATACACTTCACTCCTTAAAAGAATTGCAATATTTAAGGACTTAATGATATAATTTATTGCAATCAAGTCTGATTGCGCAATTAATATCACATTAGTTTCAAAAGCTCAACCAAATCATGAGATTCTGCATAATGCTCTCCAGGCCATCATCATCTAAAAATTAAAACTCATATCCAAAACGGATCAACATGAGATCAGTAATTAAGGCCAGTTGGAATTTTATTGAGCAGTTAATTAAGTTTGATTACAATAAAATTAAAACATCAGGTCCTCAATCGTTACATATTTTCTTTATGGACTAAAACTTCACAAGTGCATTTAAGCCTAAAATAATGCAATAAAACAGAGAGACAAAAAAAGCTATCATACAAGAAAGTTAAATGCTTCATAAGTTTAGAGCATTCAAAGAAATTTACGATTTCTAATACCATAAAGATATTGCGCCAGTAATTTTAACGTGGTATAAGTGAAAACTTCAAAATAATTAATTTATTCAATTTTATAGCATATATCATTTTCATAAAACTCGGTTACTAAAATGTGGCCAACACGAATCTTAACAGAGCTTACTCATTTACACACGCAATTACTTACAGACATTTACCTGGTAAAAAGACAATCATGGAAAAAAAGAAGAGAAAATTAAGATATATAAATCAAAATATAATATATACACACACACACATATATATATATATATATATATATATTACCTTGCCATCGATGATGAGCCAACAATCATTGGGCGTGTTGTGATCGGAGACCTGAGCCAAAGAATAGAGCTTGCCGTCGCCACCCATTTTTAGTAGTGGTGTGTGAGAGAGAGAGATTGGAAAATATATTTTATCAAGTGGGTTTGGTGAGAGAACAGAGATTAGCTTGCCGGTCTGATTCTGCTGTCAAAGTGTCAGCCATATTTATATCGGAGATTTCTTGATGTGAAAATTTGTCTATTCTGTCCATATTTTTTTTTAATGTAATTCCATTTTCCCTGGAGTGTTAACTTATTTGCGACATTTTTTATTCAGATTTTTATATATGATGATATATTTATATTAATTAATATCAAATAAATAAAGAAAGAATCTAATCACTAATTGTGGTCTAAATTCATCTTGAAATACTCCCTCCATCCCAGGATAAAAGTCTTTATTATTATTTTAAATAGTCTCAAATTAAATGTCTATTTACTTTAAATGGTCTATTTTTTATAATAATTTACCTATAATACCCTTATTATTAATTATTATATTTTTATTCTCTATGCATATTTATGGAGGATCACTAGTAATGTGCAGAAAACTATGCAATTAAATGAGAATTTAAATATGAATAATTTTGTCATTTTATCCTTTTTTTTAATATGCGCAAGAAGTCAATCAAGACTTTTATCCTGGACGGAGGGAGTAATAGACATATAAATAGTATTTTTTATTTTTTAATATTCTCTCCTTTCTTTTTTATCTGTCTTTTTTAAAGATTAAAAATTATTTATTTTTATTTGTTGATAGAAACATTAATGACAGTTTTCATATTATTCTTACATTAAATGCTAATTTGTTTATTTAATTTATTTTTGGATTTTTTATATTGTTTTTATCATAATTTTTAGAACCATTATTTCTAGGAATATGGTATAATTTTATGAGATGATAAATGCACTCAATTTGTCAACAATTGAAAATGATATAAATTTTCAATATGCGTTTTTGGTGGAATAAGTAAAGACAAGATTAAAACTACTATCTACATTTTGTCATCACATCTTTTGAATTTGAAAAAATAAAAAATACTGATATAGAATATTCATTGTGACGCTTATAAAATAGATATACATCACTCATTTTAGATCGTTAGATACAAGGTACTGAATACAAATACAAACTAATTATACAACAGTCGTGTAAAATACGACAAAACATAAATTGAGAATTTTAATAAAAAAATATTGTCATCTAGACAATATTCACACTCAAAGGAGTCCTCAATATATTTATTGTCACACTATTTAACAGAATAGTGAGGACTACTAATACTATTATACGGATCACACACCGCCCTCCCACTAGTCCCAAGCTACGTTCTCATTTTCACGAAGAAAGCGAGTGGAAGAAAAGGGTGAACTCAACTAGCCCGGTAAAAAATATTATGACTAAGATAATGCGAATAAATTATCATTAGTCTTCAACAATGTTAAACCGATAAAATACAATAGACATCAAGTTTAACTGCGGTTGAATAAAGAATCCATTAGAAGAGTCGAATAGAGCATGATATCTACTATCTTCTATAATTTAAAATGTTTTCATCAATTTTTATCATTTGAGACTCAAATTTAAATAAATAAACCACATCATCGAGTCATCCACGCTTTGCAGACCCAATGATATTCATTAAATCATCAATGGTCATGACTATACCGAATAATCTTTGGTCATAATCATACCAAAAGCCGCCCATCGATGTATTACTAAAGCCATCGAGGATTTTTACCACATCATCCGTCACATTACGGCCATGACTATAACGAATAATTCACGGTCATAATCACACTAAGTCCATCTATGCACGTAAAGTCAGAAGATGACTTTTATCACAATATAAACATGAGAATGATGATGACAATGATATAAGCATTAATCAACGAAAATAAGGATAAATATTAAAGACTTTAAATTTATCCAAATATTATTAATCACTTAATAAACTCATAATCTAATATTATTAATATATAACAATATTTTAATCACTTCTTAAACTTATAAATAATTTATTTCAATTGTTTATACTTTTACCAAATAATGCATTTAATCATTCAAAAAATGTTATACTCATAAGATTTCATCACCGATGATCAAATCCCTTATCAAAAATCTGCGTATATACCCTATATAGAATTCTCAAGCCATAAAATCCTATTTACTAATTTCGTTACTTCACATAACATATTTAACTCATATGTTCGTAACTAAACCATTTTCATAAAAAATTACCAAATTAACTTGTTATTTTTCTATCCTTTGCCCAAACATATATACATATATTTTATACACAACAAGTATTTTTTTTTTCCAACTCCCTTAAGTATTTTTCAAAAATCAATTTCTAATTAATTCCTTAAGAAATTAGCTACCTCAAGTTTAACTCCAGAAATTCCCAAATCTTGGAAAGATCTTACACATGTTAACGTGAGCTTCCAGTTTAAATTTCATGGTCATCGGAGTTATAGAACTCCGGTTATAGCATTTTTCGTCGGAAAAACTTAAATATTGAAATAGTCATAACTTGCTCATTTTAAGTCAGAATGAGTTCATTTTTGGACAGGAGGTACTTTATACCATATATTTTCATGTCCCAAAAGGCAAAAAAAAATTTCACAAACTAAGTGGCCGAAAATGCCCTTTTAAATTTCTGAACAGTAGCCTTTTTGGTACTTTGCAGTTTTTGACTCCTTTGCAAAAATCAGTCCACACGAAAATCTACAACACCTTTTTCAGTGATTCCACTTGGATAAGTTAGAAAACTCATAGATCTAACTCAATAACTTTACCACACTCAAAAATTCGAAATATAATAGGAGATATGGTCAATTGAATTTTATATTCTATTTTCACCAAAATCTGATTTTCAACCATTTGTGATTTCTTAGAAATTTTCATGTTTTCACATAATAACCAACATAACTCATCATGACAATGATAATAATTTAATAAAACAAGTTCAAGAATAAATTTTAAAGATTTATAAGTTAATTTATCCTAAACTCAATAATGTCCAAATTGTCAACATGATACTGCTTTGTGGAGAAAAATTCAAGAATGCTCAGAAGAATATTTCTACGAAAAGATATTGGATGAAACGCAAATATCCAGGATATTCCACTAATTTCAAGGAATATAGAAGCCAAAGCTTTAAACAACTGTGTATAATAGAATATATGAAACTACAAATGGATTTTCGCCCGCCATTCGATAATCCACGTAACCAGATCATTTCCATAATTTAATAAAAAATGAATACAAAAGATCATTCACCATGCATGTGGTAATCCACACAGACAGGTTATTCCAACAGAATAATAAAGAATGGAATAACAGAAGGATTCACCATGCATGCGATAGATCGCACAGACAGATTATTCCCAACAGAATAATAAATAATGGAACTAGTGTGAGACCCCAGATTTTATAAATAAAGATTTAAATTTCTCGAAATATTTTTTTTATATTATGGTGTGGATTTGAGACAGTGTTATAGTTATGGGTAGTATTTGAAAATTTTGCAAAGTATGCAAGTTATTATAAATATTCGTTTTGTCGGAGAATATTCTTTTTGTCGAAAATATCCGTACGACGGCACAATCATTGGTGGAACCCACAACAGAAGTACTGTCGTAGTTAAAAAATGACAAAAATATTTTATAAAAATAACGGCGGAGGTTTTACCATTAATACTGTTGAACTACCTGGTAGTAAAAGTACAGTAATACGCGTGGTTGCATAGTAGCACATGGTATTGATTATTGATATTTACGTAAGAAGTCACTTAGTTATACTGCATTATTGCTACAGTAATTGCTGCATCATTTCTCTCATATTTTTGATCCAATTATTGTCACAATATCATGTTCATAATATGTTATATTATTAAATCAATAATTGAGAAGACAAAGTTATTCATATTATTAAATTACAATATTTACAATGTCTAGAAGTTCTGTGAATGAGAGGTTTTGTGACGCCCCCAAAATAGGTATACATCACCCATTTTGAGTTGTCAATACATGGTACAGAAACAACTACAACTTTATTATTACAACATATAAACTGTGAGTTTAAATACAAATATTATCTTCTGTATAATATCTATACTCAAATAAATTCTCATCACATTTATTGATACATTATTTTATAAAATGGTGAGGACTACTAAACAACTCTCTCTAGAACCTTCATTCCATACCCCGACTCGTACCTTGCTATATTCTCGCCTCCTGAGAAGAAAAATGGAACAAAAAGGAAAAGGGTGAGCTCAACTAGCCCAATATAAAAATATTATGACTAAGATAATATACAACAAATTATCATTAGTCTTCAACATGGGAAAAATCTAATAGAATACAATAGACAACAAGTTTTTAAATCAATATTCGCATAATGAAATAATAATTCATTAGAAGAGTTAAGTAGAGAATGCAAACTACTATCTTCTATGTATGAATTTAAAAGTTCATCGTCTATCTTTTATCCCTCGTAACATCAATCAATATACATCTCGAATCAAATATTCATCTTTGCACCACACAGCCAAAGATATTCATCATTGGTCATGTTCATCTAAACACCTATTCATCTTCAGACTACGGCCAAAGATATTCATCGAAATCATTCATCTGCTGACTACTGTGCCAAAGATATTCAATAATATCATCATTTAAGACCGAGGATGATGAAAAATATTTTTAAAGAAAGCGAATCCGGTGAAACAAAACGACAAGGATTAAGGATTAAGGATTCAGTACTTTGTTTTATCCATGTCCAAAAATACCTCAAAATAATCATAGTGGTGTAAAATTCAAGAATGATCAAAACATGGATACAATCAAAGCTAGTATCCACAATAGATATTTTATTTAAAAGGAAAATTTTCATTTTTCGATGAATAAATGCCGTGATTCGTGAATAAGATCAGATATCGTGAATAAGACTCACACCAAAAGTTCCAAATTTGATAAAACTTCAGATCAATATTTCAAAGATAATGATATTGAAGAAATAATATCATTACTGAAAAATAATAATATCCCTTACCTCGAAAAGATCAAGACTTCTAAATTAAAAAACAGGATATAAAGCTATGACTTGAACTTGCACCGTATAGCAATACTCAAAATATACTCAAAATACTCACAAGAATACTTCGATAATATAGAGAGAAAACTTGATTTTCGGTGTGATTTTCAATTCTAACCTAAGACCCTATTTATAGAAAATGCTTTAACACCAAAGCAGTAAAATTTATTAAAATATTAATTTATTAATTTTTATTCATACGCCCACATTTAGAGATCTGAATTCAGCCACTTCTAACACATGCAAGAGCCTACAATAATGACAAAAACATTTTGTCTTTTTAAATATTTTATACTTCCAAAAATCAATTATTTTGAGCTTCAAACTTCAATAATTCACAATAAATAGTCCTTTTGTCGGAAAAATTGAAACTCATGAATTTTTATAGGAAATTCAATTCTATACAACTTTGCGGAAGAAATTTTTTCCGAATTCCAAATGAAATTGACCGAAATCCATAAAAGGCGATTTTACAAAGTTATAATCAAATTTCGGTCAATAAATGGGGT
Source organism: Panax quinquefolius (assembly GCA_020205615.1). NCBI lineage: Eukaryota > Viridiplantae > Streptophyta > Magnoliopsida > Apiales > Araliaceae > Panax > Panax quinquefolius. Next base: position 2,916,388 of record CM035154.1, on the reverse strand, counting down.
CCACCGACATGTTTAACATGTTTTAAACATTTATTGCAACAAAAATACTCTTCCTTCTCAGATACTCATATATCCCACATTCGTTGCAAAAATATCACCATTATTATATTATTAAAATATAATAATATATTTAAATGAATTATTTTATCGAAAAAAGATAAAATTTTAATTTTCAACAATTGTCACATTAAAAATTTTCTCCATCTATATCCACATAAAATCAATATTTTCCTCATCATATGAATCAATAATTAATTATTCACAAATAATATTACGTAATCACAATATCGACAACTAAGCGGGTTGAGGAAAGATGGGGCTTTCCAATAAGAATTTCTCCTCATCTTGCGCCAAGCAATTAGGTGACCAAACCTCTCATTAGACGTAACTTTCTAGACATTGCCAATAATGTTATCTAATAATATTATTCAGATAATATGAATTATTGCTTCGATAATGAAAAATCTTGTGTAATGACAATTATGAAACAACAACAATATATAAAATATCAACGCAAAGCAATTATTAAATCAATAAAATATCGAAGCGATAATTACTATAACCATTATTGAGTAGTGCCTTCTTACGCATTTAATCAATAATTGGTGCAATACCGTGTCTTCTTGTGTTTTAACCACCGAGTGTTTTAATAAAGATAATCAGAATAACTACTGTAGATTATTTTTAAACAACTTATATTTGTCGTTTTCTTCATCCAATCGCTTTCGTTATGGGGCCCACAAAAGAATGTTACCGTCGCATTTAATATTCCCCGATGGCAAAGAATATTCCACGACCAAACGAATATTCCCTAACAACAATGAATATTTTATAACCACTTGCTTATTTTGAAATATTTGCGTATTTTACCCATAATTATCCACATTAATCAAATCAACCCTTACTATTTCAAAATAATAAATAGAGAAAATTAAATTTTATTAATAATAAGTTGGGGTCTTACAACCTCCCTCCTTATGAAATTTCGTCCTCGAAATTGGACGACGATACTGCAGTGTTTGAAAAGGTGAGGATACCTCGCTTTCATTTTCGTTTCCAATTCCCTGTGTCATTTCTCTATAGCATGATTCCTCCACAAAACTTTAACTTGTGGTATGACCTTTTCTCATGCGTGGGACATGCTCCTTCCTATCCAAAATCTTGACAGGTACCTCTTCGTACGTTAAGTCTTCGGCTATCTCGTCCGGTTCTAACTCTATAATATGGTTTGAGTTTTTCACATATTTACGAAGTACAGATATATGAAACACATTATGAACACGAGACATACTCGGAGGTAATGCGAGTCTATAGGCTACATTTCCTACTCGGTCAAGAATTTGAAATGGACCAATAAATCGTGGATTGAGCTTTTCTCTCTTCCCAAATCTTGTAACTCCCTTCCATGGAGCAACTCGCAACCATACATGATCCCCTATACTAAATTCCACGTCCTTTCGATGAAGATCCGCATAACTCTTTTGTCTATCTTGTGTCATTTGTATACGTTGTCGAATCATTTGGATCTTTTCGGTAGTCATACGTCTTAACTCTCGGGTCCCAACAATGTTGCTTCACCCACCTCATCCCAACATATTGGAAGCGACACTTTCGTCCATATAATGCTTCAAATGGAGCCACACCTATTATACTTGCTCGATAAGCTGTTGTTGTAGGAGAATTCCACCAATGGTAAATACTTATCCCAACCGCCTTGAAGTCAGGACATGTAGTCTTAATAGATCTTCAAGAGTTTGAATAGTCCTTTCGATTGTCCGCTCGTTTGAGGATGGTATGCCGAATCAGAATCAGAATCTGCGCTCCATAGCTTTTTGCAAGCTAACCCAAAATCTTGAAGTGAATCTTGGGTCACGATCCAAAACTATGGATACAGCATGCCATGCAACCTCACAATCTCATTCACGCACATACTAGCAAGAGACGCTCAAGGAATAAGTCTCCGTGATCGGCAAAAAATGAGCGGACTTGGTTAATCTATCAACAATAACCCAAATAGCATTGATGCCTTGAGAAACCGTAGTAGGAAGACCCGTGAAACGAAATCCATGGTAATGTGTTCCCACTTCCATTTCGAATCTCAAGTGGTTGCAACGGACCCTTAGGTACTAGATGCTCCGCCTTTACACGTTGACAAATTAAACACATTGAGATAAACTTTGCAATCTCTCTCTTCATATTGTTCCACCAAAATGTATGTCGAAGATCACAATACATTTTGGTACTTCCAGGATGGATTGTAAATGGTGTATTATGTGCCTCCATCATAATCTTGTACTACAAATCAGAGTCGTTAGGGACACAAAGTTTGGAGTGGACTCGAAGTATTCATTCTTCATCAATTCTCGCTTCCGGAATAGCTCCTTCTTGTACTTTCTTCTTCATATGCATCAGCCAAGATTCGGTGGCTTGAGCAACCTTAACTTTTTCTATTAAAGTTGGCTCTACGCGATACTTGACATCATCGCACTCGTTCCTCGTGATATGATCTTCTACTCAACGTGTCACTACCACGTTAAGCTTTTCCAGATGGTATTGAATAGTGTGGTCGTAATCTTTCAACAACTCAAGCCAACGTCGTGTCAGCGTGTTGAGTTCCTTTTACGTGAAGAAATATTTGAGGCTTTTTATGGTCTAAATATATCTCCACTTTCTCCGCATATAGATAGTGCCTCCATATCTTTAAGCGAAAACGATCGTCATTAACTCTAGATCATAGTAGGATAAATCCTCTCATATTCTTTAAGTTGTCGTGAGTGAGACATAGTCCATGACTTTCCCACGTTGCATGAGAACATATCCTAACCCTTTGCTCGAAGCATCGTCAGAGATAACAAATCCATCCGAACCCGGATGGTATTGTTAGAAACAAAATAGAAATAAGTCTCCTCTTAAGCTCTTGAAAACTCTTCTCGCATTCTTCGCTCCAAACGAATTTTATATCTTTAAAGTAAATTTGAGTTAATGAAGTAGCGATTCGAGAAAATCCTTCCACGAATCTCCGATAATAACCAACTAAGCCCAAAAAGCTACGTGATTTTGGCCACCGCCGACTTGGTTGCTCCCAACTTTGTATTGCTTCAATATTCGCCAGGTCCACGGATACTCCATGTTTCGACACCACATGCCCAAGGAATGCTACTTCCTCAAGCCAGAACTCACATTTCTTCAATTTGGCATATAGTTTGTTTTCACGAAGCCTTTGGAGTACCAAACTTCAAATGGTGCTCATGATCTTCACGACTTTTGGAATATATGAGGATGTCATCAATAAAAACAACAACGAACCGATCCAAATATTCCTTGAATACTCGATTCATCATATCCATGAAAGTCGTAGGAGCATTAGTCACCCGAAAGACATGACTAAGAATTCATAATGCCCGCATCGGAGTTCTAAAGGCGTCTTTGAATATCCTCGATTCTAATCTTGGTGATGATATCCGTAAGCTAAGATCGATTTTTGAAAAGAATTGTGCTCCTTGCAATTGGTCAAACAAGTCATCAATACGAGGTAGAGGATACCTATTCTTGATGGTGACATACTTCAATTCCCGATAGTCAATACAAAGTCGCGATACTCCGCCTCTTTCTTCTTTACGAATAAAAGCAGAGCACCCAAGAAGATGTACTTAGACGAATGAAACCGATGTCCAACAATTCTTGTAGTTGGACCTTTAACTCCTGAAGTTCAATAGAGCCATTCGATATGGGGTTTAAGAAATGGGCTTTGTACCCGAGTTCAAGATCAATAAAGAATTCAACTTCACGTTACGGGGTGAGACCAGGAAGTTCTTCTTGAAATACGTCCAAGAATTCAATAACAACAGAATATTATTCAAATTTGACGTGTCTTTATTCAAATCCATAACATGGGCTAAGAAAGCTCGACATTCGTTTTTCAATAAACGAATAGCTTTATGATTAGATATGATGGTGATTGATTTTAATGGTTTAGTTTTTTGAATTGCATAACAAAAGTTGGTTAGGAATATGAAAACTAACAACCTTACGAAAACAATCAATTTTGGCATGATGAGTAGTTAACCAATCAATCCCTAAAATCACATCAAAACAAGTATCTTTAAAGAGATAAGGTCAATGGTAAGGTGATGGTGCCAACTTGAATCAAACAAGATTTATAAGCAATGGATGTGATGAAAGTTTCTCTAACTGGAGTTTCCACAGATAGGTCAAATTCTAATTTTCCGAGTCAAATTTAAACGTTGAGCACAAGTAGGAGAGATAAATGAATGGGTAGCACCAGATATCAAGTAAGGTATAAACTTCGCAAGAATTTATAAATAGCTTACCGTGATCACCTCGTTTGGGTTCCTCGCATTTTGACCGACCACAACAAACGCTTCTTCCAGAACCGTTGACTTTGAGTTTTTCGGGACGATCTTTTGAGTCATCGTCCTCATTGAACTAGGTTTCGCCACTGCATAATCTCGAAGCGATATGTCCTTCCTTTCTACAATTATAGCATACCTTGAACTGTTGTGGGCGGTTTGACCGATATGTCCATCTTTTTAGATTTATAAGATATGATGGGTGGTCGTTCTCCTCCCTTAGAACCGATTCACGCAAGACCGCTGTCGTCTTCACATGGTCGTTGTTAAATCTCCTCTTTTTAAAATCTCCTCTGACTCGTTTCTTCTATTTTCATGGCCATGATTACCACCGAGTGGTTACCATTTTTGTCCGTCTTTTTCTTTCTCCATTGGTTATCGTTGTTTTGTTGATCGCCATCTCCCATTATGATCCTCGGTCAGGGTCCTCAGTTGACCGTACTCGTTATCTCGCCTAATAATTGAGCCACATTTACAACATCCGAATAGAGAAAATTTATGAGAAATGAGATATCGACGTACGCCGGGTTTCAAACCTCTAAGAAACATCTGCGTCATCGTTCCTCATTCTCCACCAAATGAGGTGTAAACACGGATAAATCTGCAAACTTTGCCTCGCATCGAGACAAATCCGCTTTGTTTTGTTCTAATCTGATGAACTCCACTTCCTTCGTATATTGATAACACTTTCGGAAAGTATTTGTCATTAAATAGTTTCAAACGTCTCCCAAGACACGCTTTGAGTCTGCATTTGGATGGATACGCTTCATGAGACTCCACCGATGAGTCTACGCCTCGCCGGAACATAAAAAGGTGGCGAATGGAACCTTCTGTTTCGCGTGCATCCCAAGACATCGAATATCTTGGTAATTTGCTTGACCCATGTTTACGCGTGATGATCGGATCTCGCTTTCCCTTAAATTTCGGTGGTCCCAACTCTTTTAAACCGCTTTGCTGTTGTGACAACCCTTGAATTGCTATCATTTCCTCTCAGATTTTGAACACGAGTCTCCTAAATCGATTTTGCGTGAATCGCAAAAAGCTTCTAAACATCCCCTCGTTCATCATACGCTTTCGATTGGTGTTGTTCATGGGAGGAACATTTCCAAACTGTTACAGACGTTCTCCTCGTTGGTAAAGACAGCATCTCCACGGCCTCATTTACTCCATGTTAATATTCTCAATCGACATTCTCAAATCTTGTCATAAAATAAGGGTTAATTAAGGAAATCAATATATCACATAATATCCTTATATACTAACCAACTAACAAATAAGCTTAGGTAGGACACACTAGCGAAGGATTTACTCATCTCTCCCCTCCTAGTTCTATTCCCCGATCTCCGCCAGAGATCATATCCCTAAGCTCTGATACCAACTGTGATGCCCCAAAAATAGGTATACATCACCCATTTTGAGTTGTCAATACATGGTACAGAAACAACTACAACTTTATTATTACAACATATAAAACGTGAGTTTAAATACAAATATTATCTTCAGGCAATATCTATACTCAAATAAATCCTCATCACATTTATTGATACATTATTTTATAAAATGGTGAGGACTACTAAACAACTCTCTTTAGAACCTTCATTCCATACCAGACTCGTACTCGCTATATTCTCGCCTCCGAGAAGAAAAATGGAACAAAAAAGAAAAAGGGTGAGCTCAACTAGCCCAATAAAAAGAATATTATGACTAAGATAATATACAACAAATTATCATTAGTCTTCAACAGGAAAAATCTAATAGAATACAATAGACAACAAGTTTTTAAATCAATATTCGCAATGAAATAATAATTCATTAGAAGAGTTAAGTAGAGAATGCAAACTACTATCTTCTATGTATGAATTTAAAAGTTCATCGTCTATCTTTATATCCTGTAACATCAATCAATATACATCCGAATCAAATATTCATCTTTGCACTCTGAGCCAAAGATATTCATCATCACCGTCATGTTCATCTAAACACTGTTCATCTTTGCACTACGGGCCAAAGATATTCATCGAAATCATTCATCTTTGCACTACTGTGCCAAAGATATTCAATAATATCATCATTTAAGACCGAGGATGATGAAAATATTTTTAAAGAAACGAATCCGGTGAAACAAAATGACAAGGATTAAGGATTAAGGATTCGTACTTTGTTTTATCCATGTCCAAAAATACCTCAAAAATAATCATAGTGGTGTAAAATTCAAGAATGATCAAAACATGGATACAATCAAAGCTAGTATCCACAATAGATATTTTAGATTTAAAAGGAAAATTTTCATTTTTCGATGAATAGTCCGTATATTCGTAATAATAAGATCAGATATCGTGAATAAGAATCTCGACACCAAAAGTTCCAAATTTGATAAAACTTCAGATCAATATTTCAAAGATAATGATATTGAAGAAATAATATCATTACGAAAAATAATAATATCCCTTACCTCGAAAGATCAAGTCTTACAAATTTAAACACAGGATATAAAGCTATGACTTGAACTTGCAGTATAGAAATACTCAAAATATACTCAAAATACTCACAAGAATACGCTCGATAATATAGAGAGAAAACTTCAGAGTTTCGGTGTGATTTTCAATTCTAACCTAAGACCTATTTATAGGAAAATGCTTAGTAACACCAAAAGCAGAAAATTTATTAAAATATTAATTTATTAATTTTTATTCCTACGCCTACATTTAGAGATCTAAATTCAGCCACTTCTAACACATGCAAGAGCCACAATAATGACAAAAAAACATTTTGTCTTTTTAAATATTTTATACTTCCAAAAATCAATTATTTTGAGCTTGAAACTTCAATAATTCACAATAAATAGTCCTTTTGTCGAAAATTGAAACTCGCTGAATTTTTATAGGAAATTCAATTCTATACAACTTTGCAGAAGAAAGTTTTTCGAATTCCAAATGTAAATTGACCGAAATCCACAAACCAGGCGATTTTACACGCTTATAATCAAATTTCAACTAATAAATGGGGTCCCATGACATGTTTAACATGTTTTAAACATTTATTGCAACAAAAATACTCTTCCTCCTCAGATACTCATATATCCCACATTCGTTGCAAAAATATCACCATTATTATATTATTAAAATATAATAATATATTTAAACGAATTATTTTATCGAGAAAAGATAAAATTTTAATTTTCAACAATTGTCACATTAAAAATTTTCTCCATCTATATCCACATAAAATCAATATTTTCTTCATCATATGAATTAATAATTAATTATTCACAAATAATATTATGTAATCACAATATTGATAACTAAGCGGTTCTAGAAAAGAGGGCTTTCAATAAGAATTTCTCCTTACTGGCGCGCAATTAGGTGACCAAACCTCTCATTAGACAGAACTTTCTAGACATTGCCAATAATGTTATCTAATAATATTATTCAGATAATATGAATTATTGCTTCGATAATGAAAAATATTGTGTAATGACAATTATTGAAACAACAATGAATATAAAATATCAACGCAGCAATTATTAAATCAATAAAATACTGAACAGTAATTACTATAACCATTATTGAGTAGTGCCTTCTTACGTAAGAATCAATAATTGGTGCAATACCGTGTGCTACTGTGTTTTAACCACCGAGTATTTTAACAGTATTAACGGTAACAACTACGCCGTTATTTTTAAACAACTTATATTTGTCGTTTTCTTCATCCAATCGCTTTCCGTTATGGGGCCCACAAAAGACTGCGTCGTCGTACGAATATTCCCCGACAGCAAGAATATTCCACGACCAAACGAATATTCCCCGACAACAATGAATATTTTATAACCACTTGCTTATTTTGAAATATTTGCGTATTTTACCCATAACTATCCACATTAATCAAATCAACCCTTACTATTTCAAAATAATAAATAGAGAAAATTAAATTTCATTAATAATAAGTTGGGGTCTTACAACCTCCCCTCCTTATGAAATTTCGTCCTCGAAATCGACGACGTGCACTGTGTTTGAAATGGTGAGGATACCTCGCTTTCATTTCCGCTTTCAATTCCCTGTGTCATTTTCTATATAGCATGATTCCTCCACAAAACTTTAACTTGTGGTATGACCTTTCTACGCGTAGGACATGCTCCTTCCTATCCAAAATCTCGACAGTACCTCTTCAGACGTTATGTCTTTGGCTATCTCGTCCGGTTTCTAACTCTATAACATGGTTGGGTTTTTCACATATTTACTGAAGCATGATATGTGAAACACATTATGAACACGAGACATACTCGGAGGTAATGCGAGTCTATAGGCTACATTTCCTACTCGGTCAAGAATTTGAAATGGACCAATAAATCGTGGATTGAGCTTTTCTTCTTCCCAAATCTTGTAACTCCCTTCCATTGGAGCAACTCATGCAACCATACATGATCCCCTATACTAAATTCTACGTCCTTTCGATGAAGATCCGCATAACTCTTTTGTCTATCTTGTGCCATTTGTATACGTTGTCGAATCATTTGGATCTTTTCGGTGAGTCATACGCATTTAACTCTCGGGTCCCAACAATGTTGCTTCACCCACCTCATCCCAACATATTGGAGAGCGACACTTTCGTCCATATAATGCTTCAAATGGAGCCACACCTATACTTGCACGCTCGATAACTTGTTGTTGTAGGAGAATTCCACCAATGGTAAATACTTATCCTAACCGCCTCTTGAAGTCAGGACACGTAGTCTTAATAGATCTTCAAGAGTTTGAATAGTCCTTTTCGATTGTCAGATTCGTTTGAGGATGGTATGTCGAATCAGAATCAGTAAATCCGTGCCCATAGCTTTTTACAAGCTAACCCAAAATCTTGAAGTGAATCTTGGGTCACGATCAAAACTATGGATACAGGCATGCCATGCAACCTCACAATCTCATTCACGTCACATACTAGCAAGACGTTCAAGGAATAAGTCTCCAGATCGGCAAGAAATGAGCAGACTTGGTTAATCTATCAACAATAACCCAAATAGCATTGATGCCTTGAGAAACGAAGTAGGGAAGACCCGTAACGAAATCCATGGTAATGTGTTCCCACTTCCATTTCGGAATCTCAAGTGGTTGCAACGGACCCTTAGGTACTAGATGCTCCGCCTTTACACGTTGACAAATTAAACACATTGAGATAAACTTTGCAATCTCTCTCTCTTCATATTGTTCCACCAAAATGTATGTCAAGATCACGATACATTTTGGTACTTCCGAGATGGATTGCAAATGGTGTATGTGTGTGCCTCCATCATAATCTTGTCATCTACAAATCGAGTCGTTAGGGACACAAAGTCCGGAGTGGACTCAAGTATTCCTTCTTCATCAATTCTCGCTTCCTAATAGCTCCTTCTTGTACTTTCTTCTTCATACGATCACTGGGTTGGGTGGGTGGAGCAACCTTAACTTTTCTATTAAAGTTGGCTCTATGCGTATACTTGACATCATCGCACTTTCGTTCGTGATATGATCTTCTACTCAACGTGTCGCCTACCACGCTCGCTTTTTCAGGATGGTATTGAATAGTGTGGTCGTAATCTTTCAACAACTCAAGCCAACGTCGTTGCCTAAGCGTGTTAAGTTCTTTTTGTGTGAAGAAATATTTGAGACTTTTATGGTCTAAATATATCTCCACTTTCTCCCCATATAGATAAGTGCCTCCATATCTTTAATACGAAACGATTGCCGCCAACTCTAGATCATGAGTAGGATAATTCCTCTTATATTCTTTAAGTTGTCATGAGGCATAGGCTATGACTTTCCCACGTTGCATGAGAACACATCCTAACCCTTTGCTCAAGCATCATCAGAGATAACAAATCCATCCGAACCGGATGGTATTGTTGTAACAGGTGCCGAAATAAGTCTCCTCTTAAGCTCTTGAAAACTCTTCTCGCATTCTTCGCTCCAAACGAATTTTATATCTTTCAGAGTCAGCTGAGTTAATGGAGTAGCGATTCGAGAAAATCCTTCCACGAATCTCCGATAATAACCAAATGCTAAGCCCAAAAGCTACGCATTTTGGCCACCGACTTGGTTGCTCCCAACTTTCAGATTGCTTCAATCTTCGCCGGGTCCACGGATACTCCATGTTTCGACACCACATGCCCAAGGAATGCTACTACCTCAAGCCGTAACTCACATTTCTTCAATTTGGCATATAGTTTGTTTTCACGAAGCCTTCGAGTACCAAACTTCAAATGGTGCTCATGATCTTCACGACTTTTGGAATATATGAGGATGTCATCAATAAAAACAACAACGAATCGATCCAAATATTCCTTGAATACTCGGTTCATCATATCCATGAAAGTCATAGGAGCCTTAGTCATCCAGAAGACATGACTAAGAATTCATAATGCCCTGCATCTTAGAGTTCTAAAGGCGTCATTGGAATATCCTCGATTCTAATCTTCAAATTGATGATATCCGTAAGCTAAGATCGATTTTTGAAAAGAATCATACCTTGCAATTTGGTCAAACAAGTCATCAATACGAGGTGAGGATACCTATTCTTGATGGTGACAATGAATTATTAAATCAATAAAATCTTTGAGCAAGAATTACTATAACCATTATTGAGTAGTGCCTTCACGTAAGAATCAATAATTGGTGCAATACCGTGTCTTCTTACCGTGTTTTAACCACCGAGTATTTTAACAAGATTAACGGTGAATAACTACGCCGTTATTTTTAAACAACTTATATTTGTCGTTTTCTTCATCCAATCGCTTTTCAGTTATGGGGCCCATAAAAGATCTTGCTACGTCAGCATTTAATATTCCCGACAATGCAAGAATATTCCACGACCAAACGAATATTCCCCGACAACAATGAATATTTTATAACCACTTGCTTATTTTGAAATATTTGCGTATTTTACCCATAACTATTCACATTAATCAAATTAACCCTTACTATTTCAAAATAATAAATAGAGAAAATTAAATTTCATTAATAATAAGTTGGGGTCTTACAGGTTTGGTCACCTAATTGCGCGCCAATAGGGAGAAATCCTTATTGTAAAGCCCCCTCTTTCTTGAGAACGACCTGGTTGTTAAATATTGTGAGTTATGATATTAATGATGGATAAGTTCGTGTTGATTAAAGATGAATTTGATAGTTCCATTGTGTTAGTGAAAATTGACTTTTATTTCGATAATAATTGAAGTCTGGAGGTTATATTGTTCAATCGGGTATTTGGGGAACTTTTCGTGTCGGAGTTACTATTCACGAGTTACTATTCATGAGTTTTAATAGTAACTTGACCCTTCAGCTTTCCAAAAGTTATTTGCCTCTTCGGTGTTCCAAGAGTTAATTACCCCTTCGCAAATAGTAGATGCGAATTCATTGAAACTCTAGAGAGAGAAATTATAGAGAGAAGCTATAGAGAAAAAATTATAGAGAGAAAGAAGAAGAGTATTCTGCTACTTAACTACTTCTATATCCAGTTTCTTTTACGGTAAGGGGTGTTATTCTTTCTTATTCATGAAGAGAACTTCATTATTCCATTCTTTATTATTACATTGGAATAACTTTGTAAAAGTGGCATACCCTATACATAACCTGTGATACGCTGGCGTACCTATACTTGGTGAAATTCTTATGTTATTCCATTCTTATTTATTACATTGGAATAACTCAGATCTGTGAATCCCCTATACTTGGTGATCTTCTTCGTTATTCCATTCTTTATTATTCGTTGGAATATCCCGTCTGTGTGTTTTACAGGACTGGTTCCATTGTTTATTATTCTCGCATTTATTATTACATTTGGAATATCCCATGCAAGTGTTTTACAGGACTGGTTCCATTGTTTATTATTCGCATTTATTATTCATTTGGAACATCCTATCGGTGTGAATTTCACCGACTGGTTCCGTTATTATTATTCTGTTGGAATAACTCCGTTTACGCCAAGCACCGCGTGCGTGGTGATTTCGTTGTTATTCCATTCTTTATTATTACATTGGAACATCCCGCTTGTGTGAATTTCACGACACGGTTCCGATTATTATTATTCCGTTGGACTAACTTTTATACATCGAAAACACCGCATGCATGGTGATATCTTTTGTTATTCCATTTAGTATTATACTCAGTTGATTAAAATTTTGACTTCTATACTCCATGAAATTAGTGGAATATCCTCGATATTTGCGCTTTATCCGAAGATCTTTTCATGGAAATATTCTTACGAGCATTCTTGAATTTTACTTTACAAAGAAGTATCATGTTGACAATTTGGACGTTATTGGTTCTTGGATAAATTAATTCTTGAACTTTTTATTGAATTATTATGTCATTGTCATCATCCTCATGTTATATTATGTTGAAAGTCATCTTTGGCTTACGTGCGTAGATGGACTTAGTATGATTATGAATGAGGATCATTCGGTATAATCATGACTGTTATAAATAATGTGATAAAAGTCCTCGATGGTCTGTAATGCATTGATGAATAGTTTTTGGTATGATTATGACCGGTGGTTTATTCGGTATAGTCATGACCATTGATGATTTAATGAAAATCCTCGACCGTGGTACAGGAGGATGATTAGATGTGGTGGTTTATATATTGTTTGAGTCTCAAATGATAAAAATTGATGAAAACCTTTAAAACCTAAAAGATAGTAGACTTTATTCTCTACTTGACTCTTTTAATGGATTGCGTATTATTATTATGCAGTTAAACTTGATGTCTATTGTATATTATCGCTTAACATTGTTGAAGACTAATGATAATTTATTTCGTATTATCTTAGTCATAATATTTCTATCGGGCTAGTTGAGCTCACCTTTTCCTTCACCGTTCTCTTCGTGAAATGAGAATATAGTTGAGACGAGTCTGGGAACAAGTAACTGATCTCAGATGATAGCATTAGTAGTCCTCACTATATTCGTTAAAAAGTGTGACAATAAATATAACGAGGATGAATTTGAGTTCAGATATCTTTACATGAGGACTCCATTGAGAATGGATATTATCTGAAGGAGTATTCTTGTTTAAACTCTCGGTTTATGTTTTGTCGTATTTTACACTTACAGTTGTATATAGTTAAATTTGTATTTGTATTATGTACCATGTATTTGGCGACTCAAGATGGGTGATTAATACCTAATTTTGGGGGCGTCATTATTCAGGTCACGCCAGAACGCACGTACGATGCAGAATATTCGGCGAATAATAAAGAAACGAGAACCGTGTCAAAGTAAATTAAGACCGGCTGTGATATTCCAAATGTAATAATAAAGAATGAAATAACAAATGTAAATCACCACGCACGTGATAATCAAGCATAAGATGCATGAGTTATTCCAATGTAATAATAAATAATGGAACCGTGTCAAAGCGAAACGCACGCATGAGGATATTCCAATGAGAATGATAAAGAATGGAATAATAGAAGAATTTCACCACGTATGCGGTGCAGATGACAAATGAGTTATTCCAACATAATAATAAAGAATGGAATAATGTAAGAATTTCACCATGATGCAGGTACTTCACATATACAAAGTTATTCCAATGTAATAATAAGGAATAGAATAATGTAAATTCTCTTCATGAATATGAAAAAATAATACCTCTTACCTTATAAAGAAGAGTACTTCACCTGGGTAGTAGGCGGAGATATACTTGAAGAAAAAACTTGACTACGCTTCAAAGTTTCTTAAAACTCTAAAGAAATACGCCAAGATTATAAGAGAATTCTCCTCGAATTTTTGTGTGATTTCAATTCTAACTAAATATCCTATTTATAGGAAAATAGAAAGGATACTACTTAATAAAATATATATATATATATATATATATATATATATTTATATATTTTATTTAAAATCTAATAAAACAATTAACTTTATAAAATATTTTATTTTATATAAAAGATTTTACTATGCAAACACTATGCATGTACTATGCAAACACTATGCATAATAAAATATATTATATTCTAATTATTGTCTAATAAAATAAATAACTTTATAAAAATATACATAATCCTAACTATATTATATTCTAATTATTGTCTAATAATCCTAACTATACATAATTTGAAAAATAATTTATTAGACTATTACTATTATAGTATTGACCTTAACCAATGCATCAAATACTCGAACCAACGAATTTGACCCCTCACCTATAAGACCTTCCAATAACGCATCAAACAAATTCGAAATTTCAAAACTCGATTGCTTAATTTTTGACTCTATAACCTCTAACAATCTTCTTTTAATTGGTGAAAAAATGACAATGCAAGACTGAGGTTTTCTCTGAGCGTGTTCAAGTGAAAAGTAACTTTAGAATTTACTAGAAATAATATACATATATACACGTACATGCGGTTTTGGTTTTATACATGCGGTTTTGGCTAAGAAACAATAGGAATCAGAATTTGGTTATTTAATCCACTTTAAAACCGCCACATCTGTGGGAAATCAATTAGTGCGGTTCGTATGATTTTTGATGCGGTTTCAGTTCCAATTTAATTACTTATTCAGCCATAGAGAAAGGAGTCTTTTGTTTTCCATTAATTATCACCACCCACCGACCAACTCCCATCTCCCATCTCCCATCTCCAGCCGAGCGGAAAAGAATGAATACTACAAGTCATAATTTTGGTGCTTGTAGAAAATTGTGCTTATGCTTACATTCAAAATCCCCGAGAATTGGAAATGACTTATTCAAAGCAACATCTATCTCGATGAAAAAATACAAATAAAAAAGTGATATTTTTTTTGTGGGTAGACTAGACGTTGTCAAACTGGAACTGATGATGATGAGACTTATTCAAAAACCCAAGCCAAAATATACTCTACGGAACAAACCCAACCCAACCCAAGCATCCCTCACATATTACAATAGCCGAATATTAATACATGAAATTGGGATAAAATTATAAAAAGGATCTCACTTCACTTATTATCACCGATACTTATCCATATTACTTATAAAAAAAAATCTACATAAATTGTCGCAAATATATATCATTAATCCAATAACAAATTACAAATACAAATAAAAACAAAAACGTCCTAATTTACTTGAATAAAAAGATACTTAAGAGACAAAAACTTTTTTTAATTATTTTAACTGCAGGCTCCAGTAGAGATTGTCCAACAAGTAAGAAAGAGGCTTGAACACTATTACTATTAAACTCCCTAGGAAAAATAGAGTTTGGGCCTTAAGCCCAAATCTGTGCTCAGACGTAGCCCTAAAATGTTTTAGGGAACAATGACACTTACTTATAAATCAGAAACCCTAGTAAACACTCGATATCATCTTCATCTTCTTCAGAGAGAGAGTGAGGAGAGAGAAGAGAGAAAATGGTGTCGGGATCGGGAATTTGCGCACGGCGGGTGGTGGTGGACGCACGGCACCACATGCTCGGCCGATTGGCGTCGATCTTGGCGAAGGAGCTGCTCAACGGCCAGAAGGTTGTGGTGGTGAGGTGCGAAGAGATCTGTCTATCAGGGGGACTGGTAAGGCAGAAAATGAAGTACCTTCGATTCCTTCGTAAGCGCATGAACACCAAGCCCTCTCACGGTCCCATCCATTTCCGTGCCCCTGCTAAAATCCTATGGCGAACCATCCGCGGGTATTATTTTCTCTCCCCATTTACATTTGTTTATCTTACACTCTGTTTTGAGTTTTGAACGAAAAAAAAAAGAAAAAAAACTTAAATTAGAAAAAAAATAGAAAACTTGAAGTTTTTTGATATTGTTTATGAGTTTTAATAGAAAAGAATAGAAGATTTTATTTTTTTTCTTGCAGTTCCAAAGAAAGAATAATATCACTTTTACAAATTTACCTTTTATTAATTATAATCATAATTATAACCATTGAACTGTGAATAAAAATATACAAGATAAATTTAATCAATTAAAAATTTCTATAATCAAATACAAACATCCAAATAAATGTTAAACAAAAAATACTTCTACAAAGTCATTGTCATACCATACCAAAAGTCATCAAATTTAATCTGTATTATTAATATTAACTGAGAAACACTGCTCGTAAATCAGCCACATCGATTTTTTTCTCATCAAAATTCATTTCTGTTAGTCCTTCAAAGATATCATTTGCAGAATAGACTCGCACATATGAATTGATAAATGCTCTTGCTTTTCCAATATGGTAGCTAATCTATCCATTATATTAGTTAATTTACCTTCATCATTGGAATGTTTTGCCTTTTTCTTTTGAAGTACTTTTACTTTACATCGGTGCTTGAGAAGGTTCAAATATTTGGCCCCATAAGATTTATCATACACAAACAAATCGATGGTCGCTATTCAATTTTCAATTTTTATCAACACCTAAAATGACAAATTTTCAATTTTTCTCCTGGAAAGACAATAAAAATATACATGAATATTGTGATAAATCATAAATAAACGTATAGGTGGAATATACTCTGGAGTTCCAAAATATCAAACATCTGTTACCAAGAAATCAATGTAAATATATTGGTGGAATATAATTTTAGGCATAGTACAATGTACAGTAGTTTTCAGTCCTATACTGGTTTAATTAAAGGTCCAATTTGTAGAGCCCTGACTCTCATATTTCCTTTATTGTATAAGACAACAATCATTCTCGGCTGTAAATGCAGATCGACTGGACTAGTCTGGCCCTAGTACCGGCAAGAAGGCATTGTGGTCGCAACAGAAATTAGGAAAAACGGAGTCTACCTGAAATCAATTAGAATAAACATCATTAGATCAGACTACCTTTGTATAGACAATAATAGAGTATTATAATTACAATACCAAGTACTGCAACATTCATAACCATAACAATTGTGACTGTAATAACTACATCTACTTCAAATGTTATGTTGTAATTTAAAATTTATTATATTGAAAGTTGAGTATAATATGAGAATTATAGAAATATTACTTATTCCAATTTTTTTCCGTCCAAATCAGACCAATTTTGGACGGAAAACTTTGGCAGGAAAAGTGGCCAAGTTTTCTATTCATTTTCTTTCTTTTCCGTAAACATATGAATTTTAAATTTTTCGTCCATTTCTTTTCTTTTCTGTCCATTTTAAAATTTAGAAACAGTGTTACTCTTCAGTACATTTGTTAATCTATATACATATTTGTACTGGCTGTGCGCTCTAAATGTTTTACTTTGGTCAATTATTTACCATGTTAATAACAATTCTCTCTCAAACTCAGTTATGAAATGATTGTAGCTGTTTTTGGTATCACTTTGATTCATATGTTTCAGTATTACAATCATGTTTAGAGTGGACGCATTACCAAATTTAAGGTTGTTATTGCTAGTGGTATTGTATTATGTTCCTAACTAATGTGCTATGATATAGCAATAGCAAATATATTCCCTTGGTGATAGGAAAAACATTTTTGTATCTGTGCTTGCATTTCCTATATGTATATATATGATGTATATATGTATGTATTAGGGATTATGGAATAAAAGGCATGCCTCCATTTCTGTAGTGTGTGTGTACATTGTATGAATGATTTGTTTATGGTTGACACTTTTGTAAATATATGCTGTGAGGTTGATTTTTCTATTGTTTAAACTTTAAAGGGTACATGTGTGGGTTTAAGCAGTGTGTATATACATATATCTTTATATAAATGTATATTACTGATTGATTTGTATGTATTGTGCATTGAAGGATGATTCCACATAAGACTAAGCGAGGAGCAGCAGCACTAGCAAGGTTGAAAGTGTACGAGGGAGTTCCTCCCCCCTATGATAAGATCAAGAGGATGGTCATTCCCGACGCTCTCAAGTGAGTTTCCTTTATTTGGTTTCCAAGAAAATGTATAGAGGAGAAATAGAATTTTATTGATTTTATTCTGTTGATTGTTCTAACTTTTTGTGTTTTGGAAAATTTGAATACAGGGTTTTGAGGCTTCAGGCTGGACACAAGTACTGTTTGTTGGGACGCCTTTCAGCTGAGGTTGGATGGAACTACTACGATACCATCAGGGTAATTCTGAACTCAAATGTTGACTATTAACATATATGACTGTGTAGTTTCTATATAAGTGAAATTGTGACCGGTGATTTTTTGTGTCTGGTTGAAGCAATAGCCATCTAATTGCCTTAAACCCGTCCCCTCTATTCTGTGTATATATCTGCCTGTGTATTTGAAGCAAGTGAACTGGGGGTTGAATTTGTTCTTGTCTTGCACTAATGCCGTGATATTTTTAGCCACAGCTATATACTGTCATGTTTTCTGATTTATGATATATTCTAGTTGGGCCTTGCACTATAATACAATAACAGAGCTAGCACTTGGTATGCATTTGATCTTGTTTCTGGTCAATGATCAGTGGTCAGCTATAGGCTTATAAATTAATTTCTGTCTACATTTTCCATCCAATCTAAAATATATACACTGATTTTAGTGTTATTAGTTAGAGTATTAGAAGACCTACTTCAGTACATAGCACTTGCAAGTTTCTTTGAACAAATAGCATTTTGGCTAGATGGTATTCTTCTACAGATTCATAAGCATTATGCCAATATCTTGCATGGATATTTTCAAGTACTCCCACGGTTCCCTTTTATATGACGTTTTAGGATAATTCTTTTTTTCCTAAATATTTGACGTTCTAAGATTTTTAGGAGAATTGGTTATATTTTTTCCCAAACTACCCTTAAAATAAATTATCTACAATTTTCAATGCTCCTTTATCTTTATTTATATCGTTGCAATCCACATACTATCCTATCTCTCTCCTTTTTCTTCAGTCTCCTTCCCTATCTGACTCACTCTTTCCCTTTTCTTTTTCTTCTCTCTCCTTCCTATTTGACTCTCTTGCAATCACTCTTTTTAATATAATCGTGTATTCTCCACACAAAAAAGTAGGAGTAATTTTGTGTATTTTGAATTGCAAAATATTTAAATTTATTTCTTTAATTAGCTATCTATGGTTAATATAGTTTAGTTTGTTATTTTTTATAAGATCATGCGTAATCTAAATACTCTACGGAACTACTTTTTAATTATAAGAAAAAATGGTGGAAAACAAAAAATAGAGCTAACAAAAATTTTATTCAGCAAGTAATAAAAAAATAAAAAAAGAAGACGAACAAGATGACATAAATAGAGGGAGGGGGTGAGAAAAACTGGCTATATGAGAAATTGAGTTTATGAGATAACTACATATTGGTTAAGGACGAGGAGAGAGAAAGTAGATGAATAGACAAATGAAAGGGTGTTTTGGGCATTTGGTAGCCTATTTAATTAGTAGTAATTAGGTTTGTTAATAGATGTGCTCAACTAACTCTAAAACGTTAGATAAAACGGAACCGAGGGAGTATTGTAAAGCAATATCTTTTGTGTGCAGTAAACAACTTGACTGAACCAGTAATTTTAAAATACATGTGAATCAGCTATTTGTTACGAAATCTGATGCTATTTATATTCACTTTTGTATGTACACAGGAGCTCGAGAAGAAGAGGAAGGAGAGGTCCCAGGTTGCATATGAGAGGAAGAAGCAGCTGAACAAACTGAAGGTCAAAGCTGAGAAAGCTGCTGAGGAGAAGTTAGGTTCTCAATTGGATATCCTTTCCCCTGTTAAGTACTAAGAATCTGTTGGGATTAGTTAGTGGCTAAAAATGTTTGTTAGGGATCATGGCATGTCAATTTTACCTTAAATTTTCCCTGTTAAAAAATATTTACTTTTAAATTTTGATCTTCTTGGAGGACCTCTAGTCAAATTTGTTGAGTGGATATGATGTTTTCCTTTAGTTCTTGTGATGAAATATTAGAGATATAATTCTACTTTGCTAGATAATAAATTTCTTATGTTGCGAGTCTTTTTTCTGTTGAAGTGCATGCAGCATGGTTTATCTGATACCCCATTGGAAATTCTGGAGTTTTTAATCATTCATTCTGGCAGAAGTGATGGGCATCTCTGTAGTGTATCTGTGTACTATGATATCGAGTTTTTTTGTTATACTTGTTTATAACAACTTTTTAGTTAGATTAATGTGGTTGCATTTACTAATCTAATTATATCTAACAAACTATATATATATATATATAGAGAGAGAGAGAGAGAGAGAGAGAGAGAGGATAATGATCCATGCTATATTTGTTATGGAACAAAAATAGGCAAATATAATTTTTACCTTCCATTACATTTATCAACGGTCAGGATTATTTTTAATCCTTACCTTCCGTTACTAGTGGATGGGATTAAAATTGGGTTTGGCCGACTATGCCCCCCATCAAGCTAAAGTCAATGAATTGTCAGATATTGTGTACCCACTCTTTTCTACTTCAATGGAAGTTCCAGGAAGGTTGGGCAGCTTTTTACCTCGAGCGGGCAAGGATTGATCTTCTCTTCCTGTTGACTGCAACCTTGTATGTCCCAGTGATCTCATTTCCATCTGGACGAAGCATCAAAATGTTGGGCATTACCCTGAAACTGGCCAAGTGCTCAATAGGCTGATGAGTTTGTCCATCTTCTCATAGTCCTATTAAATCATGGATCAGGACATAGATAACTCCAGCTTCACTCAAGGCGGAGATCCTTATGGCCCCTCTCATGTAGTCAGTGAACACAAAGAAAGTTTAGGAAGATGTGCCCTTAGCCCCAATTCCCAATTCTTTTTCACTTTCATCGCAGGGAGAAATCGCAGCCACAATTTCAGCGCTAGAAATTGCAGCAATAGAAATCGGTAGAAATCGGAGCCATTCTGTAATTCTAGCGGAATCAATATTTTTTTAACTGATGTTGGCCTGATGGGGGCATATTCGGCCAAACCCAATTTTAATCCTACTAGCGGATGACAAAGACTGTTTTTTAATCCTAGCCGTTCATAAATGTAACGGAAGGTAAAGATTGTATTTGCACATTTTTGTTCTATAGCAAATACATGCATTATTACTATATATATATATATATATATATATATATATATATATATATGGTCGGATCAGTCAGATATTTATCTTCTTGCGTCGCCACTTACCCTTTAGACAGCGGTTTCGGTCATACAACGTCGTCGCTATACTTTAATGACGCTTATATGTTGTCCGTCGCTAAAAGTATTTACGATTGTTGTATAACCAAATCATCGCTTAAAAAGGAAGAGCATGAAGATTAAGAAAGTATGATGACTGATCTCATATATATATATATATATATATATATATGGATTCCATTCATGAGATCGTCATGGAAGAACCCTTTTTTACCTATAAAAAATTAATTCAACAGGCTAAAAAAAAGGATGCTGGTTGTGGATGAAAATCCTATATATATATATATATATAATGAATGAGAATGTTAAAGTGCAAATGGTTTGTCAACCCCAGAACAGGAGAGGAGCTGAATTGGTGGGTGTGGTCATTTTTTAACAAGCATTGTTATGTGATAGTCTTCAACAACTGTTTTTGAATCCTACAAGTCAGGCTTATATAGGCTCGTAAATTACAAGTTATTTATTTAATAACACATAACCTATTTTGAATCTTTCATTTGACAAAGTACAAAGACGGTTCGGATTCATTATAACTTAATCTTTCTAACTTAATCTAAAGGCTCATATTTCTTCTCGCTCAAATTAAATTCACTCTTACACCCTATCCTCTCTCATGTTCACACACAAAATCTTTTGCTCTCCTCTCTTCTTCACACACAAACAAATAATAATAATAATAATAATAATAATAATAATAGTACTAATACTAATAATAGTAATAATAATTATAAATATAATTATATTAATATTAATTATAATAGTACTACTAATAATAATCTATATAATACAGATTCATTTTAATTGAATTGGGTGAGGAAAGACAAAGACGGTTCAGATTCATTCTAATTTTAATTCAAAATAATAATAATTATAATATAATAATAATAATTATAATAATTATTATTATAATTATAATACTAGTACTACTAATAATAATAATAATAACAATAATAATAACAATAATAATAATAATAATAATAATAATAACAACAACAACAACAACAAAAACAATAATAAGAACAATAATAATAATAATAATAATAATAATAATAATAATAATAATAATAATAACAACAATAATAACAAAATAATAATAATAATTATTATTATTATAATAATAATAACAATAATAATTATAATTATAATAATAAAGTAATAATAATAATAGTAATAATAATAATAATAATAATAATAATAATAATAATAATAATAATAATAATAATAATAATAATAATAATAATAATAATTATTATTATTATTATTATTATTATTATTATTATTATAATAATAACAACAACAACAATAATAATTATTGTGGTGGTGTGGTGAATTATAATAATTGTTATTGATGATTGTATATTTTGTGGACAAGTTTATATTTTCTTGATATCTATTTTTAAAGGAAAATTAATTATTGTGGTAGTGTGGTAAATTATGATAATTGTTATGTCTAATTGTAAGTTATTTTAAGTTGAAAAGAGTATTTAGGTAATATAATATTTTTTTAATTTTAATCTTTTTTTTTCGTTACCTCGTGCATTCATGAACGGATAATTACTAATATACATATAAAGTGTGTATATTTTAGAGAGAAAAGGCATGTAATCTTGTTTAATGGAAAAGAGATGGAGTTAATGGGGGAGTATGAATTTGAAAGCAAAGGTAAAAGAGGTCTCGAATGAATGATTTGTAGGATGCGGGCCTAAACATATAATCTTTTAGGGACAAAACTAAAGTTTAAGACATCTCTGTTGTCTATAACTCTCACATGTTCTTTTTTGATCAATTCGTATCATCATAATGCACAAATAAAAGAAAATATAGTGTGGGAACCAGACAAGAAAAACATCTTCAATCAAAACTTCATCAACCAAAGCTATCAAATTCCTCAAATATTAAATTGGATTGTATAACATAAACTATGCTTGTAACAACCACCATACACGATCTTTAGTTTTTCTGTTCTGGTCTTTAAAATGAGGTATCATACATCAAAATCAAATAAACAAAAAATATATAGCTTTTCATTTGGATATTTTTATTTATCTATCTTTTTTAATGCTCATGTATGATACAAAGGAGAGTTAAAGAATGACAATTTGACATGTTAGTTAAGCAAGCAAGCAAGATTACACTCATCTTACCATAATCCTTTTTCTTATCGGGGCTGCACTTAATTTCTTCCTCAATTATGTTCTTTCTTGTCCGATTGGTCCAGAATGATTTGGGTAGATTATTTGATTATTTCATTGAGCCCTTTCGGTTGGATCCATCGTTTGGGTCATTTCATTATTTGGGCTTAGTAATTGAATTGACCCATTATACAAATTGCCACTTAACCCAACTTTGACCCAGAATCAATAGTTGACTACTATGTCGCCGCCACCTTCTACATGGCATTAATGAGGATGGGACTCGGATGACGGCATGGTGGAGAGTGGTAAGAGTGAGGAAGTAGGCTACATACTTTGGTGAAATGACGAGGGAGTGGGAAAAAGGTGTCGGGAGGTGATGGGTGTACCAGAAGGATTGGATGCGAGTATGGGGCTAGGATCACAAAAGAGGGTAAGTATCAAAATATTACACACATTCATATTATTATTCTCTCTCAGGCATTATACATTATTTTCCCTCCATTGTTAACCTTGTGATCGCCGATACTGACTCTCACGCCGGAGCTATCCCCTGACGGTCAGGCCGTCAAGCTTTTGGTGTTGACTTGTTGAACTGTGCAGGATATCGGACGCGTCTTGGTGATTGGAACGTGGATAAAGATCTTGGCGTTAACATTGGCGCTAGAAAGAGAGCTGAATTCTAGTGTCCTGAGTATTTTTCAATCACAAATTGTAGCTGCTCTACGTCGGAATCCATTGTGAAGAAGAGTAGAACAGTTACTTTTAAAGGATAGTTGATGGCTATGACTTCGTCTACACAATGAGTATATGTCAAGGATTGATTGGGTCCTTCAAAGAGTTCTCATACTAGTACTGCTTACAAGTAGGTTTCTGAGGGTTCTCGTTCGAGAACCCAAGGTGATGCTAGAAGAAGATTGATTTTTGCTGCCGAGAGAAGACCTGACCATGGTCGGAAAAGGGTAGAAGGCATATTGCTTAGAATCCTATATCGAAGTGGTCAGACTGACAGACCGATCAAGTTAGAAAGAAGTCTACACTTTAAAGACATGTCTCAAGGCTGTCCTTACCCAACAGCCATTTTCCTGATTGGCCGAAGAAGGGTATTCCGCCCTATTGGTCTTCGGGATTATGGTCGAAGCAGAGTAGATGAAGACCAGCAAACCATTTTCCGATTGGTCAAGAAGGGTATTCCACCTATTGGTCTTGGGATTATGGTCGAAGCAGAGTAGATGAAGACCCAACAGTCATTTTCCTGATTGGCCGAAGAAGGGTATTCCGCCCTATTGGTCTTCGGGATTATGGTTGAAGCAGAGTAGATGAAGACCCACTCCTGAGAATCCACCGAGGGCACACCGCCCTGTGGATACTCGTCTTTGGAGATGCCCATCTAAAGCTGTAGGTTCGAATGGAAAAGACAAGACTACTCAGAAGAGACTTTGAGAAGGTCTCTGTCCAAATCGGCAGAAAGATGTTTGCCAATCTTTGGTACGTGGGAAGGTAGAAGAATGCTAAGATGTTCCAAGTGGACTTGAGGCCGTGAAGACGCCTTTCAGGAATAAACGACACTGTCTTTATTCTATTGCCTTTGTTGGTGAAGCCCGCTCCTCATTGAGCTATATTATTTGTATCTGGCGACTAGTTCGTTGGCGGTGGGAGCGATTTTGGTGCGAGAAGTTGGGGAAATGCAAAAGACCGGTTGCTTATGTGTAAGTCGTGTCCTTAGGGATGAAGAAATAAGATGATGATAGTTATGGAGAATCAAGAGTCCGAATAAACTGTTATAAAGGCTTGGCAGAATCAAAATTCGTAGGCGTTGTTTGCGGCAGTATTATTCCACTTTGGACCCATCTCCCACTATTGAGGAATTTTGGGTGCCACCAAGTCTGCAGATGTTATTCGGAGGGTTCATGTGGATCTTTGTGTCAGCTAAATGGTTCGATCCCACATCAGCCACCAAAAAGCTATATTCGATTTTATCTCCTATACCTCTTGCTGTCTGGGGGGTAGTTGTAAGACCCCAAAATTTTTAAATAAAAAGAAATTTCCTTTATTTATTATTTTGAAATAGTAAGGGTTGATTTGATTAATGTGGATAGTTAAGGGTTAAATACATAAATATTTCAAAATAAGCAAGTGGTTATAAAATATTCATTATCGTCGGGAATATTCGTTTGGTCGTGGAATATTCGATCGCGTTGGGAATATTAAATGCGACTACAAGACAATGTACCATGTGGGCCCCATAACTGAAAGCGATTGGATGAAAAACGACAAATATAAGTTATTTTTAAATAACTGGCAGTAGTTGTTATTAATTAATCTACTATTGGAATACCCTATTGGTTAAAATACACTACTATACGTTGTTGAAAGCATTCATTACTGCAGATTGCACCAATTATTGATTCTTACGAAGAAGGCACTACTCAATAATGATTACGAGAATTATCGTCAAGATTTTATCGAGTTAATAATTGTTGCGTTGATATTTTATATCTTTGTTGTTTCAATAATTGTCATTTACAAGATTTTTCATTATCGAAGCAATAATTCATATTATCCGAATAATATTATTAGATAACATTATGGGCAATGTCTAGAAAGTTCGTCTAAGGAGAGGTTTGGTCATCTAATCATGCTGGCCAAGAAGAAGAAATTCTTATCGAAAGCCCCTCTTTCCTGAACCGCGCACGGTTGTCAATATTGTGATTCTCATAATATTATTTGTGAATAATTAATTATTGATTTATATGATGAGGAAAATATTGATTTTATGTGGATATAGATGGAGAAAATTTTTAAAATGACAATTGTTGAAAATTAATATTTTATCTTTTTCTCGATAAAATAATTCATTTAAATATATTATTTTAATAATATATTAACGGTGATATTTTTACAACGAATGTGGGATATATGAGTATACGAGGAGAAAGAGTATTTTGTGGCATTAAATGTTTAAAACATGTTAAACATGTCGGTGGACCCCATTTATTATTTGAAATTTGATTATAAACTTGTAAAATCGCCGTTTGTGGATTTTGGTCAATTTCTATTTGGAATTTGAAAAACTTTCTTCTGCAAAGTTGTAGAGAATTGAAATTCCTATAAAAACTCAAGAGATTCGAATTTTCTGATGAAAGGGCTATTTATTATGAATTATTGAAGTTCAAGTTCAAATAATTGATTTTTGGGAGTTTAAATTATTTTTGTTAAGAAAAACGTTTTTGTATTTTTTTGGACATCATTAACATGTGTGGCTGGTGTTTTGACCAAAAGGTGGGCTAAGAAAATTTGTATAATTATATTAATATTATATTAAATTTTCTCTTTTTGGTGTTCTAAGCAATTTCTATAAATAGGGTGCTTAGGTTAGAATTGAAAATCACACCAAAACTCAAGTTTTCTCTATTTCTCTCTCGATATTTTGAGCGTATTCTTGTGAGTATTTTGAGTATACTTTGAGTATTGATATACTGGTGCAAGTTCATTCAAATATTATTCCAATGTAAGATCGCTCTCGAGGTAAGTGGATATTATTTTTTTTTCGTAATGATATTATTTCTTCAATATCATTATCTTTGAAATGTTGATCTGAAGTTTTTATCAAATTTGAAACTTTTTCATGTCGGGGTTACTATTCATGGGTTCTTATTCATGGGTTACTATTCATGAAAGTTCATTATTCACGAGTTCTTATTCACGAAGTTACTATTCACGAAAGTACTATTCATACGTAAGCGTGAAGATGTTTTTTGTGGAATTTCTATCTTTTGGTGTCTGAGTTACTTATTCACATATACGAAGACTATTCACGATACTGTGACTATTCACCGAAAAATAAAATTTCTTCTTTTTGTTCAAAATATCTATTCTCGGATACTAGCTCGATTGTATCCATGTTTTGATCATTCTTGAATTTTACACCACTATGATTATTTTTGAGGTATTTTTGGACGTGGATAAAACCAAGTACGAATCCTTAATCCTTAATCCTTGTCATTTTGTTTCTTTGGATTCGTTTCTTTAAAAAAAAAATATTTTCATCATCCTCGGCCTTAAATGATGATATTATGGAATATCTTTGGCCTCAGAAAGCAAAAAGATGAATGATTTCTTAAGAATATCTTTTGGCCTGTAGTGCAAAGATGAATGATTTCTCAAGAATATCTTTGGCCTGTAGTGCAAAGATGAGCAGTGTTTAAATGAACATGATTAATCGATGAATATCTTTGGCACCAGAAGTAAAGATGAATATTTGATTCCGGATGTATATTGATTGATGTTACAGGATAAAAGATAGAGCGATGAACTTTTAAATTCATACATAGAAGATAGTAGTTTGCATTCTCTACTTAACTCTTCTAATGAATTATTATTTCATTGCGAATATTGATTTAAAATTTGTTGTCTATTCAGATTCTATTATATTTTTTCCTCGTTGAAGACTAACGATAATTTGTTGTATATTATCTTAGTCATAATATTCTTTATCGAGCTAGTTGAGCTCACCCTTTTCCTTTTTGTTCCATTTTCTCGGGAGGCGAGAATATAAGCGAGTATTTAGCCTGGGGTATGGAATGAAGGTTTTAGAAAGGATTGTTTAGTAGTCCTCACCATTTTTGTAAATTAATGTATCAATAAATGTGATGAGGATTTATTTGAGTATAGATATTATGCAGAAGATAATATTTGTATTCAAACTCACGCTTTTCTTGTTGTAATAATAAAGTTGTAGTTGTTTACGCATCGTATATGTATTGACAACTCGAATCAGTGATGTATACCTATTTTGGGGGCGCCATTGGTATCGAGCTTAGGGATATGATCTCCGGCGGAGATCGGGGAATAGAACTAGGAGGGAGAGGCAGAGTAAATCCTTCGCTAGTGTGTCCTACTAAGCTTATTTGTTAGTTGGTCAAGATATAGGATATTATGTGATATATTGATTTCTTAATTAACCCTTGTTTTATGACGATGATTTGAGAATGTCAATCGAGAATATTAACAAGTGGAGTAAATGAGACCGTGGAGATGCTCAGTCTTTACCAACGAGGAGAGCGTGCAACAGTCGGCAATGTACCTCCTGTGAACAACACCATGGAGCGAGATGATGAACGAGGGATGTTTAGAAGTTTTTTGCAGCTCATGCAAAATCGCGACGAGGAGACTCGTGTTCAAAATACAGGAGGAAATGATAGCAATTCACGACGAGTTGTCACAACAAGATTCAAAAAGAGTTGGGACCACCGAATTGAGGAAAGCCAGATCCGATCATGGCGGAAACATGGGTTAAGCAAATTACCAAGATATTCGATGTCTTGGGATGCACTGAGGAACAGAAGGTTCCATTCGCCACCTTTATGTTCCGTGGCGAAGGCAGTATCATGGTGGGAGTCTGAAGCGCACTCCATCCAAATTTCGACTCAAGATGTCGTGGGAGACATTTGAAATTATTTAATTACAAATACTTTCCGAAAGTGTTCGTCATATGAAGGAAGTGGAGTTCATCGATTGGAACAAAACAACATGACGGTGTCTCGAAGACGAGGCAAAGTTTGCAGAGTTATCCAGTTTGCACCTCATTTGGTGGAGAATGAGGAACGATGACGTGGATGTTTCTTAGAGGTTTGAAACCCGGCATACGTCAAGATCTCATTTCTCATAAACTTTCTCTCTATTCGGATGTTGTAAAATGAGGCTCAATTATTAGAGCGAGATAACGAGTACTACGGTCAACCGAGGGACCACAACCAGGATCGATCGAGATAGCGGTCAATGTATAATGATAACTCGGAGAAAAGCAGACGGATGAAATGGTAACCACTCGGTGGTAATCATAGCCACGAAAAATGTAAGAAGCGAGTCGGGAGGAGATTTTAAAAGAGGAGATTTAACAACGAATTATAAGAAGACGACAGTCTTGGTTTAAGAAAGAATCGGTTCTAAGGGAGGAGAACGACCACCACTATATGCTACAAATGCGGAAAAGAGGGACATATCACCAAACCGCCCACAACAGCTCAAGGTATGCTATAGTTGTGGAAAGGAAGGACATATCGCCGAGATCAGACGCAGAAAAAACCTAGTTCAATGGGGACGATGACTCAAAAGATCGTCGAGTAAAAGTCAAAGTCAACGATTCCGGAAGAAGCGTTTGTTGTGATCGGTCATAATGCGAGAAACCCAAACGAGGTGATCACGGGTAATTTATTTATAAATTCTTGCGAAGTTTATACCTTACTTGATACTGGGGTCTTTACCCATTCATTTATCTCTCTGCATGTGCTCAACGCTTAAACTTGACTCAGGAGAAATTAGACTTTGACCTATCTCGTGGAAACTCCGTTAGAGAAACTTTCATCACATCCATTGTTTATAAATCTTGTTTGATTCAAGTTGGCACCAATTACCTTTTACATTGACCTTATCTCTTTAAAGATACTTGCTTTTGATGTGATTTTAGGGATTGATTGGTTAACTACTCATCATGCCAAAATTGATTGTTTTCGTAAGGTTGTTAGTTTTCATATTCCTAACCAACCCGTTATTTAATTCAAGCAACTAAACCATTAAAATCAATCACGTCATATCTAATCATAAAGCTATTCGCTTATTAAAAACGGATGTCAAGCTTTCTAGCCCATGTTATGGATTTGAATAAAGACACGCCAAATTTGAATAATATTCTGTTGTTATTGACTTTCCCGACGATTTCTGAAGAACTTCCTTGGCCACACCCGTAACGTGAAGTTGAATTCTTTATTGATCTTGAAACCCGTACAAAGCCCATTTCTAAAAGCCCATATCGAATGGCTCCTATTGAACTGAGGAGTTAAAGGTCCAACTACGTGAATTGTTGGACATCGGTTTCATTCGCCCTAAGACATCTCCTTGGGGTGCTCTCTGCTTATTTGTAAAGAAGAAAGAGCGGGAGTACGCGACTTTGTATCGACTATCGGGGAATTGAACCATGTCACCATCAAGAATAGGTATCCTCTACCTCGTATTGATGACTTGTTTGACCGATTCTGAAGGCACAATTCTTTTCAAAATCGATCTTCGATTCGGATATCATCACCAAGATTAAAATCGAGAATATTCCAAAGACCGCCTTGAACCCGGTATGGGCATTATGAATTCTTAGTCATGTCTTTCGGACTAACTAATGCTCCTGCGGCTTTCATGGATATGATGAACCGAGTATTCAAGGAATATTTGGATCAATTCGTTGTTGTCTTTATTGACGACATCCTCATATATTCCAAAAGCCGTGAAGATCATGAGCACCATTTAAAGTCGGTACTCCAAAGGCTTCGTGAAAACCAACTATATGCCAAATTGAAGAAATGTGAGTTCTGGCTTGAGGAAGTAGTATTCCTTGGGCACGTGGTGTCGAAACATGGAGTATCTGTTGATCCGGCGAAGATTGAAGCAATACAAAGTTGGGAGCAACCAAAGTCGGTGATGTAAGCACGTAGTTTTTGGGCTTATTTGGTTATTATCGGAGATTCGTGGAAGGGTTTTCTCGAATCGCTACTCCATTAACTCACTTAACTCGGAAGGATACAAAATTCGTTTGGAGCGAAGAATGCGAGAAAAGCTTCCAAGAGCTTAAGAGGAGACTTATTTCAAGACTGTTTCTAACAATACCATCCGGTTCGGATGGATTTGTTATCTACAGCGATGCTTCAGGCAAAGGGTTAGGATGTGTTCTCATGCAACGTGGGAAAGTCATAGCCTATGCCTCGCGACAACTTAAAGAGTATGAGAGGAATTATCCTACTCATGATCTAGAGTTAGCGTGATCGTTTTTCAGCTGCTAAAAATATGGAGGCACTATCTATATGGGGAGAAAGTGGAGATATATTCGGACCATAAAAGCCTTAAATATTTCTTCACTCAAAAAGAACTCAACATGCGGCAGCGACGTTGGCTCGAGCTATTGAAAGACTACGACCACACTATTCAATACCATCCTGGTAAAGCGAACGTGGTAGCTGACGCATTGAGTAGAAGATCATATGTGGGAACGAAAAGTGCGATGATGTCAAGTATACGCCAGAGCCAACTTTAATAGAAAAAGTTAAGGTTGCTCAAGCCACCCAGGCCGACCCGATGCGTATGAAGAAGAAAGTACAAGAAGGAGCTATTCCTAAGGCGAGAATTGATGAAGAAGGAATACTTGAGTCCACTCTAGACTTTGTGTTCTAACGACTCGATTTGAAGTACAAGATTATGACGGAGGCACACAATACGCCATTTGCAATCCATCCTCGAAGTACTAAAATGTATCGTGATCTTGACATACATTTTGGTGGAACAAATGAATATGAGAGAGAGATTGCAAAGTTTATCTCGATGTGTTTAACTTGCCGCCAGTAAAGGCGAGCATCTTGTACCTAAGGGTCCGTTGCAACCACTTGAGATTCCGGAATGGAAGTGGGAACACATTACTATGGATTTCAATTACGGGTCTTCCTACGGTTTCTCAAGGCATCAATGCTATTTGGGTTATTGTTGATAGATTAACCAAGTGCCATTTCATTTCTTGCCGACACGGAGACTTATTCCCTGAACGTCTTGCTAGTATGTGACGTGAATGAGATTGTGAGGTTGTATGGCATGCCCGTATCCATAGTTTTGGATCGTGACCCAAGATTCACTTCAAGATTTTGGGTTAGCTTGCAAAAAGCTATGGGCACAGATTTGCGATTTAGTTCGGCATACCATCCCCAAACCAGACGGACAATCGAGAGAGGACTATTCAAACTCTTGAAGATTTATTAAGACTCGTGTCCTAGACTTCAAGGGTAGTTGGGATAAGTATTTACCATTGGTGGAATTCTCCTACAACAATGCGATTATCGTGCAAGTATAGGTGTGGCTCCATTCAAGCATTATATGGACGAAAATGTCGTTTCCAATATGTTGGGATGAGGTGGGTGAAGCAACATTGTTGGGACCCGAGTTAAGACGTATTTATCACTAGAAAAAAGATCCAAATGATTCGACAACGATACAAAGCGGCACAAGATCGACAAAAGAGTTATGCGGATCTTCATCGAAAGGACGTGGAATTTAATGTAGGGGATCATGTATTGTTCATGAGTTGCTCCATGGAAGGGAGTTACAAGATTTGGGAAGAGAGGAAAGCTCAATCCACGATTTATTGGTCCATTTCAAATTCTTGACCGAGTAGGAAATGTAGCCTATAGACTTGCGTTACCTCGAGTATGTCTCGTGTTCATAATGTGTTTCACATATCGCACTTCAGTAAATATGTGAAAGACCCGAACCACGTTATTGAGTTAGAACCGGACGAGAGATAGCCAAGACTTAACGTATGAGGAGGTACTGCCAAGATCTTGGATAGGAAGGAGCATGTCCTACGCCAAGAAAGGTCATACCACAAGTTAAAGTTTTGTGGAGGAATCACGCTTTATAGAGGAAATGACCAGGAATTGGAAACGAAATGAAAGCGAGGTATCCTCACCTTTCGAAACACCAGTGTACGTAAGTCAATTTCGAGGACGAAATTTCATAAGGAGGGAGGTTGTAAGAGACCCAAATTTTTAAATAAAAGGAATTTCCTTTATTTATTATTTTGAAATAGTAAGGGTTGATTTGATTAATGTGGATAGTTAAGGGTTAAATACGCAAATATTTCAAAATAAGCAAGTGGTTATAAAATATTCATTATCGCTTCGGGGAATATTCGTTTGGTCGTGGAATATTCATCTTTGTTTGGGAATATTCGCATTGACGCAAATGACCATGTGGCCCCATAACTGAAAGCGATTGGATGAAGAAAACGACAAATATAAGTTGTTTTTAAATAACAGGCGTAGTTATTGCAAGTATTATCTTATTGGAATACCGGTGGTTAAAATACACTAATACGCGTTGTTGAAAGCGAGTTACCAGATTGCACCAATTATTGATTAACTACGTGAGAAGGCACTACTCAATAATGATTACTGTAATTACTTATTCAAGATTTTATTGAGTTAATAATTGTTGCGTTGATATTTTATATTATTGTTGTTTCAATAATTGTCATTTACACGTATTTTTCATTATCGAAGCAATAATTCATATTATCCGAATAATATTATTAGATAACATTATGGGCAATGTCTAGAAAGTTACATCTAAGGAGAGGTTTGGTCATCTAATTGCGCCAAGAAGAAGAAATTCTTATTCGAAAGCCACCTCTTTCCAGGAACCGCTCGGTCATCAATATTGTGATTCTATAATATTATTTGTGAATAATTAATTATTAATTTATATGATGAGGAAAATATTGATTTTATGTGGATATAGATGGAGAAAATTTTTAAAATGACAATTGTTGAAAATTAATATTTTATCTTTTTCTGATAAAATAATTCATTTAAATATATTATTTTAATAATATATTAACGGTGATATTTTTACAACGAATGTGGGATATATGAGTATACGAGGAGGAAGAGTATTTTTGTGGCATTAAATGTTTAAAACATGTTAAACATGTCGGTGGACCCCATTTATTGACTGAAATTTGATTATAGCCTGTAAAATCGCCGTTTGTGGATTTCGGTCAATTTCTATTTGGAATTTGAAAAAACTTTCTTCTGCAAAGTTGTAGAGAATTGAAATTCCTATAAAAACTCGCGAGATTCGAATTTTCTGATGAAAGGGCTATTTATTATGAATTATTGAAGTTCCGAAGCTCCGAAATAATTGATTTTTGGGAGTTTAAATTATTTTTGTTAAGAAAAACGTTTTTTGTATTTTTTTTGGACATCATTAACATGTGTGGCTGGTGTTTTGACCAAAAGGTGGGCTAAGGAAAATTTGTATAATTATATTAATATTATATTAAATTTTCTGCTTTGGTGTTCTAAGCAATTTCCTATAAATAGGGTCTTAGGTTAGAATTGAAAATCACACCGTAAAGCCCAAGTTTTCTCTATTTCTCTCTCGATATTTTGAGCGTATTCTTGTGAGTATTTTGAGTATACTTTGAGTATTGATATACTCTGATGCAAGTTCATTCAAATGTTATTCCAAATCGAAAAGATCGCTTCTCTTGAGGTAAGGGATATTATTTTTTTCAGTAATGATATTATTTCTTCAATATCATTATCTTTGAAATGTTGATCTGAAGTTTTTATCAAATTTGGAACTTTTTCATGTCGGGTTACTATTCATGGGTTCTTATTCTCATGGGTTACTATTCACGAGTTCTTATTCACGAGTTCTTATTCACGAAAGTACTATTAACGTAAGCGTGAAGATGTTTTTGTAGAATTTCTATCTTTTGGTGTCTGGAGTTCTTATTCACATATACTAAGACTATTCACGATATCTGACACTATTCACGATACTAAGACTATTCAATAGAAAAATAAAATTTCTTCTTTTTGTCCAAAATATCTATTCGGATACTAGCTCGATTGTATCCATGTTTTGATCATTCTTGAATTTTACACCACTATGATTATTTTTGAGGTATTTTTGGACGTGGATAAAACCAAGTACGAATCCTTAATCCTTAATCCTTGTCATTTTGTTTCATGGATTCGTTTCTTTAAAAAAAATATATTTTCATCATCCTCGGTCTTAAATGATGATATTATGGAATATCTTTGGCAGTAGTGCAAAGATGAATGATTTCTTAAGAATATCTTTGGCCCGCAAAGATGAATGATTTCAAGAATATCTTTGGCACTGTAGTGCAAAGATGAGCAGTGTTTAAATGAATACATGATTAATCGATGAATATCTTTGGCCAGAGAAAAGATGAATATTTGATTCAGATGTATATTGATTGATGTTACAGGATAAAAGATAGAGCGATGAACTTTTAAATTCATACATAGAAGATAGTAGTTTGCATTCTCTACTTAACTCTTCTAATGAATTATTATTTCATTGCGAATATTGATTTAAAATTTGTTGTCTTTTCAGATTCTATTATATTTTTTCCTCGTGAAGACTAACGATAATTTGTTGTATATTATCTTAGTCATAATATTCTTTTCGAAGCTAGTTGAGCTCACCCTTTTCCTTTTTGTTCCATTTTTTCTCGGGAGGCGAGAATATAAGCGAGTACTGAGTGGGGTATGGAATGAAGGTTTTAGAAAGGATTGTTTAGTAGTCCTCACCATTTTTGTAAATTAATGTATCAATAAATGTGATGAGGATTTATTTGAGTATAGATATTTGTCAGAAGATAATATTTGTATTCAAACTCACGCTTTTCTTGTTGTAATAATAAAGTTGTAGTTGTTTCGTACTCATGTATTGACAACTCGGAATAGGTGATGTATACCTATTTTGGGGCGCGCCACAAGAGTCTTCGGTCCATTGCCTAGGATCAGTTAATGTACGCCATTTCATGGGATCAAGTTTAAAACATTCATGAGGGACTTTTAGCTCATCCATAGTCCCGACAGTACGTGAAATGCCACCTCGGTGTTAGGAGGTTCGGGAGGACTCACGACCATTCGATGGTAGCCTCTTCGGCAGGTGGTCACTTAGACCTTGTCAGGCCCTTCGTGGTAGGCAAGTGTCATTCTTAAGACGTTGTCAGGCCCTGCGTGGTAGGCAATTGTCGACACTTAGACCTTGTCAGGTCCTTCGTGGTAGGCAAGTGTCATCCTTAAGACGTTGTTAGGCCCTGCGTGGTAGGCAATTATCGACACTCAGACCTTGTCAGGCCCTTCGTGGTAGGCAAACGTTGTCCTTCAGACTTTGTCAGGCCCTTCGTGGTAGGAAAATGTCATCTTGTGGGTTTGTTAGGCCCTTCGTGGTAAACAAATTCCCTATGAAGCAGATCTACCTCTCACTTTGGAATCCTAAAAGCTTCGGATGATATCTTTAAGCTTCCTTATTGTCCTAGATGTCCGAAGAGTCGAGGAGAGCCGGGTTTACTTTGGCCAATACAAGTTTGGCTTTGTATTTGCTTGGCCGCAAATCCTCGTGATCCTTGAGTACATGTGGACAACTTCATTGTTCAAATTTCGGTGGACTTCAGTAATTTACTTGGATTTCTTATGAAGGTCTTCTTGGCCATGGGCGGACTCAAATTCTTAAGGGCCCGAAGCTCTTTGAGCTCTTCTTCGAGCTTCTGACGATGTACCAGATGCTTTGATCCTTTAGCTTGACAGATCGACATTTATATCTGTGATGACCCGATGTATGGCATCGATCGTCTCCAATTCTTTTTTGACCTTGTCGAGATCCTTCTAAAGTCATTCATTGTTGAGAAGAAAAATGTCAAGGTTGTTTCTTTCTTTTGCCAACACAGACTTCAGAATGGCTTTCTCCCTTCGGGCGGCATTCTCATCGGCATTCTCTTCGGTATCCTCTTCGGCTTCTTTGTATTTGAGACGGAGGTACCCGAAGACAGTGTTTACTTGCAGATGACCAATATTAATCGATCAGTTCAGATTGATGGTCAAATCTCAAGTTCCTTTAGTCTGGTATTTCACTCCTTCACCCATAAGTTCCATGATGGAATTATTCCCAACCGGTGATCATCGGTGTCGGCCACACCTTCGGGCCTAGATTCATAAGAAAATGGTTTTTGTGGCGAAGGTCCGAGTTGTTTCGAGGAGGTGAAATATTTGTTGTTGTATGTTCAATCGAGCGGGCTCTTCAATTGGACTTTCGATCTTAATTTATGCTGCTATTCGATGTTCACCAGATGGGCTTCGGTAAACCGTATTTTGGGCCTTTATTGGTCTCATTATAATTCCTTTTGTCCTGCACCGATGCCATTTATAGTTTCCTATTAAACTTCCTGTTTAATAAAAAACTAGGGGGCAATGTTGGGCCATAATCCTTTTCCTTATTGGGCCAGACTTAATGGGCTCCTCCCTGGATTATGTTGTTTTCTTGTCTCCGATTGGTCCAGAATGATTTTGGCCCGCCATTTGATTATTTCATTGAGTCCTTTCGGTTGGATCCCATTCGTTTGGGTCATTTCCGTTATTTGGGCTTAGTCATTGAATTGGCCCATTATACAAATCGCCACTTAACCCAACTTTGTGAAGTAATCATTATGCCAAATGATAGTTGATTACTATGTTCGCCACCTTTCTGCATGGCATTAATGAGGATGGGACTCGAGATGATTGCATGATGGCAGAGAGAGTGGTAGCGGTGAAGTATGCTACATACTTTCTATTTGAAATGATTTGGGAGTGGGAAAAAGGTGTCGGGGAGGTGATGGGTGTACGAGAACCGGGATTAGAGTACGTGATGGGGCTAGGATCACAAAAGAGGTAAGTATCAAAATATTACACACATTCATATTATTATTCTCTCTCAGGCATTATACATTATTTTCCCTCCATTGTTAACCTTGTGATCGCTGACATCGACTCTCACGCCGGAGTTATTTCCGACGGTCGCCAGTCAAGCTTTTTGGTGTTGACTTTATTGAATATGCGAGGATATCGGACGCGTCTTGGTGATTGGAACGTGGATAAAGATCTTGGCGTTAACAATACTGAAACAGGGAACAATCATCATTCTCATTTCTACCAGCTGCTATTAATACTATTGCCCAACGGAAAGCAATCATCATTCTCATATTTCATCATTGCTCCTCTCTCTCTCTCTCTCTCCCTCCCTCCCTCCACGCCTTCATCATAATTCTCTCTCTCTTTCTCTCTCTCTCTCTCCTCTCTTACAAGCCCTTTTCATATTCACACTCTCTCACTTTACTCCATTGCTTTAATCAATTTGGCACCCACAAAAAATCCCATTTGTCTCAATCCCATTAAGAAGTTCATAGCTTCATTTTTCTACTTCTCCTTTGAATGAGTTTAAAGGGTGGTTTTCTTCAGTATCTAAAGAATCACTTCTTGGGTTTATATACTTGATATATGGACCTGCACTTTCTTTTTTGGTTTGGGATTTTTCTCTTCTTTGCCTTTCACAAAGTTGCTCACAGTGACCCAGTTGGTAAGTACTCCTCAATTGCCCTTTAACTTTTTCTATTTGGAACATTTTAGCAAAATGTATTTTCCTAGTTAAATCCTGGACTTGTTTCAAGTAAGACCATTATTTTTTACCTTTTACATATTGCCTATCACAGGTTAACTTATTATTGGTTTTTTACTTGTTTCTTATAGCATTTCTAGCTACTCTGTTGCTTATATTTGTTAGTATTTAATCAGCAGCTTAATTACACAGATGTACTTAATTGATTGGTTTTGGAATAATTGACATATAAAATGCATGATTTTGGACCAAATGTAGCTTATATGATGTTAATGGCCAGGTTTCTTGAGTTTATCTTGTGGTGGAACTGCAACTTTCGTGGATTCTTCTAACATTACTTGGATTTCAGATAGTACTTATGTGATTACTGGCACAACAACTACTGTTAATTTCACTGAGGGTACCTCCTCATCATTTATCACAATTCGGTTCTTCCCTGAATCTAAAGGTCGAAAATGTTATTGGCTACCAATAAGGAATGTGTCATCGCTTGTACTTGTTCGGACACAATTTGTGTATAAAAACTATGATGGACTTGCAAAAGCACCTGCATTCTCTGTTTCTCTTGGAACAGCTATGGTTACCACAGTAAACCTCACCAATAATGATCCATGGACCGAAGAGTTTTTATGGCCAGTAAATAAGGACTTTCTCCCTTTGTGTTTGAATTCCATACCAGATGGTGGATTTCCTGTTATTTCATCCATTGAAGTCCGGCCACTACCTCAAGGAGCTTACAACAAAAGCTTACAAGATTCCCCCAATAAGTCACTTAGGAAGTGCTATCGCATCAATTGTGGTTACACAAATGGATCACTTAGGTATGAAAGTTTCCCATGTCAAATCATTGTTTCAAGTCTTTAGAAAACAGCCAAATTTTTTGAGATGTGTTCATCCAATTTCAGGTACCCTTCAGATCAGTATGATCGTATATGGGACGCTGATCAAAATTTCTCTCCTTTTCATTTATCAACTAGCTTTGATATCCAAAGCACCTTCAACTTGTCAAGTATTGAAGAGAGTCCTCCTTTTGCTGTTCTTCAAACTGCGAGAGTCTTGGCAAGGAGAGAGAACTTAACATATAACCTTCCTCTTGGTAGCCTACTAAGAGATTATAATATTGTCCTCTATTTTGCTGGGATTCTTCCTGTGTCCCCTACATTTGATGTGTTAATTAATGGGGATTTTATTCAATCAAACTATACGGTGAAGAGGTGGGAAGTCAGTGCTCTATCCTTTACAATGAAGGGAACTAAGTGCTTGAACATTACATTGCAGAGTATTAGCTTCTATCCTTTACTCAATGCAATTGAGGTGTTTGAGATTGTTGACATTCCGGCAGAGTCGTCTTCAACGACAGGTTTAATAACTTGATTCATTGGAAGGTTCTATCTAGTTGAAAAATCAACCACATTTTAAGGATTTTACCCAAACAATTTTTCCCTTTCAGTTTCAGCACTTCAGGTTATTCAAAAATCGTCTGGTCTAAAGCTGGGATGGGAAGATGATCCCTGCTTTCCGATGCCATGGGATCATATTGGATGCACTGGCAGTTTGGTTACTTCATTGTATGCAACTCCAGTAACTTTTAAGTAAAGCACTTTGGTTTTTTTGTTAAGTATGTTTCCTTTTATCCCAAATGCTTAAGATACGGTTTTCCAACTTTAACTTAGGGAGCTCTACTATGTCAACTTGAGATCAATTGGCCCTACATTTGGTGATTTGTTGGATCTTCAAAACCTGTAAGATTTTCAACTTCTCAATACCATGTTGCTGCTAACATTCTTTACACATTTCCGTCTTCTGTTTCGTATATTTAATTTCTCAGTGTCATGCTGGCAGAGATTTGCATAATACATCACTTGCTGGAGAGATACAAAACCTGGGTAGCCTGCAACATCTTGAAAAACTGTAATGCTTATCACATAACTTGTACTCCAGTAATTATTTCTTTATAATGCACAACTGAAAACGTTGCATGGTCTAAATCTTGCAGGAATTTGAGTTTCAATCAACTGAAATCATTTGGTTCTGAATTAGAAGACTTGGTAAACCTTCAAATATTGTAAGTTTCAGCTCCATTTGATTCAGAAGAAACTTACCCTGAATGGTTCTGCTGCTTCTTGCACTTTTACAGAGATTCTTAATTTTTTGTACAAGATAAGATTAAAGATTGTTTCTTCTGAAGTAACGATAGAGATTCTTGATTTTTTCTACAAGATAACATTCAAGATTGTTTCTTCTGAAGTAATGATGCACAGAAGTATGTTACTAATACTGCATCCAATATTTTACTCTTTTATTATGTGAAGGGACTTGCAAAATAATAGTTTAGATGGTATAGTTCCCGACAGCTTGGGAGAGTTGAAAAACCTTCATCTATTGTAAGTCCAAATATGCATGCATATTTTTCCTGTATTTTTTGGCAAGTTTTCTGCAAATTTAATGAAAAATCACCTTTTTCATTGATACCTCCTGTTCAACTGATAGGAATTTGGAGAATAATAAACTGCAAGGCACACTTCCCCAATCTTTGAACAGCGGGAGTCTGGATATTAGGTATGGGATTGACATTTTTATTATGAATGATTTAGATGTCAGTATCTTGATGGATCAGTTCTATGCAGAACATCTGGAAATTTGTGCCTATCATTCTCTATGTCGTCGTGCAATGAAGCTTCAGTAAATCCTTCAATCGAGGCACCACAAGTCACTATCTTTAGCAACAAGAAGCATAATGGTCATAGTCATATAGCAGTGATACTTGGAGCCGTTGGAGGAGTTATTCTAGCACTTTTCATTATTTCTCTTTCGGTATTCTTGTACAGAAAGAGAAAGGATTCCGAAGTCACATATTCAGAGAATATGGAAAAAATTTACATCTGTTTTACCAATAATATTGCTTTGCTCTTATGAGAGTTTTTTTTTAATGAATGAATGAATTTGAGCAGGAATGGATATGCGGGACTGGAAAGCAGCAAAATCATATTCCTACAAAGAAATTAAAGCAGCAACAAACAAGTTCAAGGAAACTATAGGCCAAGGTAGTTTTGGATCTGTCTTTGTTGGAAAACTTCCTGATGGAAGACAAGTAGCTGTGAAAGTTCGGTATGATAGAACTCAACTTGGGGCTGATTCTTTTATCAATGAGGTGCGCACAATCTAACCTTATAAGAAGTTGCCTAGTTACCATCTGTGTAGAAAATAATAATTTGGAATGTGATATTTGTATTTATTTGAGCTGAGACTAGCTAGCTATATAGAAAATATTCTGGTTCTATGAAACTGTCTTGTAATTTGTAGGTGTGTCTTTTATCACAAATTCGTCATCAGAATCTTGTATCTTTGGAAGGATTTTGTCATGAACCAAAGAAGCAAATACTAGTTTACGAGTATTTACCCGGTGGATCATTGGCTAATAACCTTTATGGTATATTATTATATCTAAACAATTTCTTTTTCTCTTTTCCTATCCACTTATTCTACCTTTACATTTTCCATTTTGTGATTGATTATGATTTTGAAGATCATAATAACTACTCTTTCAGGAGCAAACAGTAAAAGAGTGACATTAAGCTGGGTCCGGA
This sequence comes from Panax quinquefolius, assembly GCA_020205615.1. Classification (NCBI taxonomy): domain Eukaryota; kingdom Viridiplantae; phylum Streptophyta; class Magnoliopsida; order Apiales; family Araliaceae; genus Panax; species Panax quinquefolius. The sequence continues at coordinate 2,874,270 of CM035154.1, read as the reverse complement.
GATTGAAGATTGCTGTTGATGCTGCAAAAGGTATTCTCTTGGAGGAGGAGGACTATAAGAAATAGAACAATGGATTGATACTATTAGTATGTAAGACCAAAACTGAACCTCATTTCTTTAAAAGGGTTGGACTACTTGCACAATGGGAGTGACCCACGAATCATACACCGTGACGTGAAGTCCAGTAATATACTTTTGGACAAGGAGATGAATGCTAAGGTCTGTGACTTTGGCCTCTCAAAACAAGTAACGCAGGCAGATGCAACTCATGTGACCACTGTTGTTAAGGGCACTGCTGGCTACCCCTCCCCTCCCCTCCCCGTCCTCACTTTTGTCTGTGCAGATACCATTCGACCCAACAACTAACCGGGAAGAGTGACATATTTAGTTTTGGGGTTGTTCTTTTGGAGCTCATTTGTGGTCGAGAGCCGCTAAGCCGTGCTGGAAGTCCTGATTCTTTCAATTTAGTTTTATGGGTAAGGTCGCAATTTTTTTCTCTAGCCTTTCTCCTTTCCTTCAAATAATTAATTTATGCTATGAAAATGTTATGTCAAGTGTTAGCAGGGAACAAATAAAAGTTTTTAAAGTTAGATGATTCATTGTTTTTATTCCTACAGCCAGATATCTTTGAGCTGCCTGTATTCTTATGTTTCTAAATTTCTTGCATTTATTTAGAGTAGGAAACCAACAGCACCTGAAAGATGAAGGAGCAAATGGAAGGTTATTATAATTTATCCGATGCTCCTTCCATATTCAAACCTTAAGATTTGATGGAAATTTAACATCCTGTAATATGCACAAAATTTAAAACACACAAGATGCATGAAAGCAGTTTATTCGAGCATCTTACTGATTGACTGCGAAAATATAAATACGGATGGATAACAGACTCTGTTTCCACTTGCAGGCCAAGCCATACTTGCAAGCAGGTGCATTTGAGATAGTGGATGAGAGCTTGAAGGGAAGTTTTGCAGTAGAGAGCATGCAAAAGGCAGCTGTAATTGCTTCAAGGTCTGTGGAGAGAGACGCATCGCAGAGGCCAACTATTGCAGAGGTATTGGCAGAGCTAAAAGAAGCCTACAGCATCCAGCTTTCTTATCTTGGGACTGCTGGAATTATTAATTGAAATTAATCACATACATATATATAAGATTATATGATAATAATATCATAATTTTGTCCCGAGTTTTTCTACAAATCAAGTTCTATGTAAGAAGATGAAGCTTTTCTTCTCCTGGTTGAGAGGGCATAAATAATTTATGCTAGAGAATTCTGATACGTATATCAATCATAAATTTATATCAATGTATATACATATTGTATTGTATACATTTTCTGTTTCTTCTATTTAGCACTGAAAAGTTTATTATTTATTTAGCAATGTACGTATGTACTTGCTCGATCTCAAGAAGTGAGTCCCACTCAAATGTTAATAATTATATTTCCGGTTACAAATTCCCATCCTAAAATCTAAATTGAAAATAACAAACTTATAGCATAAGATGTTAAATTATTTATAATGAAAGGAAGTACTCAATTAGCTAGATAGCTAGTTATACATAAATTTTTACATTTGTTCAAGTTGCTTTCTATAACAACTCTCTATTTGTAAAACCCCAAGCAGACAATGGGAAGAAGCAGTTGTGGAAAATAATACTAGATTAATAGTCCCTGAAAGTATTATGGTATGTATTTTGTATTTTGTATTTTGTGGGATCTACACTCCACATTCTAGGGCAACTCATGAATTCACTAAAAGCTAAGAGCAGGACTAGCTGGAGTAGCGCCGTTGGAAATAAAAGAATAACGCTGTTGAAGCAGCTACAGCATATGGGAACAGAGTCCAAATTCCCTGCACGATTATGGACATTAGATTCATGTGTACAAAATCACTACTTCAGCGGATTATAAGGATAGTTTTTTACCACTACGGTGGCAACTGTGGCAAGAGCAAAGACTGGACGCTCTCTCAATAAGAACCCAATCCCCAACTGAGTTCAAAAGGACAACAAAACAGCATCAGCTATAACCAGAGCATGAGAACTTTTAAATTACTTGGAAAGTATTTTGACAGGTCATACAAATTTTTCAGTTACTGTAAATTCAATTGTCTAAGTATAGCAGATTTCAGTTTAAAAACAATATGGCCAATACAAAACATTTTAAGCATTGAATATCACTAAACATAAATCGCAAGTACAGAAATTAATGTTGAATAATTAATTAATATGGAATTCAAGCGGATAACATTACCATGCTATTTCTTTAATGTGTATGTACTTAGAGGGGTGTTTTTTTTTTCATATGTTATAATGCAGTTTTTCTAATAGAACTCCAATCACCTGAAGCGGAAGAGTAACCACCCCACCACAACAGACACCAGCAAAGAAACACTCTGGGGATATACCCTGCAATCAAAGTAGGAGGCATTTCACCAAATATTGGTGCAATAAGCACTCTGGATTGTAGTTGTACTTCAACTGACATGTGACTGAATCAAATGAACGAAAAAAATTACGTTTAATCATATTAGCATGATAAATACATCATCAAGTTTATAAAAATTTGTGTACGTCGGTACCAACTTCCAGACTACATGTCAATAGCCAAACTGAATAAAGATCGATGTATAAATAGTGGTACCAACACCCTTATTACTAGTGACATCAAACTACACAAGACTACTTGAAGTACAAATAATAAAATTGCACTTGTGCCTGCTTATTGTCCATAGGTACCAAGGATATTGCTACCAAATTATTAAGATATTAATCCAAACAAAAAGAAATATTTAACATCTTGGAGAATGGGAGTGATGATCTGCTTATACTTTAGGGAGGTTGTTGCATATCATTCTTCAAAAATAAAGCTGTCTTAGAAGCTTCACTTATTGCTAAATCACGCTCACAGGGATGAAACAAAGAATAGCCAATATAACAGGTATATAGGAACTAGCATCTCAGCAACAGGAATTGGCCAAGTAATTCAAATGAAAGTCAAGTGATGTTAAACTAGTACAAAAGGAAACTATCACTAACCAATGCCCCTGCTAGGAAAGCTGTTGGATTTCTCACTCCAAAGGAAAATCGTTCAACTGCAGATTAATGCACAAAAAATCATCAAATGACAGTGATGAAGTTTCAAGAACAATCAACCTAGTACTAGCTAAAAAAAACCCGTGCACATCTGGCTGAGACCAGATTCAATTAGAATCTAAACCATGGTTAGGTTTAACTTGAAAGCATAGGGAAATCATGACCCATCTAAGACAACCACAAGGTAGTATATTCATCTTCTATCAAAAAATTAATAAGGGTGGCCAACAAAAGAGAATATTAAAAAAAAATATGAGAAATAGTCACCTACTAAAAATGTTTTGAACTTATGCACCTACTCTTATTGTTTTCCAACATTGATATACAAACATATGACACACCTCAATAGGGAAATTATAACTTGGTGCTCACTAATAAGTTCTCACATCAGCAATTAATTGTGATTGAATACATCAGGAGTTCGTATAAGGTTGGATTCTATTGACGAATATGTAAACTAATGATACATATGAATAGAATAAAGAATAAAACAAAGATAGGAAATATATATATATATATATATATATATATATATATATACACACACCCTGTGAACTCACCAAATCCTATGAGATTCCCATATCTTTGCACAATACGTGTAATGCTCACCACTTTGTCTTTTCCAATTCCCAACTGCCATCATCATCAGGGTAACACACGTTACATACAATGATATAAACCTACCTAAGTAGGTTGGTTTTCTGTGTGCATGTGCTAAAAGCATGTAGTCAGGAACAAACCTTTGAACATACATCATTTGACGCCCCAGATGTCCTAAAGAGCTTACCAACGTAAAATGGTACCATATCACTAATACATACACCCCTGAAATGTAACGTTATCATGTTTTACAAAACAAATTTTAGAAAAATTTGATGCTTCAAATACAAAGCTTTACAGAGTAGAAAGAAGCTTCATAGTTTTGCACGTGTTGCTAGAACCAGGGAAGACTCCATCATGCTACTAACTTTTAGATAAGGCAATGGTAACTGGAAAGAATTATTCAAAGGAGATGGATTTGGCTTTTACCAGTATACCCACAAAATTGTGGATATTATATATGGAGCATTTCTGGAGAAGGATTCAGCGAAGGACTGCCATGTCCCATTCAAAGTCAGCCTCCGTGCCAAGGAGATGCCAACCTACACCGTTCATTAGAAAATGGTTTTTAACTTCAAAAGAAACAGTCAAATCGTAAATAATTGATATAAAAACAAGTACTCAATTAAGTTTTGAGAGGTGTGAACACTTGCATCTGTGAATACAAATACCACTACAAAGGACAGACCCATATATTTAAAGCTTCTTCACTTATGAAGAGTCCAAATCCTGCAGCCATCAGCAGCCAAAAGTAGATCCATCTGCAATTAGGAAGTGAGGAGGCACTTAAAAAATCCCATGTCATCAAGAAATGGACATCAGACTCAAGGAGTTTGCTGCCTTATTGATCGCAATAATATGTTAAAATCCAATAAATGAATTACTTGGACGGCTATTGAATTCTACAAGAATTAAAAAAAATAAAAATTGATGATCAATCACATCCTAGGGTACCAATGATGACAGTCAACTGCAAAAATACCGAAGAGAGATAAAGAGTATGGAGTAAATAACTTGATTTGTAAAAGTCCAAAACAACGGGAGCATGTGGCTTATATGTCTTTCTCCAACCAAAAAAAATGCGGCTCATCAGGAAGGGTAGGAGTAAAAAACAGATGCATTGCAGAGAATATAGATAGTAGCATACCCCGGAGCGTACTCTGGAAGTACAAATTTGTATCCAAAAGCTTTGAAAGTAAAACCAACATCAGGTGCAGTGAGAGTGGAAGAGGATGAGCCATCAGCCAGGTATTGAATTCCAAGTGATGGCCCTTGATTAGGCTGCTTAAATATAACTGATAGTATGGTCACTGTTGCAGCTATACCTAGTACGATTGCTAATTTTGCAAGAAATGAACTTCCTGTACCCCCGGTTGTATTTTCCTGATTCACAAGCAACTCATCAATAACTTTATCTTGCTCCTCCGGAGTGACTACAGATCTTGCACCCTCGTTGTTTTCTTCATCCTGATAGCTTTTAATTCTACCGACAGTGGACAAAGATATATCATTACACCTCTGAGTGAATATATGCAGCAAAGAATTGTTAAAATAATATAACATAAATGTTGGCAGTAAGGGAAATAACTCAATAATTTCCCCCGACCAATGTGCTCACTTGGGTAAAGCAGGATTCTTGTAGTTTTGGATACAGAATTCCGTAATCAAATTATAATCATTTCAATTATTTCTAGTTTTAATAGGGGGGTGGAACTGGTATTGATTTTTTCATATGATTTTTTTTTTAAAAAAAAAAAAAAAAAAAAAAAACCATATTCAGAATACAGCAACATTCCTATAGCAAGAACAATTTTATACAAGAAAATATAATACCGAAAAACCTTAACATTAAGCAAGATTTACCGGAAAGTTGAGGGCTTGAATAAATGGGGCACAAAATCGAGTTTTGTTTGGACTGAGAAAACTCTGTAACGGAGATTGATACAGCTTGATACATACTTCAAATGTCGGCGACTGGAAGAAGATTCAGAAAGAGTTGGCATAAGATGTGAAGGACCCCTAGTCAGAAACGCCATTGCAGACATGGGCGAGTTCTGACAGGGCCAAACTGAGCTACACCACTGCTAATGGTAATGGCTTCTTGTATTGGTGGAAATGGGTGAGGAGAGAGAAAAGAAATGAATGATGGATTTGGTTCCATGTGGTTGGGTTATGGATTTGAATGGTCAGAGACTGAGACTGAGACTGAGACAAGAGACAAAATTAAATTGAATAAAAGGATTATTTTAAAGTGGGGTATGCTCTTTCTTAGAGGCAGGCATGTGTGACACCTTGGAATATTTCTCAAAATAAAATAAAATTTCAAGAATTGAATATAGTGGGTTTCATTTTATTTTTAATTATTATTATTTTAATTTTATCACAAATAAAGTAGATATTAAGTTTGTTTGGTAATTTTTTTTTTGAGTTTTATTCCATTGCTTCAAAATTGAGTAAAGACCATTTCTTATTTTCTGACCATCTAGTCTCCAGTTGGTAACTTTTTGTTGGACTCGAGAATTTGTTTTGCTTATACGTAGAAATTTGTGTTATTATATTTAACTTTATGCGACTAAGGATAACTTTATGACTATGCACATTAAAAATTAAAAAAAAGACTTTGAACTGTAAAATATACTTAATTAACTATTAGCGCGGGAAACAAGATAATCTTTAATATTGATATTATTTTAAAGGGGATTGATTCAAATTTAATTTTTTTTAAGCTTCGCGATATTAAAGTCTTGATGTCAAATAATAAATATGGGTTTTATGATTTTATTTATTCACTTTTATCATTGTGAATCAATAAAAATTAAAAAAAAAGACATATTTACTTTCTCTCTAAACTTATAAATCTCTCAAATAACTCTTGAAACTTTGAATTCGAACACATATTATAATTATAATTACAATTTTTTATTTATATATTATATACATAATTTTGCTTATATATATATATATATATGTATAAGTAGGTTTTTTATTACATAAAAATATATATTATTTTATATGATAGTAGTATTTTTTTTTTGTGTAGAAAAATATCAGGTAACATTATATATGTGTGAAAAATCCTTTCACAACTTTTTTATTACTGTGCACTATGAGACCTAAACTCTTTTAGAAATTAAAATAATAATAATTGTAATAATATTAATAAGACTTCTCTTATTAATTTATATTTAATATTTCTAAAATATTAAATAATAAATATTAAGCTATTTAATTTATTCTATCATCATAGATTAAATTAAATATACTTAACATATTATTACGATTATGCCATCAACTTCTTAAATAATTATTCTTCCTTTTATGGTGTGAGGGTTTCAAATACCTGAAATTTGAAATTAGAGTTCCCAGATTTGATATTAGGGTTTTCTAATAATCAATTAGGGTTTCAAGTAATTCATTAGGGTTTTCCCTTAATAAATTATAATCAATGACGTTTAAACCTTATACACAGCATTTAAATTCCAGAATTAGGGTTTTAAATTTCCAAATTAGGGTTTCAGATTTCCGAAACTGAAATTAGGGTTTCAGAACCGATTTCTAGGGTTTCTTATTAGACGTTAGGGTTCTCTAACTGAACGTTGACGTTCTTAATAATATTAGGGTTTGACACCGATAAAATTTATCATGTCAACCCTTGACCCTTAACCACATACTGTGCACACATAATACCATATTCACAGAACATAAACACATATACACTTAATCCTGAATAATTCACCTAAATCCTTCACAGAATTTTGAAATCCTCAAAATTCCATCCCAAAAATATCAAGCGCATACACTTATTTAAATCAATCATTTAAGATTTTAATAATTTATCTAATTTCTCGGGTTATCTAAATTATCGTTAGCTTTTTCAACAAGTGTTAAGCGATCAATATAACAAACATCGTTTTAACTATAACTTGAACAAATGAATCCATTAGAAGATTCAAGTAAAGAATAAAATCTACTATCTTTTATGATTTAAAAGGTTTTTCTGGCGCATTTTAGAACCACCCAATCCCACGCACTCCTTACGCACACCCACCACCACTACCACCTCCTCCTCCTCCACCATCACCACCCATCACAAGAAAAAGCATAAATACCAAATTCCCTCAAAACCCAATTCCAATCAATGGCCTCACCTTCTCCATCACCCTCCTCATCTCCATCACAACCGCCGCCGCCGCCGTCACAGGACCAAAACCAATCCCCACCTTCTCCCTCTCCCCCTTCAAATCAAAATTCCCCAAAACCAACAACACCCACCAACACCACCACCAAGAAAACCCAACCCCTCCCCTGGACCCACCAGGAAACCATCAATCTCATCCAAGCTTACCAAGAAAAATGGTACTCCCTCAAAAAAGGGCAGCTCAAAGCCGGGCAATGGGAAGAAGTTGCCATCACCGTCGCTGCCCGCTGCAACTACGACGAACCCTCCAAATCCGCTACCCAGTGCCGCCACAAGATCGAAAAACTCCGTAAACGCTACCGTGCTGAAAGGCTCAAACCCGGCCCCAAATGTTGGCAGTACTTTGATCTGATGGACCACATGGAACGCTGTCCATTACCCATTTCAGCAGCCAGACCCATGCCCATTGTTCAACTCAACCCGAATAACCAACCCAATTCGTCAAGTGACAGCGATGTTGATTATAATTACAATCCCAACTCCAATAAATCCAAGAGCATTAATCACATTGTTAGAGGAGGGAATAGTCTTGACAATGTTGAAAGAAGTGCTAGGGTTAGAGAAAGAAAGGATTTTTCCGAAGGCGATAATGAGGAGGAGGAAGGAGGAAAATGGAGTGCTATGGTGACAGAATTGGCTGTGGAAATTAGGTCATTTTCGGAGAGATTCGTTAAAATGGAGAATAAGAAGATTGAGATGATGAGAGATAAAGAGAGGTACAGGATGGAAATGGAGAACAAGAGGATGGAAGTGATTCTTGAATCGCAGCAGAAGCTTGTTCATACAATTCATAAGGCCTTCAGCAGCTCTCACAAGAAAATGAAGGGGCTCAATAATTGCTCTTAAAGGGTTTTTTTTTTTTTAGGCCAAATAAGTGCTTTTATTTTGATACAATTGTTAGGCTATGGAGATTTTGGTTGATATTAGTTACTTATTTGAATACTGTTTGTATAATCGATTACAATTGATAATATGAATCTTTATATTGCTTTGAAAATGCATATTATGTTTTATTACATGATTAAAGTTGAACACTAGAACTATTGCATCAAATAACACAAGTGGATGATGATCATGCTGTAATGTGCATTTTTTTCACTCTCAAACTTATGGTTGGATAAGTTTCTTATGGAATCATTATACTTGAGAAATCATTTTGATTTTACAAATATGTTATATCAGTGTTTCTTACTTTTTGTTGTTTACCAATTAAGTATTATTATATGTCGTGATTATTATGGCTCGGTCGTTATCTTTGAACCCCGAGGTAAGGATAAATTTACTTTTCCATTTGTGGATATTTTTTCGTGAATTCTTCATTTTTTAGTCCCAGGAGGTATTTCCAAGCTTGGTTAGTAAGGCTGCTCTAGCTTCCCTTTCCCCTATATATATATATATTCAGTAGCAAAACGATTAGCTTAAGAGTGATGAGCCTGTATAAGCAAGCACTAGCGTAGTCAGTCTTGTTCTTCCGTGTATATAGCTAGCTAGTATATAACTCTTGTTGCACTCATCTTCTTCCCTATGCATGCATCATTTCTCTGGGTGTTTGCAGATTGCCCTGCACTCATGTTCTTCCCTATGCATGCACCAATTCTTTTCCGCACTTGCATCATTTCTTTGTAAACACGAGTTAATATGTAAATCGGATGAATATCAATTTAATCGTAAAATTCACAAATACACGGTTTTTAGTCCAAACTCCAAAGCTCCTCCTCCGCATACATCTATCTGTCACTGAAAGTCTCTACTCTGGGTGTTTGCAGATTGCCCTGCATTTGTTGGTTTTACAAGGCTTGTCAAATTTATTACACAACAATTTTCTATTGACATAATAATTATTCTTTCACAAAGTAATAACCTAATAAGCTAAAAGTGATTCTTCTTTGCTATCATAACCAACTAAATAATTACATACTCGACAAAATCTCAAATAGGGGATTCATAAATAAAAAAATAAACTTATTTTATGATTTGATATATAATCTTCTCACTAATCACTTATTTGATACAACAATTTTTAGCGCCATATTTTACTTTGAACTAACTAGGTCACTACATTTTTTCAGGAAGGTTATTGTTTAATATTTTCAAATACTCCGGATATTAATCTTGCTTATTTATTAAACATTAGTCATAAATTGTTGTCTCCAACCTATATTCAAAAAGCAGGCTCGCAGTAATTGAACATTTCTTGTTTGGCAGTTAGAATTTGAAACCATAATTGATTTGAAGACGATCGATCAAAAAGCTTACCATGAATTAAGAAAATGATTCTCTCTTCAAAAACAAATGACCATTGGTAATTTCACACCAGGCAGACCATTACTTAAAGGAGGAACTGGACATTGTAACAGAAGATTTTGGATGAGGCCGCTTTCAGCATTTCCTACTTTGCCCAACCAAAAAAAATATAATGCACAAGGTGTCCACTGCAGTGTGATGGATGATGACTGTTTAAACATTACTTGGCTCATGCACCAAAAGACTTGTATTCACAAAATTTTAATTTTGCTCGGGCTTCAGCCATATCAATGATGACTACCCCTAATAATACAAAACGGCATAATACATAGACTAATCTATGGGCCAAAAATAGGGCCCCTCCTTACACGAGGAGCATGGGAATCAATTGAGGGGGGCAAAAATAAAAACAAAAAAAAAGGAGAGACGAAACCCTGTACATGTACCTCTATATCGGTCTCTATCTTCCCATAGCTCTAAGGTAATGGTAATATACATAATTCCCAAAAATTAACCCTGCCACATCCCTGCAATTGAGTTAATAGATATAACAGTTATAATCCTCATCAACCTGTGTCTATCTATGAGTTTCATCTGCACAAAACATCATGTCATTAGCATCTGTGTAAGAAACATGCAAATGTTGATACCTACTAATCAAAAGCCTAACTGTTAAAACTTTCTGAGATGGAAAGCTCACCTACACATTGTTGTTACAAGGGCATGCCGACCCAACCTGAGCAGTAGGACCAGCTGCTCCAAGAATTACTCGATCTACAGAGTACTTCATTTCAGTTTAGAGTTTGGGGGGGCTGACATACAAACTATTACTCCCTCCCTGCAGAAGTTGGGTCTGCTGTTGTGCTGATTCCTCTTGTTGATGCTGCATGGGAGGCAGCGGTGCGGGAGGTTGCAGTTGCGAGGGCTGCTGCGACCACTGTACACCACCCTCATGCCCTACCTGAGACAAACTCCCTGAAGACTGGCTTTGTCCTAGCCCTTGACTGACAGGAGCCAGAGGCTCACTACCTGAATTTGTCAAAGGTGGAGACCCAACAGAACCCAACTGTGTTGCATGATTAGGCATACAGGAATCATACACTGGTTCTGGTGCCTTCCACTGAGGAGCACTGGCAGAAGAGGCTGCTGATATTACATTAGCCATATCAACGCAGCCTGGAACTGTAGCCTTTGTAGAAATTTGAGAAGAGTTATTGACAGAGTGCAGGTCAGCTTGATCTTCTCTGGCTTGAAGTTTGTTTGGCGGGTCAGAATTCACCTGGCGGTTCTGCTGAAGCAATCTTTTAACAGTCGGTTGAGTTTGATTTACTAAATTTAGGTGTGGCTGAGGTTGTAACTGCTGCTGCTGGTTGGAAGAAGGTATAACCGCTGGTGGAATAGCTTGAACAGAAGTGGATGATGTAGGACCAGTGACACCTGGCAAAACATGATTTTGATTGTTTATATCAGAATGTGAAAGGATCTGTTGGTGCTGCTTTGATGGAGTGGCTTGACCAGAATACAGCTTTTGCTGACCTTGGGGCTGATGAGAACTATGAGGAGGAACTAACTGCTTCTGAGGTTGAATGGAATTTAATCCTGGCCCGGAATATAATCCCTGGCCTTGGATCATATGCATAACCTGCTCCCCTTTCTCTGCAGATTGGCTTCCGGAAGTAGTTGACAGGCCATTTAGGAGTGTGTGATCCATGGGAAGGTTCTGATGCATCATGTTCCCTCTTCCTACACCTTTCAAAATCTTAGCTTGCTGTTGAGGTAGCGCCTGTTGCCGCTGCTGAGGGTGATGCCTGCCAGCTTGTTGAAATTGCTGGTGCTGGGGCTGACGCTGTCGCTGCTTCCCAGTTTGATTGGTCGACCTACTTCCACCAACTTGTGGGTTCCGTCCAACCCCATGAGGTGGCATCTGATGTTTCTGTGGATGCTGTGACATTGGAGTCATCGAGGATGATGCCGTCAACGGTGAGAGTGATACTGGTGGAGAAGAAGATTGTGATTGAAGTTGGGAAGTATTTTGTGGAGATGATACAGGTAACTGAGACTGCCCTTGAACATGTGGCATCAAAGCATTGGATGCAGCGAATTGTTGCTGCTGCTGCAATAAACGCTGCTGAATATGCCTCTCTTTAGTTAAACGAATTGCATAGGCTTGCTGCTGTGTGTTGTTTGTTGCAAGATTAGATCCTTGAAGATGCGGATGATGAGAAGTACTAACCACATGGGACTGTTGTCCAGACATTGGATGTGGCTGCTGGTGATGGAGTGGGTATGATTGAACAGGAGGCTGAGTTGTCTGATTAGAGAACGAAGAACTAAACCCACCAAATGGAGATACTCCTTGGTTATTCCCTTGTGAACCCTGCATCTGAAGTTCTGGAACCATCATTTGCCTTTGATGTTCCGGATTCTGGACAGGCTATCACAGCAAAAAAAAAATCATAAATGGAAAAAAAAAATGGAATATAGAAATTTAACAACTTACGCATAGTACAACTGAAGAAACACCAGAAGTAAAGAACTAAAACCATATAAATACTTGGTAATCAAATTTTACCACAAAAGAAAATTTGTTGCAAACTCATAATCTGAGCATTTCCAATTCTAGTGACAGAATAAATTCTTCTTCCACTTGCCAAAACACCTAAACAGTCAATCTACTCAAGGTCAAGATTGAGGATTCAGATTCATCAAGATTCAAGACTACAACTGAGCGGGTAATTAAACACAAAAGGACAGAGAGGTGCATATATTATAAAGCAGGAGGAGAAAACTGACAGTTTCTTTTGGTGTAAACAATTTTGTAAACCCTTTTTAACTTCCAAATCTACAATTTAAGAGATGAGCAGTTACTTTTTAAGCTCCAAGACTTCTCTTGTCCTTCTCTCTCCACTCCTTTATCAATCCCTAATTTCTCTCCAATATTTTCTCATTTATCCTCACAGAATTTATTTAAATATTTTTTTAATTACACACAAAGAGTGCGCCACGAATACTAGTTAATATAAAATGGCAGTATTTTCTCCAGCAAAAAGGAATCCAGAACCTCCAACAATTTATGTAAGAATCTTCTGATTGAAAATCGTGTCACTCTTTATGGCTTAGGAACTAAAAGAATAGTATAAACAAGCTTATGCGGAACACACCTACATGTGTGTTAAAAATGAGAGAATGTGATACTAAATAGTAGGGGAGATCAGATATGGGAGAGGAAAAATAAAAAATTAGTATTAAAAGGGTAGGATAGAAAACTCAAAAGGCTTCAAAGTTTTTGTTTAATAAAAAAACCTCATTTTCTTTCCATTTTATTAGTGGATATACAATTATTTATACACGAGTTCTGAAACTGGAAAAATGAAATACTAGACTACTCACCCGCATCATATGCAAAGCATCACGAGGTCTTATCACAGAGTTCCCCTGACCAACAACAGAGTGAATATTGACAGGGTTTGGCATTGCCACCATACCAGAAGAAAGCATGCCACCAGAATTCAGCATAGATGACGAGGCAATTCCTTGAAGTCCAGGCCTTGCCATTGGTATGCTTCTATTTAATCCACAAGTAATGCCCACACCATTTCCACTGGTCAACATACGAACACCACGATCACTTCCTTGATGAATCCCAGGAACAGGCATACTGGACTGCTGGATGTTTCTACCAGATAACATTTGATTGTACTGATGTATTCTCTGCTGTTCATCAGTTGATAAAGATGCAGATCTTGTAATGCCAAATCTACCATCCCTAGAAGTAGAATAAAATGAAACAGATGTACAAAAATAAAAATATGATAAATGTAAGCAGACAGATGACCTCAAGATCTTTAGCATTACCTGACAGAAGCATTGATTGGACCGGATGGCAATGAAAAATTACTGCCAAGAACCACATTTGTGGACGCCTGCACTGAGGGATTTACACCAGAAGCAGGAAGCATTGGTGCAACACTACCCTGATTAGAAATTGGTAGCCCACCAGTGTGAGGGCTCTGATAACCAAGGGAAAGAATATCTGGACTAGATGCAGTTGCATCGCACAGATCAATAGGCCTTCATTGGAACAAATTACATCCGGGGGAGGGGGGGTGAAGAAGAAGTTAATACAAAAAAAATATTGTGTCAAAACAAAATCCATACATACATGGACACATGAAAAATAAAATACTAAATTCTAACAAGCATTACTATAAGATAGAAGCATAAAATGTAAAAACTAAAGCATATGAGTAAAGTAATAACACCAACACTTACGTGAGGACAGGCCCTCCATTCATGTTATTTGGGCAAACTTGAGAAAGAGCAAGAGTATGAGAATTATGAGGCTGCTGGAGTTGCTTCGGATCCTGATTATCATTCTAAGAAAATTCAAGAGAAAAAAAAAACAGAATATTATACTAAAAAATTAGCCCAAAACAGTAACTGTGGCGGCAGACTTCAAACAGGTTAATTTAATATGTAGCTTTCAGAATTTAATTTGGTGGTTCCTTCAATGACCTTTGAAAAAAGTTTTCATGCCACATTATGGTACTGTATACCCTTCCAGAAGACTGATGGCACATTCTTTCAAGTCAGTAGTCAAGTTGGAAGCTACTCCCTCCGTTACAAAATTAGATAAATATTCCGACTTACAAATCAATTTGTGAAATTCTAAATATAACTATTATAAACTACCAAAAAAAATACTGCTAATTGTCATATTTGTTTTCATTTCAATTGTGTTTTTAGGATTTCAAATTAACAATGTGTCTCTAATATTGGATTGGAGTATCAAGTAAACAATCCTTAAAATCATATAGTGCATTTCAATACAAAGTATATCTTCCCTTCATCCCCCAGAAGATTCCTCAAGTTCAAAAAAACAACTGTACACCAAAAGTTACAAATTGCTCAAGTACAAACGTAAAAGTAACAATGTTGGGGTAATTTTATGGGACCCAATCATCCCGTATTTACTACAACTATAAGGGTATACTCTCTCCGCTAATTTGAGTACCTTAATATGTGTGAAACTTGTACTTCAAACATTTTGGAGGACAGAGTGAGTGTATTAATACTACAAGTTGGGATGCATTCGATCATGATGCCAGAATACTGATAAAACCTAAAACCACAGAAGGCGTAAATCATTGGAGAGAAGAAGTTAATTACATGTGAACACACATTCAAGGTGTTATTAATTTGAGGAAGGTATAAAATTTCTCATATTTTACATAAGTAATAATATCAATTCAATCTCTAGTATGGTCAACATCATTGGTATTAAGCCAGAAAAATAATAACAAGACCAACCAAGTTTACCACTTCACTAGGCGAACTTATGGAATCAAACAAATATTATACACATCAAGTAACACAATCTTTAGATAAAGGAAAATAACATTGGCCAAGGCAAAAGTAGGCTAAATTGCAAAGACAAATTTTAATTTGCAATGATGTTAAAGCGTACATTTTTTTGGAAATTAACACACCTGAGTCCTTCTATGATGCTGTTTTTTCCCAATTGCAATAATTTTCTCTAAATGGGATTTGATTGTATCCTCTTCCATAGGCCCCTGCAAACGTTGAAATAACTGTCTCGCACTACCCTGTGTAACATGCAGCATCCGCAATTAATTAACTCAACAATAAGGAGATACGATCATAAGGAAACTCATGGGGAAAAGGACATGAAAGAGAACAAAGGTTTAAATTTTTAAAAATATTAAGAAAATTGCCTTTGGAATGCCAGGTAAAGTAGACCGATAAGGTTGAGATGTCCCCGAATCTTCAGCACTATCAGCCCCATCGCCAGCAGGGCTATCCATTAAAACCTTATGACGCTCCTTGCATTCTTTAGGCATGCGGAATATGCACTGAATAAATTAAATTAGACAATCAAAATTATTGCCCACAAGAGATAAATAAAACGGACAGGAAAATAAAATAATAAATATAACTAGCCCAAAGAAATTAATTAGTTAAAATAAGGTAATCCCCTACTGAGGCCTGAGGGTATATTAAATACAACTAAGAATATATCATAGTCCAGTGAAGACCAACACAACACATATATACATGATGAATGAAACCACAAAGCTCAAACTACGTATCAAAAGGAGGGGGGAACTAAGAAGAAAAAAATAATACAACATATGTTTTACCTTGAACTTCAAGGTGCTGTTGAAAGCATCACTGACGAGCTCCCAATTTGGACCCATATCATGAACCAGAACAACAAGGGCCTAAGATGTCAAATAAGATGGTATTAGAGACCCGTCTTTCATTGATGCACAAAGGTCCATCATTAATATTTAGACGACTGGTAATTCTATGATACAACATGAAAATCTAGAAACGGGAAAAATGAATATACCTGATCTTCAAATAGTGACCATGGACTTCCTGAACCTGGCTGCCCAGTGGGAGCCTGCAATGATTTATAGTTAAAAACATATCATAATCAAACCAAAGTAGAGAAACAGAAATAGGAACAGGTTGGAGTTGCAAGGTTGACTAGGTCATCTCCTTAAAGTACCTTCAGTGCTTTCGCTTTCCTGCCCCGATCCCGGCCACCAAGCATTTTGATGAACTTATTTGGGGTGGACATATTACTCATTTGGGAAGCCACTGGAGAAGGAATTGAACCACCCATAGGAGTAAGATTGTCAACTGAATAATCTAGTGATTGCTTCACCATCTTTGGCTTCTTCATAACGTGTTGACCATATAAACCTTCACATACACATGGAGATGTTATGGACAGAGAACACAAAAAAAATCAGTGTATTGTCAAATTACAAATTAAAGAATTGTAAGTTGAAAAATAAGCTGTACCGCTGCTTCCATTCGATTCAAGTTGATGACTTTCCAACCTCCTTTTAAAATTATCTCTCTGCATCACGAAGGACAGAGAGATTTTAAAACTACTCTTAGAAAGCCACAGATAACACTTTGTTTAAAAAACCCACTTATTTGGAACAGGAAATGTGTCTCAAGCAGGGTAATTTAGACAACGGTATTATTACAGGCATGGCGGAATTCTATTTCTTTTTTTGTCAAATCCCAGGAAAAGCAAGGCCAGTTTATGACGTTATCACAGTATTTGCACAACATCATCAACCAGTTTATGAACAATTGTCAGATACATCTAATGCTAATCTCTCAAGGATCCAAGGTACATAAACTCTTTAGCTAGAGGAAGGATATACTCACACCATGGATAACTCTATTGATACAATTGAATTGTTAAAAAATAGCTATTAATACAATATGGCAGTTGAATAAGTTTTGTTGAGGAACATAAGAAAAAGTATTGTTTTCCAACTAAAAGACATGTACTTGGACACAAACCAAGACCACTTATTAACAGAGGGAAAACACCAACTCCCAAAATAACTAGGTGATATCTCTTTCCCCAATAGTCCCAGACAAACACATGTATATGCTCAAAAGGGACCCGTACAACCAAAATCCTAAACAAAGAGAGATAATAAAGGGGAACATCGCTCAATATAACTTGACAAGGTTGATCATCCCCTTCCGAGGAGAACACCCTTTACTCACCATAAAGACTAAGATCTTGGGTTGCCACCCAACGGAATCCCAAGGAAAGTCACTGGCAATGGGCTCACATGTACACCCAACCAATGACAAATAAGTTCCAAAATTCGCTTCTCTTCTTCTAATAAACTAGCTTCCTTTTTTACTTATAGGATCAAAAAGTAGAGAAATATGCTACATTTTTTATAGAATAAATTTAATAATAGAAATTTTATTAAGTGCATATGCTAGGCATTTCATAATATTTCTGACTCAGTTTTAGGTAGAAGTTGCACCAGCGAGTTAAACATTTGAAAATAAGTGCACGTATCTCACCCCTCAAGCCACCATGTTTTGAAAAACAAACAAAAGTTACCTGCTCATTTTGAAAATTGGAATCCATCTGCCATCTGTGCTCATATGTGGAACCCTGAAAAATGTATAATTCCAGAAAGAATAAGAAAGGGCAAAAAGACTAAAAAGCAAATCATTACGCTATAACAAGGAGAAGTCTCCTACATTAGAAGTTCACAACTATGACTATTACATACAAAAATTTTTGCCTTCTTTTTCTTTTTGGGTTTATGTGATATTTCAGTGGAGTCAAACGGTAGTTGCTTCTCAGAGTCCCGAACTGACTCAACCTCCAAACTATTTGGGATGTGCGATCCATCCTGTAAAGTGCTCTGATCATCCTGAAAAGAGTTGGTATCACCACTGGAAGCATCTGTCTTATTTGGTGCCTGAACACTACCATGAGTTCCAGCATTAAAAGGACTTATAACTCTCTGCCGGGAAGCAGTCCGCACACGTTTTATTGGAATTGAAACATTAAGAGTGTTGGAAGGCCTTTTTCCAATTATTACAGATTGATGATTCCCAACTTTATTTTCGATGCATTGCATGAATGGCAAATCCGATCCCATTTCATATGGTCTTGCTGCATATGCCTTCATCAAATGTTTCCGTTTCTTCTGGGAAAATTTGGATAACTTTCTACCTTCAAAAGCTCCTGGCAAATAATACATGCTTGTTTCTCCTTCTTCCTCTTTAAAGGTATTCTCTTGAGATCCAAAGTCTATTATAGAGATTAAATTTGTTAAAAATAAATTATGAACAGAAAAGCAATGCAGAAACAAATCACTAGCAGCCTCCAAATACCTGCTAGAGCATCATAGCCAGATGTTTCTGCTTCCTCTTGCATGCTACCTCCAGTTTTCTAAGAAAGACGAACCAAAAAAAGTAATGAAGTGATCAATACGAAAAAGAAGCCATGGCAGCCAGTTGAAATGAATATTTCATGACTACAACAACAATCATTTTTAAAAAATAAGATAATTTAAGGAGGCACAAGACCCTCAAGTAACATGAAATATGATAGATGCAGTAGTGAGATTTTTAATCATGATAGCCCTCTCTGATGCTGTGACTTTTTTCTTTTTAGATAACAGAAGAACTTATAGGAAAGAAGAGAGATACAGCCAAGGTGGACAAGCAGTCCACCAAACAATCAAAAGTGGGGAATACTACTAGTCCTTCACAAATGACAAACAACCCCCAATCCATATATATATTGCTACACCCTGGAAGGCTCCTATTGCTGATGCCCATAGAGAAACCAAAAAAGGATACCCATCCCAAAGCAGGTGAAAAGTGAGATAAGAACTGGCAAAATCCACTAACAAAAAAAATCAGTGAAAATCCTCTCATATCTCTCTGGTGCATTCACTTGTTACCCTGTCCATCTGTTCCAAACTAAAACCTCAAAATAACCACTTCTACAAAAAGAAAGTTAAGAGCCAAGAGCCCCAGACCTCCAACAACTATATCTTTTCATTCAATGTCAATTACAGTAAAAATATCCATTCTAAGAATCATCCTCCTTTCCTTTCAAGTGAGTTTAACCACTTTTTAATGGTATTGATCCCTGATGACAAGTTCAACCACAGTGGAAAAAGTAGCCAAGAAGTTCCTTAAACTAAACCTATCAAACAAAATGGTTGCATAAGCTACACCTGACCGACCCATCAGAAATTCAAATTAAGACACAACTTTTGTGGTTTTCAAGATTGAACTTGGTTTATTTCCTATAATCACTTAATAGTATTTCTGCTACCCAAGTATGTTCTATCTATTTAAGATATAATTTCTAAGTTTGTCATTACGGCTGTTTCAGAGAGAGAACATGAAGAAAGAGAAAAAATTAAAGTGTAATATAAATTTAGAAAGAGAAAATGAAGAAAAAAATTAGAGAGAGCAAGAGGAGAGGGGAAAAAATAGAGATGGAGTAAAGGAGAAAAAAAAAGGTGAAAATTTTCTTTTTGCTCAACTATTTACACTATTGTATTGTCCTATGATTTAAAAGTTGACCAAAATTCAGCCAATAACAATTTGGATCCAAACTGTGTAACCTATAGTAAAAGTGGTTAATGGTTTTCAATTTTGATTGACCAATAACCTATATTGTCTAATCCAATACCAACCCAACCTATTTCTGCCAGGCCTAGTGTGGGGGTATGCATACATGTCCGACTCGGACATGCCACATCGCTGGTAGAGAAGGAAAAAATGAGGGGGGAGAGAAGAAACTAATATTGTTCAATCTTGTTTGGATGTCTTCATGTTCGTGTAGATGTTTATTATAATGTTTTGCTTGAGGAGAACAATATAGTGGCACGAGTTGTCAAACTTTTTACCTATACATCATGTCTTTGCGCTAGTATCAAATATTAAAACACTTTTCAGCCATTTCCACATGTCTGAATAAACAATTTTACCAAATCCAACACCTGGACACGTACCCGTACGGCTGTAACTGACAACCGCACCCAAGTCCATGTAACAGCAAATACTTGGCTATATGCAAGTGCAGGCAGAATGAGATTCATTATTTAAAGAAATAGATACACACAAGGTACAGATAGGTTTATCTATCACAGGCCAAGTATTATAAGGCTATGTTACATGGACTTGTTAACCCCTAGAAGAATCCTTAATTTTTAAAACATTTTGGTTCATTTTCCATCAAATTGTCGTGTCCGACACCCTTACCAGTGTCGTATCACGACGCGGGTACTTCTGGATTTTAGAAGAATCCATGTAAGTTGTAAGTTGTAACACTGATTATAAGAAGTGATTAATCAATTACTCATCCTTCCCCATATGATAGCATGGTGTACATTTAAAGGTTTTCATGAATAGGTAAAAAAAAAGTTTGGATGTATCAATAATTAAAAATAAGAGCTGGGTAGTCTAACAATATGGATTTTCTTTGTTTAGATGGTATTCAACAGGAAGCACATGGAACATATGAGAGACTTAATCAGCAACATTCCAGTTATCCCATATAACACATTGTGAGCAATATGTATACCTCACATTGCAGCAAATGGGATTCAATAGATTTCCTATAGACTTCCATTGCACCAGCAGGAACTGAATAGAAGAGATTCTCCTGAAGAAAATGAAAAGGTAAATGTGGATACAAAAATAAGAATAGAAACCATACAACCAAATAGAAAGTGAGAACATAAGCATTCTTTAGACTACAGTGGTCAAGCTGATAGTTTACTTAAATTACAAAATATTTTCTAGTGTTGGTCCTTACTTCTGTTGAGTTAACCTCCCATGAAATTTCCACAATGCCCAAATCAGACATACTATCGGGAGTCGCAGGCACTTCTGCATGGATATATTGAATGCTGGAGCTATTATATTCCAGAAATCTCAATGCATATCCCTGGACTGGATGTGCAAAATCTTTGCCTGATTTTTGCAACTCCTGTTCTTTGCTCATCTCCTGCCACAACAACAACAAATAGCAATGTAAATAATTAATGATTCTACAAATAATCCCACCAACTCCTGCTCAACCATCCACATGCAAACCACTTCCAGATGCTAAAAACACAAGTTTTTAATAATTTTTATACGTTTTTGTGTTGCTCACTCGACAGTGGAATGGATGAAGACAATTTTATGTCCCCGTGTTTCAACAGTTGACTAAATCCTCTCTGATCTATTCTAGAAGGTGCAAATAAGTCCAAGATTAACCCAAGAAGAAAAGTAAGATGCAAAATGCATATTTTTATGTACATGTTTGTTATTGTTAGTTAAAATAATAAAGAATTCCAAACATTGATATTCAATGCATTCTATACATATACAAATGGCAGCTACTAAGAAAGTATATGCAATGCAGAATCCAACCTAATGCTGCTAATTAATGTAGTTCCCAACCATTCAAATAGGTCTCAATGTCATCTTGATTTGAGCAATTAGTAAGAAGGGAAAAATAAAGACTGTTTATGTATGCAGTAATATGATGTGAACCAATCCAGAAGTGATTCCCTCATTCTTTTTAACAAACCTGATGCTATCCAACCTACCAAGATTTTTCTTTTGGAACTATGGTGCATCTGTATTCATCCAGAAATTTGCCCACGGGTGGGAAGGAGGGGTCCCCAACAAGGAGAGATTGACATTGCAATATATATGAGAGGAGAAACAAGAATAACCTATAATACCTTTTAGACAGGTAACTGAACAAACAACGCATGTGTTACACATAAATAAATGAACATGCTAATTGTCAGCCAAAAAATTGACCTAACTAGTAACCAGGAAGAAGGAAAATTAAACACCCAGCACCATATAAATATTTTAAACTTATCCTCAAGTGATGACATAAACATATTGTGTTTCAGTCTTTCGAACCCAGCAATCAGCTAATTAATATCTATTAGTACCTCTATCAAATGCCAGAAATCCATTACAGCTTTTGCCAAGTTGTGAGCTGCTTTTTTTTGCTTCAGACAAGAATTTTGTTCTTGAAGTTTTACTCGTGCAGCAGAAGCAGCTTGATGACTGATTTGAGAAGCAGCATTTATCTTCCAAAGTCGCTCCTAAGAAGAATTGAATAGGGAAAAACAGTATATTAGGAAGGAGATAAGCTTATTTTATAGCGAGTACTATAACAATCAGAAGGAAAATAACTCCAATTCCAACTTGAGAAGACAATCTCCATAAGTAGAAAAAAATGATACAGGATAATAAAAACTTTCTTAAGCTATTAACAACATCAGACCTGCGCAAAATCATTTGCCAACCATGCCATTTCCTCGAGGACAAAATCCCGGTGAGATTTCCGACGATTCTCCAGCAATAACGTACGAACAGATAACTCAGCAATTCTCTTACGTTTGGCCTGTTTACCAATTTATGTCAGGAATAATGGTGAATGCAGAGACAAACTCATCAGAATAAATATTACAAATATACTACGACATGAAGTAACAACCTCTATAACCCGCGCCTCTTCTAAAATAGAATCTTCATGAGCCTTCATCGCCAATTCCAAGTTGACCTGAGAACAGGTTTGTGGCCCAGGGGAAGCAGCAGAAACCCTAGCAGACAATGTATTATCGGGAATCTCTCTAATAGAGGAATCCATTGAACAATTAAGTCCACCAGTACAGTAATTTTCATTTTCATGGGTGGAATTAGAACCCAATAAATTACTGGGCATTCTTTCGTTTTCTGAAGAAGTTAATCCATCTTGTTCCATTCCCTCAATGGCACTAGGATCTTTCATCTCAATCTGAGAAGCAAATACTTTATCTTTTAATGATTCCTTGTCTTTCAAATTAGAGCCATTTTCTTGATGGCTTTTATGGAAGGAATTGCTGTCGTCAGAACAAATAGCATCAGCTTTGGTCTCATTATTTTCCTCGACTGATTTATCACCTTCCACATTTGGTGTCTCCTTAAATGCAACAGTGTCTTCCTTAGTATTCTTATTAGAGCCACCATTTCTTAAATTGGTACAAACTTCACTATCAATATTCCCATCTTGAATAAGGCTGGTTTGTGTGAAAGACGACTCTGAATCCAACCCGCTAGTGCCGAGTACTGTGTTCTTTTTTTGAACTTCATTTAATGTGCTTTTTGTATCTCCCATTGCACCACTGAACCCATTCATTTGACAGGAAGTAACTTGATCTTCAACTTTTGCCATAGCCAAAGATGGGGCACATCCATGACCATGAATAGCAACTTGTTCTCTTTCCTCGTGAGATTCAGGTTTTGCAGGAGTCATATCAATAAGAGTTCGCTGAGCAACAGATCCTAAAAGCTGATTATGCTGGTTGTCATGTAAATTATTGGGAACATTGGCATCTGCCTTGGCATCATCCAACTCCAAATCTAATCGACTATTAGAGGGTTCAACCTTGGGAGTCATACAATAATTAGGACTTGTAGGCTTCGAATTAGAATTTGCAGAAACGGTATTATCCTTCAGGTTGTCTGCATCAACTGGTAACCCCTTTGCATCCCTGAGAGCATGGCGAGAAGGTAAAGACGCATGACCACCACGAGACGGGACTACATCTGTAGAACTTGATCGAGCTCCATCACGACTTGGCCGTGATCTGTTCCTTCTCCTATATGCTTTCCTCGGGAGCCCAAAAGCGTCCAAATCACCTAATCCTTTGGCATTTTGACTTTCACCCAACTGGAAAGACCGTTCAGAAGGACCTACATTACTCCTACCAGAATGTATTGAATCCCTTTCACTTTTGAGAAAATCATTTTCACCATCAAATAGCATTAGATTATCAGCACTATTGGGTTCATAAGCTGGAGGAGCCCCTGGTCTACCACTACTCTCAACAGAATCACCAGGAGGAGAGGCAGCCAGAGCAAAACTACCTTTTGCTTCACTGAAATAACAGAATATATCTACGTAGTCCATAAAGAGTAAACCATAAACTGAATGAATAGTAAATGTATCCATGACAGAACAAAAAATTATACCTGGTAACAAGCTGTTCAGGATAATTATCTGTCAACGAAGTAGACTGAACACTAAGTGAAGCAGCATTCCCAGGTCTGAAGTCCAAGGGATCGCCACCCTGGAAATAAGAATATGTTATTCATCCCATATTAGAGTGATTCGAGAACCATTTAAAGATTTAAAAATTGCAAGAATCCGAGTTGCTTACTTTCTCAAGAAACTCTAATTCTCTTCTTGCTTCCTCATAACTAACATAATGCTGCCTGTGGACAATGAAAATTGCTCAAAATATTACCTTGAGAAATATAGAGAGTTTCCATATATATGAAGTAACAGAACTCAGGTCATAAATACAAAGGAAAATGGTCACATCACCTAAGTTCTGCTTTAGTCTCCTCGATTACTGCTTGCCGCGGAGAAAGGTTGATACCAATACCATCTTTGTGGTCAATAACTCCTCCCATGGAAACCTCCTCAGCATTAACTAAGAGCGCAAATCCAGAACAACATCCATGCATTCATAACACGACTTCTAAAGGTGCTCCAGTCCCATAGATTAAAGATTGATCAGGATTTATAAAACAAAAGAATAGAGATAATTAGAAAAAAGTAAAATTGTTTAATGAACAAAGTTATATTGCAAAAGACAGAGATAGCTCAGAAACAAATATTTCCTTTTTCCTTAGAAATAGAAAGAAAAAAAAACATAGTAAAATTTACTTAGAAAAATATAAAGATATAAGGAAGGTGGTTCATAGTTCCTATTAAAGGATACAGATTGACTTCAATACTTCTCATGCTTAAAAAATCCCTTGTTGGACAGTACTAACTTTATAACTACAGGAACTGAGAATCTCAGGTACAGATAAAATAGTTACTAGAGGTGAAAGTTGTCATCTGGACACAACTTTAAGAGGTTATAACATGAAATTGCAAAAGCTACATGAAACTGCAAAAACTAAATTTGCCCATATCGCATGTCCATACACATTATATATGTACAAATGGGTAGTTGCAACTCCCAGCTGTTAACCATGTTTGTATCCTCTCAATCTGCCCTTATTTTGCATCACTTTAATATAGCCAATTAGTGCGAGTAAAATCAAATTTGGAACTTTAGTTAAATATGCATGTTTTTTTAACCACTTGTTTTTTGGCTTTTTTTTTGTGTGTGTGTTTTTTGGGGATGGGCTAAACCGGTAGTGCAGACACAATTCAATGCATATCTAGGAACATAAATACCACAAGGAAATTAGGCACAGAAACCCAATAGGTATAGGCATAATTATATACTACAATAAGTTTGTTTAACAAGAACAGGCATACAAGAGCCTACGTGCACAAAATGCATTGTATAACTATTAAGTGAAAGCATCTAACAATAATCTGACAAGTTGTACTTTAACTGATCATAGTTTTCACCACTAGAATTATCACTATCCAGGAAAGGAAAGTACATTGTAATAATGCACTTATAGAAGGTCAATATACTAGTGCTAAACAAGGCCCTGACTTAACCACTCGCAAAATATTTGTACAAAAGACAAAGTCAACATGCAGCAAATGATGTAATATGATATAGTGCATATTAGGTTACTACCTAAAACTTAAGCACAATAGGGAAGAGAAAGAAAGAGAAGTTTACCAGATACATATAGGGAAATAGTGATTACACACAGTTACATATAGATGGAGAAAAAGAGAGTACAACATTTCTATCGTACCTTTGCCTGACTTTGAGAAGGCTTTAACAAACCAAATGAGACGGTGGCAGGTGTTTGTGGTGTGGGGAGGGGGAGGAACAAGAACAGATGAAACAGAAATGTACATAAATATGCTTTGGCATGTGCCCACTAAATAGTCTACGGATAACTATTGAAGAACTAGGTCATAGTAACTGCTAACTAGTAATCCACTAACCCATGACACATTCTTGATCTTTACTCATTAGACTAACGAAGTCAAAGTACAGTTAAGGAATAGGATCATGTAATCCCCACAAACAAATGTGCACAAAACTAACTATAATAAATGCATAAATAAAATAGAAAAATATTAAAAAATAGCAATCTACTCCACTTTTTATCAGTAACCCCATGTTCAGCATAATAGCACACCACTACAACATTCAAATTCTACCAGGAGCAACTCAATAAAACAATAAATAGCAAAGGGAATTAGTGAGCAATAACCACAAACCCCAAGTTCATTCTCACCAGCAAGCCCACACCAAATTCACAAGTATAATTGAAAAGGCTCCAAAAATAGCCTCACCTGTTGTGCAAAACCTCTAAGAATTCAATTAAAATGCACTAACAGAACCAAATGATACAGAATTACACACTCATTGCCTCATAATCAACCCTAAACGGCAATTCGAGCACTACTCCTCATTCTAGGGTTTGCAGAAGTCTAAATTCTAGGGCTTGTGGAGGAATATACCTGAATTCTGCAAAGGTATGGAACAATTCGCAGCTAGAGCCTTCTATCTCTTTATAGGGTTTTGCTCTGATACAACGTCCCTCATCAATTCAAAGCAATCAATTAGCCCTAGAACATGGTAGCATTAGCCCTCTCTCAAACTCCTTCCTCTCCCTTTTCTCTCTCTATATATATAGGTTTGCGTGATTTTGTGCGTTTATATATAAGGAATTATTATGTATGCAGGAGTATATATCGTTCTGGTTCGTCTTCGTGCTCGTTCCCTAACTTTCTCTCTCTAAGTTTTCTCTCTCTAGGATCATAAACTTAATGGGCTGGACATGCAGACGAAGTAGAAGAGGCCTTTCGCGTATCCATTTGGGCCAAAAAAAAATCCCCTGTACTCCGATGTCATTAGATGCTTTTTTCCAGGGATATATATGGAAAGATTTATTGCCACATGGCTTGTTTTCTTCTGTTTAACCAATAGGAAACAAACAAAGATCTTGTTCAAATGAAGGGAGGTTGAAGAAATTTTGACATCTATCCTACAGTAGTACTCTACTGCTAATATGTAGTATTAAATTTTAACTGCCCAACTAACTTTTAAACTACTTGAATTAAGCAAAATTTGACTTAAATCATTTGAATTTATGAAATTTCCACCTTAATACAATATTTATAGTCTTAGATTATTATGCAATCTCTTGCTCAATCAAATATTTATAATACATACACTTAATTAATATGACAATGCATTTTTCATAAAACATAATATGATCATTAATCATATTTTAAATAAACTTGAAAATACTATGTTTGCTTCACAATTGTTTTAGATGTATAACATAGTTTAACAAAAAAATATTATCAACACCATCTACTATTAACAACTATTTTCATTCGTTTATGATCTATACATATAAAAGATATCAACTTCACATATTAAAACATTATATTCAAGATGAGATATTTGTCACGCCCTAATAATGTTGTTTAAAATATATGCACTTTATTTTCAATCTCAATAAATATCTATTTAAAAACCTCGTGAGTTTGATATGTTTTTTAAGAAATGGGATGCTTAATAAAATATTAAGTGGGACACTCAATTTTGTTAAAATAAAAGTTTGAAATGTTGATACTACAAAAATCATAAAATATAAGAAATACTCAACCTTTCAAAAATTATTAACGGTGACACTCTTTGTTTTGTTAAAAATACCGGTATGAACAATTTTATTGCAAAAATATATATATGAGGAAAAATTGAATACTAAAAATAGGAGATGAGATATAATGGGAGAGAGAAAGGAAAATGAATAAATAAAGTTTAAAGACTTTAATATTTTGCTTACATTGAAAATTTATTATTTCGTCCTACCGCTTTATAATATAATATATATAGATATAGATATAGATAGAAAGAAAGAAAGATATAATTCATTGTCTCTAACACTACATATTCATTAAAGTACTCGGCCCATCACATTTGAGGGCTTGTTTGATATTAGAGAAACAGAGAGATGCAACATGAATAATATTAAAAATTTCCGGATCATTAAAAAATAAATAAATAGCATATGTAGTCCCCAAGTCAAATACCTAACATTTAAGGGTAATTTACAGTTTATATTACATTTTGAAAAGTAATTACAACAATAGTGCACTCATTAAATATTTACATTTTTAATATATATAATTTTTTTTTTCATTAGTAGTGAAAATATAATATCCCTTTAATTATGGTGTGTTATTTAATGTCTTTGGTGACATGGCAATTGGTTTAATTTTTGAAAAAAAAATTGATCACGCTTTTATGTGGTAGAGTGGGCTCGTTTTTTCAATTTAAATTTTGTTATTATCTTTGTTAGCTTCACGTTTTTCATTTGGAAACCCTTATTCATGTTTTTGAAACGCCTTAAGCTAATCCTTTTCTTCTTCATCTTTGTTGGCCTTAGTTCTTCCGGTAGAGATTTCTAAATCGGCGTTTTGGGTTTCGGGTCGCTTCTGTCAGTATTATTCTTATCATCGTGATTATTTGTAAGTTGTGTGGTTTCTCGTTTTACATTCTTAGATTTATTTTGGTTTTTATTTGGGATGGTGTCTACGAGGAAGAAAATGGAGGAGTTGGACATAAGATGAGTGATGAGAAGGGTAAGCGGGTTAGGGATGATGATTGTAGAAAGGATATGAAGAAATTTGTAGAGGGAGTGATAAAATGGCAAAGTCTTCAAAA
Organism: Panax quinquefolius; assembly: GCA_020205615.1. Lineage (NCBI taxonomy): Eukaryota > Viridiplantae > Streptophyta > Magnoliopsida > Apiales > Araliaceae > Panax > Panax quinquefolius. The sequence continues at coordinate 2,845,138 of CM035154.1, read as the reverse complement.
GCTGGGGAAGTTGTTAATGTTGAAATCGAGAGGTTGAAGATAAGAATATGGGTGAATATACCCATAAGAAGGCTAAATCATTGGTATGCTTGATTACGATTTTGAAGTTTCTTTAAAAAAAGAGGGGAAAGAAGATGCAGTCGAGGCTCACAAACGGAAAAATTGTTTCCAGGCAAAAAAAATTGAAGGTTTGTTTTTTTTTTAAATAATATATTTTTTTTTGTTGTTTTTGTTTACATTTATTTTTTTTTTTGTTTAAGGTGATGTTTAAACCTTTCTGTTGTTTAGATTGTGTTTAGTTTCGAAGATTAGTATCTAAATTTCATTGTTGTTATTATGCGTGTTGTTTATGTTTTGATGGTAACTTGTTAATTGAGTTTTGGTTTCTAACATGTATATGTTTGGAAAATGAAGATTTCATAGTTATTCAAATGTATTATATTACATTAGAGTTCTAGTTGCTTTAATGATTTTTTAAATTGAATTTGTTTACATTATTGCTGTCATTCATATTTGTGAGTCAGTTAATAGTGTATTATGTCTTGGTAAGTAGTTTACATTATTGTGATTATGTATGTTGACAATCTTTTGATGATTACTTGCTAATTGAGTTTTGGTTACCAACATTTATCATTATGGAAACTGATTATTTCATAATGAAAAAATGATTTTTTTATTATAAAAGAGTTGGAGATTGATGCATGTTTTTAATGTTTGTGGAAAAATGGTTATGTTGTTGTCGTGTGGATGTGTTGTTAGTATTATTTTCTAAATATGTCTGTTTATAATTCGTTATATATTAAATAATTTGATGATTAATTGGTTTTTGGTCTCTTACTGATATTATTTGGTTATCAGTATTAGTGTTTTTTGTGTATTCTTGATTTAATAGTTTTGGTTTTAAAGTTTACAGATGTTATATTTTGCTTTCCCAAATTTGTTTTGTAATGTATATTTTTGCATTTTCAGATTTTGGGAGTTTTTCTATGAGAGCATCAACGGAACTTTTCTCGCAAAAGTTATATATTGGTGTGAAATGAATGTTCCAAATATTATTAAAATAAATTATCTCGTAGCTTTCAGTTGGATAAGTTTAAGTTGACTGTTTTGGTAAATTTTTTAGATTTTTAGGCGACCCCGGATGTTTTCCCAAATATTACATCATGCTTTGATTAGGGAAGTTTATCGGAGGGATAGTGGGGAAATGTGGTTTGTATTTGGCGAGAAAAGGGTTAGATTTGGATTGCACTGAATTTTGTTTAATTCGGGTCTAAATTGGCGAGGAGATGAAGACATTGGTAGTTTTGAGGGATTGAAAACTTTTGGTTAAGAAATTTTTTCAAAATGAGGTTCTAACTCGTTCTACTATAGGGAGGATTTATAGGAGTGCTTGTTTTGATGATGATGATGAGGCAATTAGGATGTCTATCATTTTCTTGGTTTTAATTTCATTCTAGCTACATTTACGATAATTATGTTGATGAAGTTTTGTTTAACTTTTTGTCATATGGTGATGTTGCAAGTTATCCATGGGGAAAAGTTGCTTTTGAACAAACAAAGAATTCTCATCCCTTCTGTGTAAAGGGACGTATAAAGAAGGATAAGTTCGGTGGGGTGATATACAATTTTATAGTGATAGTTATTGTAAATCTTACAAGCTTAGTGGTTTACCTTATGTGTTTCAAGTTTTCTTGTTTGAAACAATTCCCACATTGAAAGTCGGGGTTTACGTATTGATGATAATGATTGTAATTGATTATTAGGATGGAGAGAGATAGGAAAGGCTCAGAAGAATGAGAAGTTGAGCGACTGGTTTTGGTTACGGGTCGGTATCTTTGGTTACCATTTTCATTAAATGCGTTTCCTTTTCATAAGTTATTGGTTTCTTTTTTTTTTTTTTGTGTCTTGACTTTTTTTTCTTTTTTATTTTCAATGTTTACGATATGGTATATTTGGTGCTTTTAATTTGTTTGATTGACTATTCAAAACATTGTTCTACGGAGGTTGAGAAGTTTCGGTTGGATTTAGGAGTTTTTTATTTTTCAATTGGAAATGACGATTGGAGCCAAAAGGTCGATATTAAAGTTGAATCATTAAGGAAGGTTAGAGACCTATGTTTTCTATTTACGATCTTGAAAAAATTATTGATGAACGGGTGAAGCCATTGGAAGGGAAGTTGATGGAAGTGAAGAAAGAAATCGAGAATTTGGGTGTTGAGGTTAAAGATCATTTGCAGGTGTTTCATGTTCAAATTTGCATGGACATTAAAAAGATGTTTAGAAAGCAGTTTTATGGAAAGTCTAGTTATCTTAAACGGAGAAGTGTAAATGTTAATGATGATGGTGATGGTGATGACGATGATAATGATGATGATTCATACGATGATGATGATGATTTTGATGATGATGGTGATGATGTTGAAATGGATGAGAATGTTGATGCTTATGATGTTGAGATGGATGAGAATGTTGATGGTGGCAATGTTAATGTAGTAGTTGATGATGTTTTGAAGGTTGAGGGTGATGTTGTAATTGAAGGTGGTGACAATTCAAAACAGTTTCATGGAAGTAATACTGCGAATGTTGGTGAGGTTGGTCCGAATAAGTTTGAAGAAATCGATGCAAAGGTTTACAAATATGTTAGATTTTCCATTTTATTTTATGTTTATTAAGTAAATCTTTGATTTGTTTGGCCTTATTTTTTACTGTGTTCGAAGATAAGAATGGCAATTTAAATTCCGATGGTAAAGAGATTGTTGTTTTTACCCCTAGACGGGTCCTAATTAATGTGGAGAATGAAAAGGTAACAAATTTTTTTTACAATTTTTTTTATGTTATATTCCTATGTCTTATATTGATGAGATGTTTTTTTTTTTGGTAGGTTGAAAAGATTAATGATATTCCAAGTTTTGATATTTTAAGTCAGTGCAGTGGTCAAGAAATTGTTGCTTTCAACACGGTCGAGGTTAGTGAATTTTTCAATATTAGTTACATTTACATGTTGTATTAGTAACTTAGTTACGGTGTGTCTTAAAATCCAATATAGGGTATTAAAATCCAATACAGGGCAGTAATTTAGTTATGGTGTGTTTATGTTAATATTGATTCTTTTTAGAATTTTTTATTTGATATTGAAATAGTATTTTATATCATGTCTTAAAATCCAATCTGGCGGTAAAAAAGTGAAAACCGCAGACATGCCGATGCTTGATGATATGGTTTTGACAACTCAAGATTTAATCCATTGTGTTGAAGTTGAAAAATCTGCAACTAACCCACTTGGTAGGCCCGTAAAATGCACGTATCACGAGAGTCTTGTGTTGAAGAGTCCTTATACGTCGAAGTTTGGTTCTCGACTGACCAACTTGTTGTTGTTGATGATAAAACATTACGCAGAGAGGGTCGTATGCATTTTCGGACATTTTATGGGAATGCCTTTGAAATCAAGAAGATGTCGTGTTTGACCAAATGGTTTAAAATTGGTTTAAATAATAGAAAAAGGTATGTTTATTGGAGTTTAATATATTTATATTATTTTTTTCTAGGAGATAAAATCATTCATTTTATATTTGCTATATGTGTTTGTTTTGAAGAATTGAAAAATTGTGGGGAACAATGACAAAATAGAGCCTCCCTTGATTTGGGGTCTATTACAATATCCTCCAAAATGTGGTTTTACAAGTCAAGACTCTGGACAATGGCTTGATGATGATGTGAGTTTTTTATTGTTTTTAATTAATGCATGTTAGTTTGGATATCTTATCTTATAAGTTTGGTTACTATATGTTTCGCTTTGGATACAACTTATATTAAAGTTTATTTTTTTTTTGTTAATATCTCGATTGTTATTATGGTTTCATTTACGGTTCAAACACATCAACGTCTGTTTGTCTTATATGCGTAAATTGGCTAGATACTCAAACAATATCCAATTAAGGGTTCTGACAATGATTGTTGGTTTCATATGAAGTTAACCAACTTATATGGGGAATATTGTAATAACAATGGTGATAAAACTTTGTTGTTGGGCAACATTGATGTGGCTGAGTACATTCAAGGGTTTTATATGGAGGTCAACAAACCGTGGGTTGATGTTGATTTTGTCATGTTTCCCATTCATATGAGCGGTTCTGGACATTGGTTTTTATTGGTTTTGATGTCCATCGTAGGGTGTTAGTAGTTTATAATTTCTTCTTGAGCAGTAAGCAGAACATCATGTGAACAAATATAATGGATGTGTGCGAGCCTTATATTTTCATTCTTCCGATTATATTTATGCGGTTGTGGTTTTGGAAGAATAGATGTGATATTGATTTCAATAGTGAACCATATCGCACAAAAGGAGAAAATGATATTATTGATCTTGAATTTGCTGAGGGTCTACCTGAGCAAATTGATGGGTAAGTTTACATTTTCTATATTTTTTTAGTTTTACATATATTATGATGTCTGTACTGATTTCCATTATATCTTTTTATTTTTCAGTGATTGTGGTATGTTCACTATTTCTTTTGTGGAACATATTCTCCACAAGCAGACTTCTGCACTGCCAAATCCATTCCCAATAACTCAATACCGCAAGAAACTGTGTGTCAATTTGTTTATCCATGCGAGGAACAAGCAAGTAGGCGGATATGAGTCTGAATCCAACACCCCTGGCCAGAATTGGTAGTGATGTCTAGTTTGGTTTTGCATCATTTTTCATTTCTGTTTTGACATTAGATACCATTTGATATGGTTATTGGATGTGAAATGATATTATAAATATTTTGATGATGGAATGATGTATTAATTTTTCTTTGTTAACGTATTTGATTGTTTTGTTGGTTCGGTTTTTTTTTTTTTGTTTTGTTTTTATTTTTAAACAATATTGGTATTATTTTTTACGGTTCGATGGGTTTACATCTTTGTATATACGGTAATAATTTTATCGGGGGTTGGTAACCATTCAATCTTAATGATTTTATGTATAAGCATTTTATACCTATGTATCGGTATTTGTTTGTTATGATTTAGTTGGTTGCCAAATTTGAATGTATAGGTAACATTTTTTTATTGTTGTTGGTAACTAATTAATTAATACTAACAGTAAATTATAGAAACAGTTAACAGTTTGTATCATGAATTTGTTCTTTATGTTTGGGTTTGTTGGAAACAGTAATACCAAAGTTACCAACTATTGTTTGTTATTGTCATAATCATTCATTTTAAGTTAAAGAATAAATGTTATTTATATGTTTCAGTTCGTTGCCAAAATTTGATTATAATGTAACTATATTAGTTTATGTTAGTAAATAAACATTGATAACAGTAAATTTAATGAATCTTTTTTTTTTAAATTTTTGGCCTTTTTTATTCACATGGGTTGCAATCAGTCATATAAAGGTTTTTAAAGAACGTTTCTTATTGTTATAATCAATAGTAATTGTTGGTAACCAAATTTGTATAGTAATTTAAAATTCATTTAACTAAATACTATGGGTTTTCTAATGTTTATAGTGTACCCAAGCATACAAAGAATTGTAATCATTTTTTATGCTATGCTTTAAAAACTAATAATTAACTAAAATACATAAAACAATTACAAAGCTTACAATCATAATTTTTTAACACAGCACGCTTGGTTGCCAACTATGAATATAATGGTTTTCAGTTAAATGTTAGTCTCAGAGAGAATGTCATAAAGGTTTCTAAAGAACGTTTGTTATTGTTATAATAAATAGTAATTGTTGGTAACCAAATTGGTATAGTAATTTAAAATTCAGTTAACTAAATACTATGGGTTTTCTAATGTTTATAGTGTACCCAAGCATACAAAGAAATGTAATCATTTTTTATGCTATGCTTTAAAAAACTAATGATTAACTAATATACACAAAACAATTACAAAGCTTACAATTATATTTTTTTAACACGGTACAGTTGGTTGCCAACTATGAATCCAAAGGTTTCCAGTTAAATGTTAGTGTGTAGGCAGAATGTCATAAAGGTTTCTAAAGAACGTTTGTTATAGTTATAATCAATAGTAATTGTTGGTAACCAAATTGGTATAGTAATTTAAAATTCAGTTAACTAAATACTATGGGTTTTCTAATGTTTATAGTGTACCCAAGAATACAAAGAAATGTAATCAATTTTTATGTTATGCTTTAAAAACTAATAATTAAATAAAATACATAAAACAATTACAAAGCTTACAATTATATTTTTTTAACATGGCACCGTTGGTTGCCAACTATGAATTCAAAGGTTTCCAATTAAATGTTAGTGTGTAGCCAGAATGTCATAAAGAAGAATTACAACTTAATTATCCAATTATCACATGCCATTAAGAAGAAATACAACTTAATTAACCAATTATGAAATTAATCATCTTTAAATACTGTGCAATTGAAATTTGTTTTTATTACACAAGCAAAATGATTAAAATGATTACAATATGTCTGATTACAGAAGGTATGTATATATCAAATTTTTCGTGGTCTTGAAATTGGTGGTTTGTTGCATGTTTTTCTATTGTGTCCTTTTTCTTGGCATCTGCTGCACTTATTTTGAAATGTAATTTCAGATATATGCTTGTATCTACCTTTCTTTGGTCTTCCGGCTGGTCTTCTTGTATTTGGTGGTTTGACACATATGCTCTTAATAGCTTTTGGAACATCCCAAGTCTCTCTCATCATCTAATGGCATGATGGAAGTTGAATACGGTGTTAACCAAAGTTTTATTTGAATAATATTTCGAGCAAAAAATCATAATGACTCAAATTCCTCTTTCCAATAACAAAGAAGAATACAGTAATGCGTGTGACGACCCCAAAATAGGTCCATTCCATCCAACCCATTTCGAGTCGCCAAATACATGGTATGCAGAAACAACTACAACTTTATTATCACAACAATAAAAGCGTGAGTTTAAATACAAATATTATCTTCTAGACAATATTTATACTCAAATAAATCCTCATCACATTTATTGATACATTATTTTACAATAATGGTGAGGACTACTAAACAACTCTCTCTAGAACCTTCATTCCATACCCCCGACTAGTACTCGCTACATTCTCGCCTCCCGAGAAGAAAAATGGAACAACAAGGAAAAGGGTGAGCTCAACTAGCCCAAAGAAGAATGTTATGACTAAGATAATATACAACAAATTATCGTTAGTCTCAACAGGGAAAAAATCGATAGAATACAATAAACAACAAGTTTCGGATCAATATTCATGAATCGGAAATAATAATTCATGTAAGAAGAGTTACGTAGAGAATGAAATCTACTATAATCTATGAATTCAACGATCCATCATCAATATTTTATCCCTCAGTAACATCAATCAATATTCTTCTTAAATCAAATATTCATCTTTGCACTACGTGCCAAAGATATTCATCAATCGGATCATGTTCATCTCAACACTGTTCATCTTTGCACTAAAGGCCAAAGATATTCATCAATTCCATTATGTTCATCTCAACACTGTTCATCTTTGCACTAAAGGCCAAAGATATTCATCATCGATCATGTTCATTTAAACACTGTTCATCTTTGACTCTGAAAGCTAAAGATATTCTTCAGAAATCATTCATCTTTGCACTAGGTGCCAAAGATATTCTTCAGAATCATTCATCTTTGACTGAGCCAAAGATATTCAATAATATCATCATTTAAGACCGAGGATGATGAAAAATATTTTTAAAGAAACGAATCCGGTGAAACAAAATGACAAATATTATGGATTCGTACTTTAAACAATCCGAAGTTCAAAAATACTTCATAAATAATCATAGTGAAGTAAAATTCAAGAATGATCAAAACATGGATACAATCAAAGCTAGTATCCGTAATAGATATTTTAGGATTTAAAAGAAAAATTTTCATTTTCTAAATTGAATAGTGCCATGATTCGTGAATAGTGCACAGATATCGTGAATAGTCAGATATCGTGAATAGTGACTCGACACCAAAAGATAGAAATTCCAAAAAAAACATTTTCACGCTTCATGAATAGTACTCGTGAATAGTAACTCGTGAATAATAACTCATGAATAGTAACTCGTGAATAGTAACTCATGAATAAGTAACTCATGAATAGTAACCCGAGAAGCATGAAAAAGTTCCAAATTTGATAAAAAGTACCAACCAATATTTCAAAGATAATGATATTGAAGAATTAATATCATTTGAGAAGAAAATAACATCCCTTACCTCAAAGAATCAAGACTTCGGAAGGAAAGGCTCAAGTGATCTTGAATGAAACTTATCTTGAACAAAGAACTCTCAAAGTATCTAAATACTCACAAAATACGCCTCAATAATATATAGAGAGAAAGAGAAAACTTTGTTTACGGTGTGATTTTCAATTCTAACTTAAAGCCCTCTATTTATAGGAAAATGTTAAATTACCAAGCAGACTTGACCTTTACTGATGATGGCTTTACTCGCTACTATTGCCACCCACCACATTTGAAATAAAATTCAGCACATTTTTTCACCAACCACAAGTGGGGCCCACTCAATTCTAGAATTTTCCACCAAAATCAATTATAAACCTAATTTTAGAATCCGACACCTCTTAAAATTCACAACAAATCATTCGGTGCATTTTAACGGTTCAAAATTTGTGGACATATACTCAACTTATGTATGTATAACATACCCAAAAATTACCACAATCCAACGGTCCGGATTAAAAATTATAACCCCGCAATATATCTCAAAAACCCCGATTTGATTTTTAATACCTCAATCCGATAAAATCTCGATAAAACACCTCAACATTAATTCCTTCATTAATAACCACATAAATAAATCCATCATTTATATTCATATAAAATAAATATTTCCTTATCATATGAATCAATAATTAATTATTCACAAATAATATTACGTAATCACATTTACGACAAACCAGTCATTTCCGAGGGAAGAGGGGCTTTCAATAAGGATCTCTCCTCATCTTGGCGGCGCAATTAGGTGAACAAACCTCTCCTTAGATGCGAACTTTCTAGACATTGCCAATAATGTTATCTAATAATATTATTCAAATAATATGAATTATTGATCCGATAATGGGAAATATTCGTGCGTGACAATTATTCAAACAAAGAATAATATAAAATACCAACGCAAAGAATTATTGAATCAATAAAATAAACTATTGAGCAAGAACTCATCGTAATAATTATTGAGTAAAGTGCCATCTTACGCATTTAATCAATAATTCAACAATATTGTAATATCTGGTGTCTTTCTTGTGCAACCACGCGTAGACATCGTATTTTAACCAAAGGTATTCCAATGATCTTAATTGAGAATAACTACGCCGTTATTTTTAACCAACTTATATTTGTCGTTTTCTTCATCCAATCGCTTTCCGTTATGGGCCCACACATGGTGCTGCCGTTATCATACGAATATTCCGACACAGATTTAATATTCCACGACCAAACGAATATTCCCCGACAAAATGAATATTTTATAACCACTTGCTTATTTTGAAATATTTGCGTATTTAACCCTTAACTATCCACATTAATCAAATCAACCCTTACTATTTCAAAATAATAAATAAAGGAAATTCCTTTTATTTAAAAAATTTGGGGTCTTACGGTCATGAGGCAAGGCATCTTATGGTAATCTGAAATTTTAAGATATGTGCATGTCTTTTGTTCCATGTCCACGATAAATTGTTTGACGTTATCATAAACAGTGAAAATCACTAGGTTTGATGTCTCAACCTACAATAGCATTTAATTGTGTAGTCAGTATGTATAATGCATTTAATAGCATTTAATTGTATATATAATTTGAAATAATGAAAGTCATATGTAATGTTGGTATCTTTATCAAACTTTTATGCTGGAAAACAAAACTGCATAACTTTGTTTAATTTCATTTCAGATGCAATTTTGTCGTAGGTATGCAGCTAACAATTTAAAAGATGTATGACTTACCTTAAGTTTCTTTGACTCAATGATATTAGATTGCAATTTTCTCTCAGCTGTTGCGGAAAGGGTTGTGAAAGAAGACATTGCCGATTGTTTGTTTGTGAAATACCATCTTTGAACCATACAACGTAGGCATTCAATCATTGATGCAATTGGAAGATTTCTGATTTCCTTTATTGCATTATTAATAGATTCGGCGGTGTTCGAAGTCATTGTTGAGTATCTGCTTACAGTCCCATGGAGCCTTGTACACTTGTCTAGATGAACTTCTTCTTCCAAATATTTTCTTATTCGAACATCAATTGCATCAAGTTGATTCATGTGTATGTTGAATTCTTCAACGGTGTAAGCTCTGCATGCCGCGTTGTATGCTTGTTTGACTTCTTCTCCTTTCTTTTTGAACCTGTTTTTTATGTTTTTCAAAATATGGTATGTCGTGCATGAACTGCATGCATGACATCGAGGAAACACCGTTAAGTCCCTTTATAATTGCTTCATGTCTATCTGAAACAATGCATTGTCCTTCTCTAACTCCACAAGCATCTCTTAAATTAATGAAAAACCATGTCCAGGATAATTCATTTTCACTGTCCACAACTCCAAAAGCAATTGGTATAATGTTTACATTTGCATCTTGAGTGCTTGCTTATGAGAAGTGTACCTCGTAGGTTGATTGTATGAAGGTGCCATCAATTACAATGATGGGAAAACAATGGCGCCATGCTTCAATGGATGCTCTTATTGCAAAGAAGAGATATTTGAATCGACCATTATTATCCAACTGCAAGGTCAGATTTGAACACGAAATGAATTTCCGGTTTGGTCGATGTAAATATATGTACTACATATTCCCCATATTTGTAGTTGATAATGCTCTAAGTGTAGTACTTAATGGCTTGTAAGTAATCATAAATTAATAATTTTATAGCGTTAGGATGGTGTCTAAAATGCTTTTAAATAGTTATATTTATTGTATACTAATCGCTTTCGCATGAAAAAATTATTTTATTTTTTTTCATTATTATATTTATTAGCCAAAATTTAATTAATAGGTAACCAAATCATTTAATATTGGTAATTGAAATTTTAAAAACATAAAAAATGGTTTCTAATTGATACTGGATTTGTTTTTTTCAAGATGCAACCACGAAGGAATCATAGTGTAGTCGTGTGGATTCCTCTTACTTTTTCCATTGCTTTTTCCTTCGCTCTCCATGCTTTTTTTGGTAGGAGATGGACACATTATACTCGTCATCATATCTTCCACAATATCGGTTGGTGTGTAAATTTTCTTGAAGTTAGTTAGTCTATGCATTATGCATTCACTAACCATTTCACTATATTCTTTGTCTATGATCTCCAAGTAGTATGTTGGATGAACAAGTGTGTATATCATTAAACTCTCTCACCTTGAACATATTTGTTTTCCGTAATTTTGATGCTCTTAGTTTCCATTTGCAACTTTCATTGTCGATGCATACCGTAACAAAGTCCCTTCCACTTGTTCTTTCTACCTTGTGTTACTGTTTTTATTCGATTGAATGTAGCCTTATTGCTCAGGTTAATATTCTTTTGTCTTTGTAAGTTTGATGAATTCTTACCTCAAACTTATTCGGATCCGATATGACCTCATCACTTGTTCTTTCTTTCTTGTGTTGTATCTGGTCATGTTCTTTACCAATGACTTCAATGGCGGATGCTTCAACAAAATTTGATCCAAATTGGTCTCCTTGTGTTTCCAAAATTTCAAGATCGGTATTCCTTTGTGCCAATCTCATGGCGTTTCATCTTGCATTATATTTTCTTCTTCAATTATGACGTTTTGTAAGTCTCGTAGTTCCTCCAATGTGGTATTCGGAATCTATAATCGGAGGATACTTGCCATATTCAATTGATTTTTCTTGATTTCCATATAGAATTTGAAAGTTGATTCATTTGTCACCTTGATTGGAGGGATGTTCTTCGCTAATATGAAATTTGATTGACAACTCTTTTTGTAGCATTCTAGGCTTAATGCATTGCATATCAAGTTGTGCATTTCGTGAATGAACATGTTGAAGGGACTAGTAGTAGGTGACTTGAAATTTTTTGATATTGATTCTTTGTCCAATGCATCAGTTGAAGTAAATTACAACCGAATCATATCCACGTTACTAAGAATCTAAAACAAAGAAAAATTATTACAATTATGTAAATAGTCGAATTATATGAACATATAGTAATCAAATTGTCACTTTTTTAGTACTAATAAATTTTCCTACATTATTTGCATTTTCAAATTTAAGAATGCTTAGATAGTCAACTGTAACCAAAATATTTTTTAAATGTTGATGATTATGAATGTTTGAATTGAAATTTTATTTATTATTTTCGAGTAACCGAATCAACAATTTTTAGTAATCAAAATAGACATTATAAGTATCTATGAATGTGAATTAAAATAGACATTCAGTAATCAAAATAGACATTCAAGAATCAAAATACACATTTCGAGTTTCTCAAGCTATGAATGTGAATTACATTTTCCTTTTCATAATTGAAATTAATTTTACTCTTTTATTGGTTGCCAAATCATCAATTTTTATTAGTTGTATACTACTACTTTATTAGTTTCCAAATCAACTTTACATAGTTACCAAAATATATATTATTAGTATCAATATTTTTGGAAAAATTTGTTTTCAACTTCTCGCAATTAAATTTTTAAAAGTTATGAAATTGTTATCAACTCTTTACTTTTCCATAATGAATTTTCTGATTATGAATGTATGTTAGTAGGTAGTTAGTATATGTAAATCACATAGTAATCAATTATAACTTATTTTTTATTGGTTTCCAAATCAACATGTTATAGTAACCAAAATCAATGAATGAAAATATATTTTCCTTTCCAAATGATATTAATAATATTACTTTAAGGGTTTCCAAATCAACATTTTATAGTTTCCAAAATATATAATAATAGTATCAATATTTTACGCAAAATTTTATGTTCATTCATTTTATTAAATTTTGAAAAGATATGATTTTGTATGGTTAATCATGAAATATTGTTTACTTTACTCAAAGTAACCAAACCTTGATATGAATATCCCCAAACTTCAATTTTGTGTAGAATAATAATGCCTTTGAATGAAGATGCGATTTAGTTTGATTTTCTTCCGTTAGAAAATATCTTGAAATCGCTTATTCTAATGTGATGTTAGGATCTTTATGTTTTCGCTTTCGTTGCTTTCGATTTCGATTTCCTCTATATTTCCCACAAACCTTCTTCTCGCAAGCTTGATGGATGCTCTCTGTTTTGTTTTTTTTTAAAAGTCGGAATTTTGGGCAATGGATGCTCTGTTTTTGTTTTTTTTTTTCAGTCGGAATTTTGGGTAATTTGGTGACGTGATTTGGTGAGTATCTGGTTTAGTTGGTAACTGACAAAATAGGTGGAGTAGTTTTCTCCTTGAAATTAGGGATCTAGTTTTTTGTTGGTTTGGATATACTGATGTGTATTGCATTATTTTTGGCATTATTATTCATTATTTCACTGTTATTAAAATTATTTAGTTGATGCACTATTGTTGTAATTACTTTATATTTGTTGTATACTTATGTAAAGAACCCAACATTTAATGCCCGAGCCCAATGTTGATGTGGACCATGCATACCCGACTTAGAATCTACATAATTAAGTACATATAATGCTCGAGCCCAATCCAATGTTGATGTGGTATCCAACTATCCATGTAACACTAGCAAGCCAATGACTAATCCCAAACTCAATGAATCCCATGTGGCGCCCGAACTCAATTAGCACGGCACAAGAATCCAAGTTGGTGCCCAAGCCCAACATGAACATTGGAAGACTGATCTTGACTCTGATGGCAATGTAAGTATCGGAGATGTCACAAAAACCAGACCCGCAAGTGTGGAAGACTGATCATCCCGTACAAATCTCGGTGCATTTATTTCACAATGCTGAGATTATTACTCAGACTAGTTATTTCGGTGCATCAGGCCGAAGTTGGTCATTTATGCAAAAGAGTGAACTAAAATTACAGAGTCAGAAAGGCTAAAGGATTCTTGGCAAGTAAAATTTGGCATAAACCATAAAAGTGAATCAGACAAATAGTTATGAATTCAGAGATTGTTATGAATAACAATCGAGTGGAAACCTTCCAAAATACTACAATGTATATTACGCATAAATGGAAAACAAACAAATAAATCCAAATTTACATCATTGAGCATATTACGCATCGCTGATTTCTTTCCTTTTATGACATCGCGATATTTTAGAATTATACCCAATTCAATAGAGTTAGGCAAACACAACTTCACAGTATGTCAGACAGTATTAGAAAATAGAAACAACAGAGACTAAACCATCTGAAAAAGGAAATTGAATTGCAAATCACAGAGTACAAAGGTCACAAACACCAGCTCACCACTTTCTATTATATACCCACATTGACATGAACCCAAATCCCAAATCTCAAATCTGATCTATCCAAAGACAGCCTACTTATTTATTTCTTCTTATTCTTATTACCTAAAGCACTATAATTGCTGTTCCCTCCTGTTGCTGCTTTTCTTGCTGCTTTTTCTTGTAGTGCTTTGGCATCCCTGCACCATAAAATCAAATACCCACATTACATTTTTACTTTATTATGTAATTAACCCAATTCATCAAGTATTAAGAGGGAGAAACCTCTCTCGTCTTTGCTCAGGGGTCAATCCATCATCTTTCCCCTGTTTGCCTTTGTTGCCAGCTCTGGCTTGAGCCCTTTCTCGATCTCGATCTCTTTGGTTTCCCCGTTAACTTTAATTAAGGCTCAATCAAACAAACATATATGAATATGCTGAAGAATTCTAGTCTATGTTGAAACTAACAACAGAGAAAATATATATTTCCAATTATTGAATAAGAATTAATTATCTTTTCAAATCAACTGTGTTGTTTGCTGTTAGAACCTCAAATCTAAGGGGTCAAAACAACTCTTTATTTGAACAACAGTACAAAACAACAAATTAGTTTATAAAAAACAAATCTTTTATCTGTTTCCCCAATTTTCTCAGCAACCAAACAGAAGAAAGAAGAAAGAAAAGGGTGATCTTAAATCAGAGGAAAGAAACATATCATAAGGATATGAGACATTCTTGATTCTTGAACAGAGCCCAAGAAAAAGATTCAATCGACAACAGCTATAAGAGCCTGGCAAAAAATTTACAAAAAGAGAAGACCCATCAATTGATAATCAGGTAGACAAATGGAGGGGCTAAGCTCTTCAAGTTGACTTTAATCCGGCAACAGATACAGAGAAAGATGATGAAATAGAGGTATGGAGAGTTTTTTCTGGAGAGGGTATATATATATAGTAATGTCCAGAAGAGTCGAGAAGCCGCAGAAATTAATTTTTAAAGATTAATGTTAATATTAGGTGCTAATAATGGTATGTGATTAACTTGATAGTGGCCTGTTTGGAGTTCTTTACACCCTTGGATTTTATATTAGGATTGTGATCTACGGTTGAAATTTCGGACTGGACTAAAAGTTTTAAGTTGACCAATCAGAACCATCAAATTTTCTACAGAAAAAATGCCCTCAAAATTTAACAAAACTTAATTTGGGAAAATTAATTGACAAAGACGCCCCTCATGTCATGTGTGCCTTGTCATTACAAACCCAAGTGAAGGGTCTATTAGGTCTTCCAGATTTGGAGAAGATAGAGTTTTGGGCCTATACTTGGAAAAATAGTAGTATCAATTTTTATATATATATATATATATATATATATATATATATATATATAAGAAATTGATATTTTCACAATATTTTTTATATTTTTACATAAAAAGTGTCGGTATTAATGTATAATGACAGTAAAAATCGTCACTATAGGATCTATAATAATAATTTTTTATGTGAAAATATCATTTTTTATTATAATTTCATATATGTAAAGAGCCTTCCGGACAATCTATTATTCTTTTTCTATTTTTTGGTGCAAATTACATGCAGTTTCTTTTCATGAAAAATATATATTTCCAATTATTTGTAAATAAAACTATAAATTCACTAATTTGAATATTATTCTTTCTCAACCAAGTATTAATTAATTTTTATATATTCGTACAAGAACACAACTTATTAATAAAAGAAATGAGTTTGAAAACTTGTTTAAAAATTTGGGTGTTTCTTTCTTTCTTTGGATTCGCTTATATATAATTGTATTTTTATTTAAAGTCATATATATAATTAACTGCTGCTGCTGCTGCTGCTGCGATCGAAACTTTTACGTTTCAGTTGGTGTTCGAATTGTTTATAGAAAAGAAAAATGACTGAAGTAATGAGAATGCATGAGAATCCAAGTCATATAAAAAGCTCCACATACATTCGACTTGTATGGCCAAATCATTGCATGCAGCAAACTAATTACGTAGGTTTATTAGATTGAATATATAATAGTATCTTGGCCTGTTGATAGACAAATGAGTAGATAAAGAATTGAAGGGGTTAGCATAAATTTTATTTTTGGATAAGTTGGTCAATTAGTCAATAGAATGCTGACACACAAATGAGATTTTCATCATTCTATTGGCCAATTGACCAACTTACTAAATGTTAACGCTAAGATCTTTCTCCACGTCCCAATCACTAAGACGCGTCCAATATCCCTTGGCATAGATTCAACAAGTCAACACTAAAAGCTCGACTACCGACCACGTCGAGGATAGCTTCCGTGAAAGTCAAGACAAAGCGATCACAAGGTCAACAATGGAGAGAAAAATATTATCTAGTGCCGAGAGATAGAATTAGAATTCTATTGAAAAATGTGTATTACTTTCCTCTTATGTGATCTTAACCCCATGCATACTCCACTCCGGTTTCTCGTGCCACCCACCACTTTTCGACACCTTTTTCCCACTCACTGGCCGGTCACTTCGGTAGAAAGTAAATGATCTACCTTCACTTTCTTTATTCATTGTTTACACCGGGTCATATCCGAGTCTCATCCTCATTAATGCCATGCAAAGAAAGTGGGCGATACCAATAGTCAATTGTCATTTGGCATAATGATTCTTTGGTCAAAGTTGGGTTAAGTGACAATTTGTATAATGGGCCAATATAATGACTAAGCCCAAATAATAGAAATGACCCAGTGATGGGATCCAACCATGACTAAAGCATAACGTGATCCAGGAGGAGCCCAATAAGTTCTACTTAATAAGGAAAAGGATTATACCAACATTACCCCCTAGTCTTATATTAAGCAGGGGTGTTTAATGAAAGACTATAAAGCGATATAGGCCCGGGATGTAACCAACTATGATAAGTCATAAGAGATCCAAAGTGAAACTTGCAAAGCCCAAATTGTTATCGGTATAGAAGTGAGAAGCCCGATAGACGCAAGCCCACATAGGTGAAGATATTTAGGTCTAAAACGGACGAAACCTCTTCCCATTCATCATCATTGCAGTGAATTAAATGTGCCGCCCTTAATTACCGTGCAACTGTCAGTATAAAAGGTAAACTTTACCAATTCTGACGGTTTTACCTGCTAATTCAAAATTTGAACCTTAGAGCTTTCTTCTTCTCTGCAAATTTCTTTCTCTGCTTCACAAAATCTTAACAATGGTGACCGAAACCTCTGGCCAGAACTCTCCTCTTCGTGCAACTCCTATCAGTATCGTTTCTCCCAACCCAAACCCTAACCAAGAGGGTTCGAGTTCCAACCCCCAATCAACCACCATGGGGGAAAACCCTTCTCTGACCTCCTCTACCTCTGATTTCTTCAAGAATGGGGAACAATTCCCTAATGCCAACATCCGTTCTCATCACGGAATCTGAAATATACATGCTCGGGGACTCGTTATCAGATTCACGACATGTATACGCGATAAGTGGCCCTCGCTCCCTGAAGGCGTATGTCACAATGGCCGACGGTTTTGGTCGCCCACGCCTATCACTCTTACGGAAAAGGGGTTCGCCTACCTCTCCCGTGTCTTCATCATTACCCTCCTAGGGTTTATAGGAGTGGCTTCGCCCGATTAGTGCCCAACTCCTACATCCATATCTTGGCATTTATTGCCTTTTGCCATGAACTAGGGATTACTCCTCCGTCGATATCTTCTTCACCTCTTTTCACCGGGTAGGTCTCAAGAACGAGGCTTCAAAGTGTTAAACAAGCAATCTCCTCGACCCAACACTGAGGTTCGAGAGAGATCCCGATGAATACTCCTTCCAAAGAACAAGGGTTGGCATGAGAAGTGGTTTTCATCACGGGACTCGAGATCTCTTCTCTTCCGATTGGACTACCTCGACCGTGTCTCTCACGACTTTGGAGACATATCAGAAGGGCGGGTGAGGAGATGGCGGACTTCTTGAGGAAGATTCCTCCAAAAGAATGGAGTTTCACACTTCTGACCAAACAAGCCTGGTTATATAACCACAAATATAAGTTTTGAATAACTTTGTAACATAATTTCGAGCTATATAAGTGATCTGAGGTTACGAGCACGTGGTTTTTTTGCAGTGTCTCTGATCAAACCGACTCCCCTGGAGGTGAGAGACCTGGAAGATTTTTTGGCAGGGATGAATGCAGATGCAAGTGAAGAACATCCGGCCGAAGAATCTTCCCAGGTTAACCCTCCTACCACCGATCCACCAACTTCTTCCCTTCAAACAGACGAACCTCAAACTGACGAACCCAACATACCCGAAGAAAACCTCAGACCTCGCCGAAGAAAGAGATTCGCCAAACGATCCAAAACCACCCAATCAGAAACAAACCCTGAAAGTGACCCTGAAACACTTCCCGAAGCAACCCCCCAAACAACCTTCTCAACCAATCCCAATCCTCCAACCTCTGAACCTGCCCCAGTGAAAAGGAGCCTACTCGATATTCCTTTGCACGATCGGGCTAAGGTCCTTCGTGTAAAGAAAATAAGAACCAAGATAACCCCCTGACTGCCGAAGAGCTTCGAGTCCCTACCTCTTCGACTGTCACTCCTCCAACCACAACCACAGAAACCCACGTGCCTGACAATGAACCAACCGGGTCGATCCTCACTCCTTCTCGAAAAAGAAAACAGCCATCAGACATCCACCCTGGTTCATCTTCTGCTCCTTCGCCAACTCCTGAACGCATACCTGCCCGATCTCCTTCTCCCGAAACCATACACGCAGTCCCCTCACCAAGTCGTGAAGAACCTCCACCTTCTCCCCCAAGAGAACCAACTACCGAAATCGATCGGGACGCCATGGCCTCTCCAATAATGTGGCCCCGACTCAATGCTCATTTTCCCTTCCAACTGTTCAACACCTTTGTTCGTGAAACCGATGATCATCGGTTCGGGAACAGTTCGAATGGGGATCTACTCAGCGAAGGCATGAGCTACTTGGCGAAGGTAAACGAGTATTTTCTTTATTTCTGAATTTATCTGCATACTTATATATCTGAAAACTGATCAAATGGTATTGGAAACACATAGGCCAATGCGGTGTTCGGACGTCTTCGTCCAAGGTCTCTCGGTAAAGCGGAAGAAGAGATCTTGAGGAAGGAGAATGCCGTGTTGAAGTCTACCTTGGAGAAGGAGAAAACTCAAGCGTGAATGCCTTCTTCATACAAATGAAGGTCTTCAAAAAGAGTTAGCCCAAGCCAAAGGAGATGTGAAGGCCTCCAAGGAAGAACTGAAGTCAACCAAAGCACAGCACGAGGAGATCGTCAAGATGAATGTTGACTTGGTTCAGAGGAGCGAGATAAGGATGGAGAAGATCGAGGAATTAAAGGCTGATGCGAAGATCTTGACCAAGACTATCCATAAAATTGGGAGGCGCAGAGACTAAATCACATGAGTAAGCGGCTCAAACTCAAGAGAAATCCGAGAACTCAAGGCTCTTGGGACCTTGGGCCCCCCCTTTAATCGACGACCTTCGCAAACAAATATGCGAAGAAAAAGGAACTCGGATGAAATCAACGGGAAATAATGAAGATATACTCAGGAGAGTTACGAGCTTTCACAAGTCGTCGTGGCAAGGAGAAAGCTGTCTGTGACCAAACTGGACCCATCTCACTGGATTCTTTAGAGCGAAGATGGCGCTCAAGTCGATGTTCTTGTTTATGTCTTTTCTGTCTTTAATTTACAGCATTTGTAAGAATTATCAATAGTGTAATTAAATTAAATATTAATGAAAATGGCTTCATTCCTTATGACTTCGGTATATTTATTATCTGCCAATACTCCAATATTTATTTAAGTGAAAAGATACACAAACTCCTTCATGGGTTGAACCCGAACATTTAGGTAACAACTAAACATGCCATATAACAGATAAGATGAAGTGTAAGAATGAAGCCAAAAGTGTGAGATACACTTAGAAAAAATTTAGGTAATAAAGTAAAGGGATACTTATTAGTTACCGAAGTGTGAGATAGATTCGCCGTCTTTGTCAGAATTTGTTTACCCCTAAAGGCCTAACAAAACCAAAAGATGACATTTTTACCACGAAGGACTCCGACAAAGTCTAAGTGACCACACTTGAAGAGGCTACCATCGAATGGCCGTGAGTCCACCCGAACCTCCTAACACCAATGACGTTTGCCTACCACGAAGGGCCCGACAAACTCATAAGGACCACACGCCAAAAGGTCGCCATCGAATGGCCGCCGAGTCCACCCGAACCTCCCAACACCAATGGCGTTTGCCTACCACGAAGGGCCCGACAAACTCATAAGGACCACCGCCAAAAGGTCGCCATCGAATGGCCGGTGAGTCCACCGAACCTCCGACACCAATGACGTTTGCCTACCACGAAGGGCCTGACAAACTCATAAGGACCACCTGCCAAAAAGGCTGCCATCGAATGGCCAGCGAGTCCACCCGAACCTCCTGACACCAATGACGTTTGCCTACCACGAAGGGTCTGACAAACTCATAAGGACCACCTACCAAAAAGGCTGCCATCGAATGGCCAGCGAGTCCACCCGAACCTTCTGACTTCGATGATCTGATCAGCAATGAAGACAAAATTTGTTCGAGAAATAAGGGAACTTTTATTAATGATGACATAAATATTTACAGACTTCCAGTGTACTGACATCATTTCTACTGAAAGTACTTTCTAAGCCCCGCCGCCAATGCTAAGTATTCTTAATTGTCGACCCATCTAATGCCTTCAATCGATAAGTTCCCGGCTTCGGCACTTCAGTTATTTCATACGGTCCTTCCCAGTTTGGCATCAGCTTTCCCATATTCTGAGGTGTAGTTGCTTCGGCTTCTCTGAGGACAAAATCTCCCACTTCAACCTTCGACATTTTACCCCTTATTATAATGCTTAGCCCACTCTTATTTGATAAGTCGCCAACTGATTAAATTTGTTCTCTTACTTCTTCAAGTAAATCAAGGTTGGCCTTAAGCCCTTCCTCATTGTAAATTTCTCCGAATTGGTGATTCAAGACGGGAGATCCAATTTCAATCGGGACTAAAGCAACAAGCATACCATAGGCCGCCTAAAAGGTGAATCCCCTGTTGTAGTCCCCTGAGTAGTTCGATAAGCCCACAACACGCTAAGTAGCTCCTCCGCCATCGCCCTTGGCTTCATCCAATCTGGCTGATCCCTTTCGCAGTTGTTCGTTGGTCACTTCAACTTGTCCATTCGACCGTGGATGAGCCCATCAAGTCTTTCTGTCTTTGAATTCCATTCTTTCAAAAATGCTTCAAATTTCGATCCCACAAACCGCGTCCATTTATGCGATATTACCACTTTAGGAATCCAAACGAAATACTACCGATTCTTTCAAAATTTCAAGCATTCTGTTCAAGTTATTAACCTAAGTGGCTTTGCTTCTACCCACTTGGTCATATAATCGATGGCAACTATAACAAAGCTGACTTGACCTTTTGCCTTCGGAAGTGGACCCAGTATATCAACCCCCCAGACATGAAAGGGTATAGGAGATAAGATCGAGTATAGCTCTTACGGTGGTCGATGGGATCAATTTGTTGAGTTGACACTTCTCGCACTTTTGGCGTATTGATTCGCGCTTTGAAGATGGTAGGCCGATAGTATCCTTGTCGAAGTACTTTATAGGCTAATGACTTAGCCGCCATATGGTCGCCACAAATACCTTCATGTACTTCCCGAAGTGCATATTCAACTTCAGAGGGAGTCAGGCATTTCAGTAGTGGAGATGAGAAAGCTCTTCGGAACAGATCCCCATCAATCAGAACAAAATTAGCACTTTTATACTTGATTTTCGTGGCGAGCATCCGATCCGAAGGTAAGACGCCATCTGCCAGATACTCTATATATGGAGTCAACCAGCAGTTGGTTCGGTCAATGCACATTATCGATTTATAATGAACACTAGGATGTTGCAAAGTTTCTAAATAAACCGACCCATCAAAGATGTTAACATCCGTAGTGGCTAATTTGGAGAGTGCATCGGCAATTGAATTGTTATTACGCTCGATCCTTGAAACTCGTAGGATTGGAAATGCAAGTTGTTCCTTGATTTCATTAGATATTTGATCATTTTGGACCTCGAGCTTCGTATTCCCGTAAAGTTGTTTAACGATTAAGCGAGAATCACTAAAGATGATTATTCTTTGCACTTCAAGACTCTTTTGCGGTCAGTAACTCGCAAGTACCGCTTCATACTCAACCCGTTGTTTGTTGCTTTGAACTAAAATCGATGGGCTGTTGTACCTTGAATCCCTCCGGACTCGTCGAATAATACTCGCTCCATCGACGTCCGTGGTAGAAGACCCATCTGCATGACGGCGTCAAGAACTCTAAAGAACTCGCTTGAAGAATCGCGAATCGCTTCTGTCAGATCCTTGACACGCCACAACTTCATCGCCTTCGAAAAGCGAGCATTCAACAACAAAATCAGCGAAGGCTTGCCCTTTGATGGCGGTTCGGGGATGATATTCAATGAAAAATTGTGACAACTCCATCGTCTATGCAATTTAATCTCCCCCGACACTCTCAGTTTGCCAAAAATCTTCTTTAAAGGTCGATCTCAGATATACACTATTACCAATCTACCTGGAAGTATTGCCTAAGCTTTCATTAGCGAGTTATTAAAGCAAAAGCAAACTTTTCAATGTTCGGGTACCTTGTTTGAGATCTCGAAGGACACGGCTTATATAATAAACCGGGTCTTGCTTTCCCCAACTTCACGCACCAAAACCGCTTCCTCTTGTAAGACCTCAAAATTTTTTAAATAAAAAGGAATTTCCTTTATTTATTATTTTGAAATAGTAAGGGTTGATTTGATTAATGTGGATATTTAAGGGTTAAATACATAAATATTTCAAAATAAGCAAGTGGTTATAAAATATTCATTTTGTTTGGGAATATTCGTTTGGTCGTGGAATATTAAATGCTTGGGAATATTATTAAATTACTACAGTAATGACCATGTGTGGGCCCCCATAATGTAAAAAGCGATTGGATGAGGAAAGCGACAAATATAAGTTGTTTAAAAATAACTGGCGTAATTGTTACTCAATTATCTTGTTGGAATACCCGGTGGTTAAAACACACTAATCGCGTTGTTGAGCAAGAAGCACGCGGTATTGCACCAATTATTGATTACGTGCACGTGAAGGCACTACTCAATAATTATTACGTGAGTTCTTATTCAATAGTTTATTTTATTGATTCAATAATTGTGCGTTGATATTTTATATTATTATTGTTTTGATAATTGTCAACGCACAAGATTTCCCATTATCGGATCAATAATTCATATTATTTGAATAATATTATTAGATAACATTATTGGCAATGTCTAGAAAGTTCGCATAAGGAGAGGTTTGGTCACCTAATTGCGGCCAAGATGAGGAGAAATCCTTATTGGAAAGCCCCTTTTTCCTAGAAATGTACTGGTTATCATAAATGTGATTACGTAATATTATTTGTGAATAATTAATTATTGATTCATATGATAAGAAAATATTTATTTATATGAATATAAATGATGGATTTATTTATGTGGTTATTAATGAAGGAATTAATCTTTGAGATGTTTTATTTGTATTTTTTGCCGGATTGGAGGTATTAAAAGATCAAATCGGTGTTATTACTGACTTTATTGTGTAAGTTATAATATTTAATCCGACCGTTGGATCGTTGTAATTTTTGGATATGTTATACATATATAAGTTGAGTATATGTCCACAAATTTTGAACGAATTAAAAATGAGCGTATAATTTATTATGAATTTTAAGAGGTGATTGATTCGAAATTAGGTTATAAATGATTTTGGTGGAAAATTCTAGAATTGGTGGGCCCCACTTTTGGTTGGTGAGAAATGTGCTCAATTGAATTTTCAAATGTGGTGGGTGGGAATAGTAGCGAGTAAAGCCATCGGAGTTTCTTGAGTTAAGTCTCGCTTGAGCGTGCTAACATTTTCCTAAAAATAGAGGCTAAGTTAGAATTGAAAATCACACCGAAACAAAGTTTCTCTCTTCTCTCTCTATATTATTGAGCGTATTTTGTGAGTATTTAGATACTTTGAGAGTTCTTTATTGCTCAAGACAAGTTTCATTCAAAGATCACTTGAGCCTTTCCTTCCGGAAATCTTGATTCTTTGAGGTAAGGGATATTATTTTTCGTAATGATATTATTTCTTGATATCATTATCTTTGAAATATTGGTTGGAACTTTTTATCAAATTTGGAACTTTTTTCATGTGGGGTGACTATTCACGAGTTACTATTCATGAGTTCTTATTCACGAGTTACTATTCACGAGTACTATTCATGTAAGCGTGAAAATGTTTTTTTGTGGAATTTCATCTTTTGGTGTGAAGAGTTACTATTCACGTATCTAAGACTATTCACGATATCTGACACTATTCACCAAAAATAAAATTTCTTCTTTTCAGTCCAAAATATCTATTCGGATACTAGCTTTGATTGTATCCATGTTTTGATCATTCTTGAATTTTACACCACTATGATTATTTTTGAGGTATTGTTGATATGGATAAAACAAAGTACTAATCCTTAATCCTTAATCCTTGTCATTTTGTTTCTTTGGATTCGTTCTTTAAAAATATTTTTCATCATCCTCGGTCTTAAATGATGATATTATTGAATATCTTTGGCCTTTAGTGCAAAGATGAGCAGTGTTGAGATGAACATGACCGATTGATGAATATCTTTGGCCCGTAGTGCAAAGATGAATATTTAATTTGAGATGAATATTGATTAAGATATTACGAGGATAAAATATTGATGATGGTTCGTTAAATTCATAGATTATAGTAGATTTCATTCTCTACGTAACTCTTCTATGAATTATTATTTTCATGCGCGAATATTGATCCGAAACTTGTTATCTCATTGTATTCTATCAGATTTTTTCCTGTTGGAGACTAACGATAATTTGTTGTATATTATCTTAGTCATAGTATTCTTTCTTGGGCTAGTTGAGCTCACCCTTTTCCTTGTTGTTCCATTTTTCTTCTCGGGAGGCGAGAATGTAGCGAGTCTTAGTCGGGGTATGGAATGAAGAAGGTTAGAGAGAGTTGTTTAGTAGTCCTCACCATTTTGTAAAATAATGTATCAATAATTATGATGGGGATTTATTTGCGTGTGGTTATTGTCTAGAAGACAATATTATATTTAAACTCTCACAATATATATTGTCGTATTTCACACGACATTTGTATTATTGAAGTTGTAGTTTGTTTCTTGTACCATGTATTTGGCGACTCGGAATGGGTGTTGTGTATACCTATTTTTGGGCGTCGCGGTTAATATCGAGCTTAGGGATATGATCTCTGGCGGAGATCGGGGAATAGAACTAGGAGGGAGGCAGGTAAAACCTTCGCTAGTGTGTCCTACTTAAGCTTATTTGTTGGTTGGTCATAATATAGGGGTATTATGTGATTTGTTAATTTATTTAATTAACCCTTGTTTTATGATAGTTTTTAAGAATGGTCATTTGAGAACGTTAACAATGGAGTGAATGAGATTGTGGAGACACCTCTAATCGCCAACGAGGATAATGTGATGTCGGTGAAGAAGAATTAGAGATATCCATGTGGTGAGTGAAGAATTGATAGTTGCACTTTTGAGAGATAGTCGCAGAGGAGGTAACTTGGTGAGTGAGGAAGAAGAGGAAGAAGAGGTACTTGAAGAGAGTTTATTTGAGGTATTTTATGATCAAAATGTAGAATTGCAAAATCGTATTCATGAGTTAGAAGAAGCGAAATTTGAAGAATTGCGAGGCGATCGTGGAGCAAAAGGATGCAACGATTCAAGCTTGTGTTACCCGATACGTGATCTTGAGCGAAGCACTCTTTGGCGAGTATAAGATGATAAAGTCGAATCTGGAATTTGAAAGAAGAAATAACCGAACAAGTGAGAATGAGTGATGCATGGGTAAAAGCCGCCGCACGACGCGTTGATATTATGGAAAGAGATGTCCAATCTAAAAGAGAAGATTTAACGTTGACGGAAGGCGTCGGCGTGAGATCAAAGCACCATCAACAAATTCTAGGGAAGAGAACGATCGCCGGTTAGATGCTACTGAGATGTGGAGAGGAGGGACATATAAGGTCAAACTGCTCAAAGCCTTCCAAGGTATGCTATAATTGTGGAAAAGAAGGACATATCGCTCGAGATTAGACGATATCGAAACCAGATCCAATGAGAATGGTGACTCAAAAGGATGTCCCGTAAAAGTCAAAGTCAGCGGTTTTTGGAAGAGAGTTTGTCGTGGCCGGTCAAAAATGCGAGGAACCCGAACGAAGTTAGCAGGTTAGTTAATTATAAATTCTTGCGAAGTTTATACCTTACTAGATATCGGTTCTACCCATTCTTTATCTCTCTTGCTTTGTGCTCAGCGTTTGAACTTGACTACGGAGAAATTAGACTTTGACCTATTTATGGAGACTCGATTAGGAGAAACTTTCATTACATCCGTTGTTTAAAAATCTTGCTTGATTCAGTTGGCACTATCACATTATCTCGTTAACCTTATTTCTATAGAGATATTTGCTTTTGATGTGATTTTAAGGTTAACTACTCATCATGCCAAAATTGATTGTTTTCGTAAGGTTGTTAGTTTTCATATTCCTAAGCAACACGTTATTGAATTCAAGCAATCAAACCATTGTAATCAAACATTTTTATATCAAGCCATGAAGTCATTCGTTTATTACGGATGTCAAGTTTTCTTAGTCCATGTTATGGATTTGAATAAAGACACGTCGATTTGAATAATATTCTTGTTGTTATTGATTTTTCCCGACGTATTTTTCGAAGATTTTTCGCTTACTTCCAAAGCCCGATATTAAATTTTGTATCGACTTTGAACCCGCAGACAAAACTCATTTCTAAAATCTCATATCGAATGGCTCTATTGAACTTCGTGGAGTTAAAAATTCAACTATAAATTTGGTACTGAGCCTTTATCTTGTGACTTCCTTTGTGGAATTCACCTAAGCCAGAACTCTCTGTAGGGGACGTCATATTCGTGCGATAGTAAATCGATAGGTGTCATTGTGACGTCTTATCCAAGATTGGGATATGAGTCACGGTTGAGAAGCAACCTAAGTCAAGAATCTAAATACGTAGCTTTTGAAGCTTAGTTGGTTATTATCGGAGGATATTCTCGAATCGCTATTCCATTATCGCGGTGACTCGTAGAGATACAAAATTCGAATGGAGCAAGAAATGTGGGAAGAGCTTGAAGAACTTAAGAGGAGACTCATTTCAAAGACATGTTCGACGACCTTGCCATCCCGAAAAAGTTTAACGTGGTAGGTGGCGTGTTGAGTAGAAGATCGATATAAAAACGAAAGTACGATATTGTCAAAGACTAATTTCAGTATAATTTACAAATAATAGAGATGGAGATGAAAACTCTAGGTACCCGCGTGATAATATACGAGTATAATCAACTTTAATCAATAAAGTTTAAATTGCTCAAAGCCACCGAATCGGGAAATCGATGCGTATGAAGAAAGAAAGTACAAGAAGGAGCTATTCCTAGGGCGAGAATTGATGAAGAAGGAATACTTGAGTCCACTCTAGACTTTGTGTTCCTAACGACTACGATTTGAAGAACAAGATTATGATGGAGGCACACAATACACCATTTGCAATCCATCACGGAAGTACTAAATGTATCGTGATCTTGACATACATTTTGGTGGAATAATATGAAGAGAGAGATTGCAAAGTTTATCTTGATGTGTTTAACTTGCCAACGTGTAAAAAGTAGAGCATCTAGTACCTAAGGGTCCGATTACAACCACTTGAGATTACGGAATGGAAGAAGGAACACATTACCATGGATTTCATTCACGGTCTTCCTACGGTTTCTCAAGGCATCAATCTTTATTTGGGTTATTGTTGATAGATTAACCAAATCGCTTCATTTCTTGCCGACACGGAGACTTATTCCCTTGAACGTCTTGCTAGGGAATTTTATGTAATAAAAGTATTCAATTTTTCTATTCAGTAAATGGTTAAATTGATAAAAGTTAAATTTAAGGGTGATATATGAAATTTTTTTTTCAAAATATGCAAGGGGGTATAAAGTATTCATTGTTGTCGGGGAATATTCGTTTGGTCGTGGAATATTCTTTCTGTCCGAGAATATTAAATTTAATGCAAAGTTGATCATTTGTGGGCCCATAATGTAATAAGCGTCGGATGGAGAAAGCGACAAAGTTTGGGTGGTTATAAATAACGGCGTAGTTATTCGAATTAAGACTGTTGGAATACTTAATTGGTTAAAATACTGAATGTCTGGCGTGGTCGCACAAGATAGCACTGCGGTATTGCAGTGAGATTATTGAATTATTGATTTAAATGCGTAAGAAGGCACTACTCAATAATTGTTATGTAGTTCTTTGTTCAATAGTTTATTTTATTGATTCAATAATTGTTGCGTTGGTATTTTATATTATTCTTTGTTTCAATAATTGTCATCGCACATGATATTTCCAATTATCGGATCAATAATTCATATTATTTGAATAATATTATTAGATAACATTATTGGCAATGTCTAGAAAGTTACGTCTAAAGAGAGGTTTGGTCACCTAATTCGGCGCGAAGAAGAGAGATCCTTATTGGAAAGCCCCTCTTTCGAGAAGCGACTGGTCATCATAAATGTGATTCGTAATATTATTTGTGAATAATTAATTATTGATTCATATGATAAGGAAATATTTATTTTATATGAATATAAATGATGGATTTATTTATGTGGTTATTAATGAAGGAATTAATGTTGAGGTGTTTTATCAGTATTTTATCGGATTGGAGGTGTTAAAAATCAAATCAGGGGTTTTGAGATATATTATGGGGTTATAATTTTTAATCCGACCGTTGGATTGTGGTAATTTTTGGGTATGTTATACATACATAAGTTGAGTATATGTCCATAAATTTTGAACCGTTAAAAATGCACGAATGATTTGTTGTGAATTTTAAGAGGTGTCGGATTCGGAAATTAGGTTTATAATTGATTTTGGTGGAAAATTCTAGAATTGAGTGGGCCCCACTTGTGGTTGGTGAAAAAATGTGCTGAATTTTATTTCAAATGTGGTGGGTGGCAATAGTAGAAGTAAAGCCATCAAAAGTAGTGAGTCAAGTCTGCTTGGCCTAAGCTAACATTTTCCTATAAATAGAGGCTAAGTTAGAATTGAAAATCACACCGAAACAAAGTTTTCTCTCTATATTATTGAGCGTATTTTGTGAGTATTTAGATACTTTGAGAGTTCTTTGTTGAAGACAAGTTTTATTCAAAGATCATCCTTAGACCTTTCCTTCAAATCTTGATTCTTTGAGGTAAGGGATGTTATTTTCTTCTCGAGAGGATATTATTTCTTCAATATCATTATCTTTGAAATATTGGTTGGAACTTTTTATCAAATTTGGAACTTTTTCATGTATGGGGTTACTCTTTGAGTTATTATTCACGAAAGTTACTTATTCATGAGTTACTATTCACGAAGTTCTATTCACAGTACTATTCATGAAGCGTGAAGATGTTTTTTGTGGAATTTCATCTTTTGGTCTGAGTTCTTATTCACGATACTGAGACTTTATTCACGAATCTAAGATTATTCATAGAAAATGAAAATTTTTCTTTTTCGTCTAAAATATCTATTTTGGATACTAGCTTTGATTGTATCCATGTTTTGATCATTCTTGAATTTTACACCACTATGATTATTTTTGAGGTATTTTTGGACGTGGATAAAATCAATGCAAAGATGAATGATTTCGAAGAATATCTTTGGCCTCGTAGTGCAAAAGATGAGCAGTGTTTAAATGAACATGACTAATCGATGAATATCTTTAGCCAAGAGTG
Source organism: Panax quinquefolius (assembly GCA_020205615.1). Taxonomy (NCBI): domain Eukaryota; kingdom Viridiplantae; phylum Streptophyta; class Magnoliopsida; order Apiales; family Araliaceae; genus Panax; species Panax quinquefolius. Next base: position 2,814,846 of record CM035154.1, on the reverse strand, counting down.
CAAAGATGAATTATTGATGAATATCTTTTGCTTTCGTAATGCAAAGATGACTTTTGTTGTTGAATATCTTTAAATTTTAGGTAGTGCAAAGATGAATTATTGATGAATATCTTTTGCTCGAAATGCAAAGATGACTGTTGTTGAATATCTTTAGCCAAGAGCAAAGATGAATTATTGATGAATATCTTTTGCTCGTGAATGCAAAGATGACTGTTGTTGAATATCTTTAAATTCAGAAAAGCAAAGATGAATTATTGATGAATATCTTTTGCTCGAAATGCAAAGATGACTTTTGTTGTTGAATATCTTTAGCACATAGTGCAAAGATGAATTATTGATGAATATCTTTGGCTTGTAATGCAAAGATGACCCGTTGTTGAATATCTTTAGCTTTTGTAGTGTAAAGATGAATCTGTTGATGAATATCTTTGGCCCGTGGTGCAAAAAGATGAATTTATTAGTATGATTATGAAGTGAGGCGTGATTTGGTATAACCATGATCTTTGATGTTTTCTGTAAAGACAAGTGATAAAAATTATCTTTGTCTTGGATGAGAAAGGAATTTAGAACTACAATTACGATTATGAGTTATACACGTGATTGTGGATGTGAATTGTTGATTGATGTTACGAGGATAAAACATTGTTGGTGGATTTTAACATGGAGAAGACAATAGACTTTATAGTCTATTTGACTCTTCTAATGGATCGCTTCATTCCACCGCAACTATGGTTGAAAAGTTTTATCATCTACCATATGTTCTAAATCTACGATTTACATTGATGAAGACTATTGATAATTTATTTATCTTTAGTCATAATATTCTTTATCGAGCTAGTTGTGCTCACCCTTTTGTTTCACAATTCCTTTCGTGTAATAAAGGTGTAAATTTGGGTCGAGCGGGGATAAGCGAGGAATAGAGTGGTGGTCTATAGATGTTGAGGGTGAGGTGAATTTAACTTGGAAGGGTGTTTTGTCACTATCATACAAGATGTCTAATGACATACAACCTCGTGTTATCATAAGACATGGTTCAGGTTTCATCCACTTCTCGAGTATATTTACAAGCACTACCTATATAATCTTGGTGTTTGTTTGGAGTATAATACCCAATTAGAGGCAAGTGGAGATAATGATATGTCAAGAGAAGACTCACCATTGGGAAGAATATGATAGTAATCTTCTCGTTTTTTCTTTGGGGTTTATTGGGTCAACCAAGGATAATTCGTGGCCATATGATATCTACCATAACCTAAAAGCATGGCCTCCCATGTATGAAGGTTTCTTGAGCACTTCCCAAAGATTCTAATTTCTAAAACAGCTTTTTGACTATACCTTTATGTAAGGTGTCATTGTGGACGTCTTCTGATTGGTATATATTTGTATCCAAACTCACAAAGATATGTGTTGTTGTATTTTGCACGACAATTGTTGTAATAAAGTTCAGAAGTTATTTTTCGTACCATATATTTGGCGACTCGAGAATGGGTTGGATGGAATGAACCTATTTTGGGGTTGTTATAAATTAGTATGTACGTAAATGAGATTGTAAGGTTGCATGGCATGCCCTGTATCCATAGTTTGGATCGTGACCCAATATTCACTTCATGATTTTGGGATAGCTTACAAAAAGCTATGGGCGCGGAGTTTGCGATTTAGTTCTAAGATACCATCCCCAAACTGAGACGGACAATCGAGAGGACTATTCAAACTCTTGAAGATATATTAAGACTCGTGTCCTAGACTTCAAGGGTAGTTGGGATAAGTATTTACCATTGGTGGAATTCTCCTACAACAACAGTTATCGAGCAAGTATAGGTGTAGCTCCATTTGAAGCATTATATGGACGAAAATGTCGATTTCTCCAATATGTTGGGATGAGGTGGGTGAAGCAACATTGTTGGGACCCGAAGTTAAGACGTATGACTCACCGAAAAGATCCAAATGATTCGACAACGATATAAGCAAGCACAAGATCGACAAAAGAGTTATGCGGATCTTCATCGAAAAGGACGTGGAATTTAGTGTAGGGATCATGTATTATTGCGAGTTGCTCCATGGAAGGGAGTTACAAGATTTGGGAAGAGAGGAAAGCTCAATCCACGATTTATTGGTCCATTTCAAATTCTCGACCGAAAGTAGGAAATGTAACCTATAGACTTGCGTTACCTCCAAGTATGTCTCGTGTTCATAATGTGTTTCACATATTGGTACTTCAGAATATGTGAAAAGACCCAACCACGCTATTATAGAGTTAGAACCAGACGAGATAGCCAAGACTTAACGTATGAGGAGGTACTGCCAAGATTTTGGATAGGAAGGAGCATGTCCTACGCCAAGAAAGGTCATACCACAAGTTAAAGTTTTGTGGAGGAATCATGCTATAGAGGAAATGACACGGGAATTGGAAACGGAAATGAAAGCGAGGTATCCTCACCTTTTCAAACACTGTGTCGTCGCACGCCAATTTCGAGGACGAAATTTCATAAGGAGGGAGGTTGTAAGACCCAAAATTTTTTAAATAAAAAGGAATTTCCTTTATTTATTATTTTGAAATAGTAAGGGTTGATTTGATTAATGTGGATAGTTAAGGGTTAAATACGCAAATATTTCAAAATAAGCAAGTGGTTATAAAATATTCATTTTTGCTCTGGGAATATTCGTTTTGGTCGTGGAATATTCGTGATCGCTTGGGAATATTAAATGCAAGTAGCCCATGTGTGGGCCCCATAACGGAAAGCGATTGGATGATGGAAAACGACAAATATAAGTTGTTTAAAAATAACTAGCGTAATTGTTACCAAGTTAATATTGTTGGAATACCCGGTGGTTAAAAACACACTAATACGCGTTGTTAAAGAAGACACTGCAGTATTGCACCAATTATTGATTCGCACGTAAGAAGGCATTACTCAATAATTGTTACGGTGAATTCTTATTGCTCAATAGTTTATTTTATTGATTCAATAATTGTTGGGTTGATATTTTATATTATTATTGTTTCAATAATTATCATCGCACAAGATTTCCCATTATCGGATCAATAATTCATATTATTTGAATAATATTATTAGATAACATTATTGGCAATGTCTAGAAAGTTCGTCTAAGGAGAGGTTTGGTCACCTAATCAAGGCGCCAAGAAGGAGAAATCCTTATTGGAAAGCCCCTTTTTCCCGGAAACAAATTTGGTCATCATAAATGTGATTCTCGTAATATTATTTGTGAATAATTAATTATTGATTCATATGATAAGAAAATATTTATTTATATGAATATAAATGATGGATTTATTTATGTGGTTATTAATGAAGGAATTAATTTGAGATGTTTTATTTGTATTTTGTCTGGATTGGAGGTATTAAAAGATCAAATCGGTGTTATTCTGACTTTATTGTGTAAGTTATAATATTTAATCCGACCAGTTGGATCGTTGTAATTTTTGGATATGTTATACATATATAAGTTGAGTATATGTCCACAAATTTTGAACCGTTAAAAATGAGCGATAATTTATTATGAATTTTAAGAGGTGATTGATTCGTAAATTAAAGTTATAAATGATTTTGGTGGAAAATTCTAGAATTGGTGGGCCCCACTTTTGGTTGGTGAGAAATGTGCTCAATTGAATTTTCAAATGTGGTGGGTGGGAATAGTAGCGAGTAAAGCCATGGAGGTTGCAGGAGTTAAGTCCGCTTTGCTGCTTAACATTTTCCTAAAAATAGAGGCTAAGTTAGAATTGAAAATCACACCGAAACAAAGTTTTCTCTTTCCTCTCTATATTATCGAGCGTATTTTGTGAGTATTTAGATACTTTGAGTTCTTCATTGCTCAAGACAAGTTTCATTCAAAGATCAATTCAACCTTTCCTTCCAAGTAATCTTGATTCTTTCGAGGTAAGGGATATTATTTTTTCGTAATGATATTATTTCTTCAATATCATTACTTTGAAATATTGGTTGGAACTTTTTATCAAATTTGGAACTTTTTCATGTCTGGGTGACTATTCACGAGTTCTTATTCACGAGTTACTATTCACGAGTACTATTCATGTAAGCGTGAACATTTTTTTTTTTGTAGAATTTCTATCTTTTGGTGTCTGAGTTCTTATTCACGATATCTAAGACTATTCACGATACTCAAGCACTATTCACGATACTCGCAGACTATTCAATAGAAAAATAAAATTTCTTCTTTTCGTTCAAAATATCTATTCGGATACTAGCTTTGATTGTATCCATGTTTTGATCATTCTTGAATTTTACACCACTATGATTATTTTGAGGTATTGTTGGACATGGATAAAACAAAGTACTAATCCTTAATCCTTAATCCTTGTCATTTTGTTTCAATCGGATTCGTTCTTTAAAAATATTTTCATCATCCTCCTACCTTAAATGATGATATTATTGAATATCTTTGGCCTTTAGTGCAAAGATGAGCAGTGTTGAGATTAAACATGATCGATTGATGAATATCTTTGGCTTTGTAGTGCAAAAGATGAATATTTGATTTGAGATGAATATTGATTGTCATTATGTGGATAAAATATTGATGATGGACCGTTAAATTCATAGATTATAGTAGATTTCATTCTCTACGTAACTCTTCTATGAATTATTATTTCCACCGCTGCGAATATTGATCTCGAAACTTGTTTATACATCAGATTCTATCGATTTTTCCTGTTGGAGACTAACGATAATTTGTTGTATATTATCTTAGTTATAGTATTCTTTTATTGGGCTAGTTGAGCTCACCCTTTTCTTGTTGTTCCATTTTTCTTCTCGGGAGGCGAGAATGTAGCGAAGAGTACTAGTGGGGTATGGAATGAAGGTTCTGAGAGAGTTGTTTAGTAGTCCTCACCATTTTGTAAAATAATGTATCAATAATTATGATGGGGATTTATTTGCGTGTGGATATTGTCTAGAAGACAATATTATATTTAAACTCATTAAGATATATTGTCGTATTTCACACGACATTTGTATTATGAAGTTGTAGTTTGTTTTCTTGCACCATGTATTTGGCGACTCGAGAATGGGTGTTGTGTATACCTATTTTGGGGGCGCCACACCCATCGCCAAATCTAACTAGTCGCTAAGTACAAATATAGGGGTTCAAGCAGAGCGGCTTCACCAACAAAGGCGCCAAGATAAGTAGGACTTGATCTTCTCAAAGGCGCCCTCAAACTCCAAAGTCCATCAAACGCTCTTTGCATTCTTCTACCTTTTCAATGTATCAAAGAACAGTAGACATCTTCTCAAGAAGTTCCGCCATCTCCTCTCTCCTTCCTTCGGATATGTCTCCAAAGTCGCAGAGACACGGTCGAGGTAGTCCCGTCTCGGAAGAGAAGAGATCTCGTGTCCCGTGATGAAAAACCACTTCATGCCAACCCTCATTCTTTGGAAGGAGTATTCATCGAGGATCTCCTCTCGAACTCGTGTTGGGTCGAGGAGATTGCTTGCTTAACACTTTAAAGCCTCGTTCTCGAGACCTACCAAAGTAAAAAGAGGGTGAAGAAGATATCGACAAAGGAGTAATCCCTAGTTCATGGCAAAAGGCAATAAATGCCAAGATATGGATGTAGGAGTTGGGCACTAACTCATGAAGGCCCACTCCTATAAACCCTGGGAGAGTAATGATGAAGACATGGAGAGGTAAAGCGAACCCCTTTTCCGTAAGAGAGATGACAGTAATGGCACCCAACCGTCCCGGTCGGTGCATATACTTCTTGAGAGCAGGGCCCTTATCGCGTACATGTCAGGAATCTGATAACGAGTCCTGAGCATGCATATTTCAGATTCCGTGACCGAGGAACGGATGTTGGCATTAGGGAATTGTTCCTCATTCTTGAAGAAATCGGAGGGTAGGAGGTCGAGAAGCGGTTTTCCCCATGGTGGTTGGATTGGGGTTGGAACTCGAACCCTCTTGGTTGGGGTTTGGGTTGGGAGAAACGATACTGATAGGAGTTGCACGAAGAGGAGAGTTTTGGCCAGAGGTTTCGGTCACCATTGTTAAGATTTTGTGAAGTAGAGAAAGAAATTTGCAGAGAAGAAGAAAGCTCTAAGGTTCAAATCCCCATCAATCAGAACAAAATTAGCAATTTTATACATGATTTTCTTGGCGAGCATCCGATCCGAAGGTAAGACGCCATCTGCCAGATACTCTATATATGGAGTCAACCAGCAGTTGGTTCGGTCAATGCACATTACCGATTCATAATGAACACTAGGATGTTGCAAAGTTTCTAAATAAACCGACCCATCAAAGATGTTAACATCCGTAGTGGCTAATTTGGAGAGAGTGCATCTAAGAATTGAATTGTTATTACGCTTCGATCCTTGAAACTCGTAGGATTGGAAATGTCAAGTTGTTCCTTCAATTTCGTTAGATATTTGATCATTTTTGGGCCTCGAGCTTCAGATTCCCGTAAAGTTGTTTAACGATTAACCGAGAATCACTAAAGATGATTATTCTTTGCACTTCAAGACTCTTTGCCGTCAGAATCCCTACAAGTACCGCTTCATACTCAAACCGTTGTTTGTCGCTTTGAACCGAAATCGATGGCTCGTTGTACCTTGAATCCTGGGACTCGCCGAATAATACTCGCTTCCATCGACGTCTGTGGTAGAAGACCCATTCATGACATCTGACGTCAAGAACTTTGCTTCATTGAAGAATCAGAATCGCTTCGTCTGATCCTTCGACCGCCACAACTTCATCGACTAAAACGAGCATTTAACAACAAAATCAGCCAAGGCTTGCCCTTTGATGGCGGTTCGGGATGATATTCAATGAAAAATTGTGACAACTCCATCGTCTACGCAGCTAATCTCCCCGACACCTCAAAGTTTGCCCATAATCTTCTTTAAAGGTCGATTCAGATACACTATTACCAATCTACCTCGAAGTATTGCCTTAAGCTTTCGATTAGCGGTTATTAAAGCAAAAGCAAACTTTTCAATGTTTCGTACCTTGTTTCAAAGATCTCAAGGATACGGCTTATATAATAAACCGGGTGTCGCTTTCCCCAACTTCACGCACCAAAACTACTCCTACCGCCAAACTAACTAGTCGCTAAGTACAAATATAGGGGTTCAAGCAGAGCGGCTTCACCAACAAAGGCGCCAAGATAAGTAGGACTTGATGCTCGAAGGCGTCTTCACACCAAGTCCATCAAACGTCTTTGCATTCTTCTACTCTTTCAATATATCAAAGAACCAGACATCTTTCCGCCGACTTGGACATGAACCTCCTCAAAGCTGTAATCCTTCCAGTCAGACGTTGAACATCTTTAAATGATTGAGGAGTCTTCATGTTCAGGATCGCTTGAATCTTCTCAGGATTGGCTTCGATTCCTCTCTGACTTACAAGATAACCTAGAAATTGCCAAATTTCGTAACAGAAGGTGCACTTAGTGGGATTCAATCTCAAATTGCCGACAAATTGTCCGAAAGCATTCTTCTAAATCATCCAGATGTTTATGTATCAACATACTTTTGACAATCATGTCATCTACGACACCTCCACGCTCCTCGCCAAATTGATATCCGAAAACACGGTTCATCATCCTCGATATGTGGCTCCGCATTGATGAGGTCAAGGTCATTTTCTTATAGGCATATATCGAACGATGCATAATGAACGCCGCCTTCTAGATATCCTCCTTACACATGGAAATTTGATGATATCCGGAGAATGCATCCATGAAACTTAACAAAGCATACCCAAGTGGCATCGATTAGTTGGTCGATGTGGGGTAGAGGTAGAAATCCTTCAACAAGCCTTATTTAGATCGAGTGTAATCGATGCGGACTCGCCATTTACCATTTTGCTTCGCACTCAACACCACATTCGCCATCCATCATGGGTAGTCAAATCTCAAGATGAAGTCTGCCGCCAACAGCTTTTGCAATCTCTTCATCAATTATTCGTTGACGTTCAAAGCGAAAATCCTCCTCTTCGTTCGGACCGCTTCTTCGACGGGTCTACTCTCCAAATTGATGCTCGCCGATATCCCCGCTACTTCCCTAAGATATCCCGAGGCTCCCATGCGAAAATATCAACATAGCTTTGCGGGAGCTCCATAAGGTTCGTCCAGAGAGGTTCCGCAGACCAACCTATTTTCACCGCCTTGTTCTCTTTGCCCGGATGAGCTCTATCTCTCCGCTTTCTCAAATTGGCATGACCAATGGTTCGGAACTACTCTCGTGAAGGGTTCGATCTCTATTGCCATGGTCCGCTTCGCTCGATATTCCCACCCCAAGTGATCACAAAGATTTCTATAACATCTTCGGCGCAGATCCAAGTCCCCTTCACCTCGCCAATTCTATGAGTAGAGGAAATTTGATTTTGAAATGAGGAATAGAGGTCACACTTGAAAGCAATTAAAGCAGCCTTCCCAAAATAGCATTATAAGCGTAATCTATATGTACAACATAAAATTTGCAAGTAATTTCTACTGTTGGGGGCCGTTCAAGACGACCGGCAGCTCAATAGTTCCACCTTACCACCTTAACTCTGGATAAGGTCTCCGCTCATCTTCGGGAAGGTACCGCCATCGCTCACGATCAATCCAAGTTGTTTTGCCGCTTTTTTCAACGAATTTGCTGTAAGTACCCCGATGATGACATCTATCACGTGCCTTGCAGTCGCTTGAGCCGGTAACACTTCAATTTAACTGGTTTGAGCTACGAACAGCCTTCTAGTCTCTCATTGTTGATTAGTTCGCGTACCACATATCGAATTAAAGCAATCTTGTACCTTTCTTTCAATAAAGTCCTTCAAACTAGTACTAATCGTTTGTATAATTTAATGACCAAGCTTGATGGTAATCACAATACTTACGAGAATTTCCTTTTAGGGCTTAATGTTAGATAAGACTCTGTGTTAAAATTTTTAAATAAAAGGAATTTCCTTTATTTATTATTTTGAAATAAGTAAGGGTTGATTTGATTAATGTGGATAGTTAGGGTTAAATACGCAAATATTTCAAAATAAGCAAATTGGTTAAAAAATATTCATTATTATTTTGAATATTCGGTTGGTCGTGGAATATGTGGATCGTTTCTGGGAATATTCGTATTTAAATATTTCAAAATATAATGTGGGCCCCATAACGGAAAATTCATTATCGATGAAGAAAAACGACAAATATAAGTTGAATTTTAAATAATCTGCACAGTAGTTGTTACATAAGTAATATTCGATGAAATACGACAAATATAAGTTGGTTAACACATTACCAATTAATCTTGTTGAAAGTTAAAAACACTAACAACAAGAAGACACCAGATTGCAATTATTGATTCTTACGTAAGAAGGCACTACTCAATAATGGTTACAAAGAATTACCGCTCAAAGATTTTATCGAGTTAATAATTGTCATATTGATATTTTATATCATCGTTGTTTCAATAATTGTCATTACACAAGATTTTCATTATCAAGCAATAATTCATATTATCCTAATAATATTATTAGATAACATTATTGGCAATGTCTAGAAAGTTCTCGCTCTAAGGAGAGGTTTGGTCACCTAATCAAGGCGCCAAGAAGAAGAAATTTTTATCGAAAGCCCCCTCTTCCTGAACCGCCTCGTTGTCACAATATTGTGATTCTCAGAATATTATTTGTGAATAATTAATTATTGATTTATATGATGAGGAAAATATTGATTTTATGTGGATATAGATGGAGAAAAATTTTAAAATGACAATTGTTGAAAATTAATATTTTATCTTTTTTCGATAAAATAATTCATTTAAATATATTATTTTAATAATATATTAACTGGTGATATTTTTACAACTAATGTGGGATATATGAGTATACGAGGAGGAAGAGTATTTTTGTTGCAATAAATGTTTAAAACATGTTAAAACATGCTCATGGACCCCATTTATCGATCGAAATTTGATTATACTTTTGTAAAATCGCCTGCTTGTGGATTTTGGCCAATTTCTATTTGGAATTTGGAAAAACTTTCTTCCGCAAAGTTGTAGAGAATTGAAATTCCTATAAAACTCGCGAGATTCGAATTTTCTGATGAAAGGGCTATTTATTATGAATTATTGAAGTTTCAAGTTCAAATAATCGATTTTGGGAGTTTAAAATATTTTTTGTAAGAAAACGTTTTTTTGTTGTAATTGAGTGGCTCACATGTGTTATAAATGATCTGAAATCAGATTTCTAAGGTGGGCTTGAATATTTTTAAGAAATATTATTATTTTATTAATTTTTCGCTTTGGTGTTCTAAAGATTTTCCTATAAATAGGTGCTTAGGTTAGAATTGAAAATCACACCGTAAATCAAGTTTTCTCTCTATATTATCGAGTTTATTCTTGTGAGTATTTTGAGTATACTTTGAGTATTGTTAGACTAAGTGCAAGTTCCTTCAAAGACTATACCCTAGATTCTAGCTAGTAAGATCGATCTTCGAGGTAAGTGGATATTATTTTTTTCAGAATGATATTATTTCTTCAATATCATTATAATCGAAATGTTGATCCAAGTTTTTATCAAATTTGGAACTTTTTCATGCTTCTGGGTTACTATTCATGGGTTACTATTCATGAAGTTACTATTCACGAAGTTACTATTCATGAAGTTATTATTCATTTAGTTACTATTCACGAAAGTACTATTCACGTAAGCGTGAAGATGTTTTTGTGGAATTTCTATCTTTTGGTGTCTGAGTTACTATTATTCACGATACAAGACTATTCACGATACTCAAGACTATTCACGATACTGAGACTATTCATCGAAAAATAAAATTTCTTCTTTTCGTCTAAAACATCTATTCGGATACTAACTCGATCAGATCCATGTTTTGATCATTCTCGAATTTTACACCACTATGATTATTTTTGAGGTATTTTTGGACGTGGATAAAACCAAGTACTTAATCCTTAATCCTTAATCCTTGTCATTTTGTTTCACCGGATTCGCTTTAAAAAAAAATATTTTTCATCATCCTCGCCTTTAAATGATGATATTATGGAATATCTTTGGCCTCAGTAGTGCAAAGATGAATGATTTCTTAAGAATATCTTTCGCCCAGTAGCAAAAGATGAATGATTTCAAGAATATCTTCGCCCGTAGAGCAAAGATGAACAGTGTTTAAATGAATACTTAATTAATCGATGAATATCTTCGCCCAGTAAGCAAAGATGAATATTTGATTCCGTATGTATATCGATTGATGTTACAGGATAAAAGATAGACGATGAACTTTTAAATTCATACATGTAAGATAGTAGTTTGCATTCTCTACTTAACTCTTCTAATGAATTATTATTTCATCATGTAATATTGATTTAAAATTTGTTGCCTATCAGATTCTATTATATTTTTCCTCGTCAAGACTAACGATAATTTTGTGTATATTATCTTAGTCATAATATTCTTTATCGAAAGCTAGTTGAGCTCACCCTTTTCCTTTTTGTTCCATTTTTCTCGTGGAGGCGTAGAATATAATAAAAGTATTTAGCCTGGGGGTATGGAATGAAGGTTTTAGAAAGGATTGTTTAGTAGTCCTCACCATTTTTGTAAAATAATGTATCAATAAATGTGATGAGGATTTATTTGAGTATAGATATTGTCTGTAAGATAATATTTGTATTCAAACTCACAGCTTTTATCGTTGTAATAATAAAGTCAGAGTTGTTTTCGCATCACGATCGACAACTCGTAATGGGTGATGTATACCTATTTTGGGGGCGCCACAGCTTGGTATCGTAGCTTAGGATATGATCTCCATGAGATCGGGAATAGAACCAGAGGGAGAGACGAGTAAATCCTTCGCTAAAGGTGTCCTACCTAAGCTTATTTGTTAGTTGGTCAAGATATAGGATATTATGTGATATATTGATTTCTTAATTAACCCTTATTTTATACGATTAAAGATTTGAGAATGTCGATCGAGAATATTAACAATGGAAATGAGATCGTGGAGACGCTCAGTATCACCAACGAGGAGAACGCAACAGTCGGGCAATGTTCCTCCCGTGAACAACACCATCGAAAGCAGATGATGAACGAGGGATGTTTAGAAGTTTTTTCAGCAGCTCATGCAAAATCGCACGAGGAAACTCGTGTTCAAAATACAGAGGAAATGATAAGAATTCACGTTGTCACAAACCAAGTTAGCTTCAAAGAGTCGGGACCACCAGAATTTAAGGGAAAGCCAGATCCGATCATGGCGGAAACACGGGTCAAACAAATTACCAAGATATTCGATGTCTGGGATGCACACGGAGGAAGAAGGTTCCATTCGCCACCTTTTTATGTTCCGTGGGCGAGGCAGGATCATCGGTGGGAGTCTCGTGAAGTTGCACTCCATCCACCGCACTCTCAAGATGTCTCTGGGAGACGCTTTCAGAAAGCTATTTAATGACAAATACTTTCCCGAAAGTGTTCGCTATACGAAGGAAGTGGAGTTCATCGATTGGAACAAAACAACACGATTTGTCTCAAAGACGAGGCAAAGTTTGCAGAGTTATCCGTGTTCAGACCTCATTTGGTGGAGAATGAGGAACGATGACGCGGATGTTTCTTAGAGGTTTGAAACCCTAAGATACGCCAAGATCTCATTTCTCATAAATTTTCTCTTTATTCAGATGTTGTAAATGTGGCTCAATTATTAGAGCGAGATAACGAGTACGGCCAACCGAGGGACCACAAACGTGGATCGATCGTAGATAATAACAATGTAATAATGATAACTCATGAGAAAGAAACAGACGGACAAAATGGTAACCACTCCGTGGTAATCATGGCCATGAAAATATAAGAAGCGAAGTGAGGAGATTTTAAAAGAGGAGATTTAACAACGACTATGTGAAGATGACAAAGGTTGCAAGAAGAATCGGTTCTAAGTGGAGGAGAACGACCACCCCATATATGCTACAAAAATGCGAAAAGAGGGACATATCACCAAACCGCCCACAACAGCTTCAAGGTATGCTATAATTGTGGAAAGGAAGGACATATCGCCGAGATCAGACAAGAATAAACCTAGTTCAATGGGGGACGGTGACTCAAAAGATCGTCCCCGTAAAAGTCAAAGTCAACGATTCCGGAAGAGCGTTTGTGCAGGATCGGTCATAATGCGAGGAACCCAAACGAGGTGATCACGGTAAGCTATTTATAAATTCTCGCTAAGTTTATACCTTACTTGATACCGGCATACCCATTCATTTATCTCTCCCGCATGTGCTCAACGCTTAAACTCGATTCCGAGAAATTAGACTTTGACCTATCTGTGGAAACTCCGTTAGAGAAACTTTCATCACATCCATCGCTTATAAATCTTGTTTGATTCAAGTCGCACCATTACTCTTACCCGCTGATTTTATCTCTTTAAAGATACTTGCTTTTGATGTGATTTTAGGGATTGATCGTTAACTACTCATCATGCCAAAATTGATTGTTTTCGTAAGGTCATAGTTTTCATATTCCTAACCAACCCGTCAGATTTAATTCAAGCAACTAAACCATTAAAATCAATCACCGTCATATCTAATCATAAAGCTATTCGCTTATTAAAAACGGATGTCAAGCTTTCTTAGCCCATGTTATGGATTTGAATAAAGACACGCCAAATTTGAATAATATTCTGTTGTTATCGATTTTCCCGACGATTTCAAGAACTTCCTGGCTCACCCCTTAACGTGAAGTCAATTCTTTATCGATCTTCAACCCGCACAAAGCCCATTTCTAAAACCCCATATCGAATGGCTCCTATTGAACTTCAGAGTTAAAGGTCCAACTACGTGAATTGTTGGACATCGGTTTCATCTGGCCCCAAGACATCTCCTCGGGGTGCTCCCTGCTTTATTCAGAAAGAAGAAAGACGAGAGTACGCGATTTCAGATCGACTATCGGAATCGAACCATGTCACCATCAAGAATAGGTATCCTCACCTCAGATTGATGACTTGTTCGACCAACTTGTAAGGGCACAATTTTTTTCAAAAATCGATCTTCGCTCGGATATCATCACCAAGATTAGAATCGAGGATATTCCAAAGACCGCCTTTCGTAACCCCAGATGGGCATTATGAATTTTTAGTCATGTCTTTTTTGACTAACTAATGCTCCCGCGGCTTTCATGGATATGATGAACCGAGTATTCAAGGAATATTTTGATCAATTCGTTGTTGTCTTTTATTGATGACATCCTCATATATTCCAAAAGTCGTGAAGATCATGAGCACCATTTGAAGTCGGTACTCCAAAGGCTTCGTGAAAACCAACTATATGCCAAATTGAAGAAATGCGAAGTTCGCTCGAGGAAGTAGCATTCCTCGGGCACGTGGTGTCAAAACATGGAGTATCCGCTGATCCCGCCAAGATCAAGCAATACAAAGTGGGAGCAACCAAGTTTGATCAGACGTAGCTTTTTGGGCTTAATTGGTTATTATCGAGATTCGTGGAAGGGTTTTCTAATCGCTACTCCATTAACTCGCCTAACTCCTAAGGATACAAAATTCGCTTGGAGCCAAGAACGCGAGAAAAGTTTCCAAGAGCTTAAGAGAGACTTATTTTAAGACTGTTTCTAACAATACCATCCGGTTCTTGGATGGATTTGTTATCACGCCGATGCTTCGTGCAAAGGGTTAGGATGTGTTCTCATGCAACGTGGGAAAGTCATAGCCTATGCCTCATGACAACTTAAAAGAGTATGAGAGGAATTATCCTACTCATGATCTAGAGTCAGTAAAGTAAATGTTTGCGCTTAAAAATACGGAGGCACTATCTATACGGGGAGAAAGTGGAGATATATTCGCACCATAAAAGCCTTAAATATTTCTTCACTCAAAAAGAACTCAACACGCGGGCAAATGACGCGGGCTCGAGCTATTGAAAGACTACGACCACACTATTCAATACCATCCCGTAAAAGCGAACGTGGTAGCCGACGATCGAGTAGAAGATCATATGCGGAACGAAAAGCGATGATGTCAAGTATATACGACAGAGCCAACTTTAATAGAAAAGTTAAGGTCGCTTTCAAGCCACCCAATCTTGAAAGCCGATGCGTATGAAGAAGAAAGTACAAGAAGGAGCTATTCCTAAGGTTTAGAATCGATGAAGAAGGAATACTTGAGTCCACTCTAGACTTTCAGGTTCCTAACGACTCGATTTGAAGTACAAGATTACGATGGAGGCACACAATACGCCATTTGCAATCCATCCTCGAAGTACTAAAATGTATCGTGATCTTCACATACATTTTGGTGTGGAACAATACGAAGAGAGAGATTGCAAAGTTTATCTCGATGTGTTTAACTTGCTAACGCAGTAAAAGTGAGCATCTTGTACCTAAGGGTCCGTTCAGAACCACTTGAGATTCCGGAATGGAAGTGGGAACACATTACTATGGATTTCGTTTTTGGTCTTCCTACTACGGCTTTCAAGGCATCAATGCTATTTGGGTTATTGTTGATAGATTAACCAAGTTCGCTTCATTTCTTGCCGACACGGAGACTTATTCCTCGAACGCCTGCTACAGATAGACGTTGAATGAGATTGTGAGGTCGCATGGCATGCCAGTATCCATAGTTTTTTGATCGTGACCCAAGATTCACTTCAAGATTTTGGGGTTAGCTTGCAAAAAGCTACGGGCACGGATTTGCGATTTAGTTCTAAGATACCATCCCCAAACCGGACGGACAATCAGAGAGGACTATTCAAACTCTCAAGATCTATTAAGACTCGTGTCCTGACTTCAAGGGTAGTGGGATAAGTATTTACCATCGTGGAATTCTCCACAACAATGCTTATCGCAAGTATAGGTGTGGCTCCATTCAAGCATTATATGGACAAAATGTCTTTCTCCAATATGTTGGGATGAGGTGGGTGAAGCAACATTGTTGGGACCCGAAAGTTAAGACGTATTGATCACCGAAAAGATCCAAATGATTCGACAACGATACAAACCAAGACAAGATCGATAAAAAGAGTTATGCGGATCTTCATCGAAAGGACGTGGAATTTAATGTAGGGGATCATGATTGTCATGAAGTTGCTTCCATGGAAGGGAGTTACAAGATTTGGGAAGAGAGGAAAGCTCAATCCACGATTTATCGGGTCCATTTCAAATTCTCGACCGAAAGTAGGAAATGTAGCCTATAGACTCACAAGTTATTCTCCGAGTATGTCTCGTGTTCATAATGTGTTTCACATATCCGTATTTCAGTAAATATGTGAAAGACCCAACCACGTTATCGAAGTTAGAACCGACGACGAGATAAATACCAAGACTTAACGATGAGGAGGTAATTGCCAAGATCTTGGATAGGAAGGAGTACGTCCCACGCCAAGAAAGGTCATACCACAAGTTAAAGTTTTGTGGAGGAATCATGCTATAGAGGAAATGACCGAATTGAAACGGAAATGAAAGCGAGGTATCCTCACCTTTTCAAACACCAGTACGACGCCAATTTCGAGGACGAAATTTCATAAGGAGGGGAGGTCAGAAGACCTCAAATTTTTAAATAAAAAGAATTTCCTTTATTTATTATTTTGAAATAGTAAGGGTTGATTTGATTAATGTGGATAGTTAAGGGTTAAATACGCAAATATTTCAAAATAAGCAAGTGGTTATAAAATATTCATTATCGCTTTGGAATATTCGCTTTGGTCGTGGAATATTCAGATCGCTTTGGGAATATTCGCACGACTGCAATAAAAACCATGTGTGGGCCCCATAACGGAAAGCGATTGGATGAAGAAAACGACAAATATAAGTTAGTTTTTTAAATAACGGCAGTAGTTGTTACAAGTTAATATCATTGAATACCCTATGGGTTAAAACACACTAATACGCTATTGTCAACAAGAAGATACCAGATCGCACCAATTATCGATTCTTACGTAAGAAGGCACTACTCAATAATGGTTACAGAATTACCGCTCAAGATTTTATCGAGTTAATAATTGTCATATTGATATTTTATATCATCGTTGTTTCAATAAATCACATTACACAAGATTTTCATTATCGAAGCAATAATTCATATTATCCGAATAATATTATTAGATAACATTATTGGCAATGTCTAGAAAGTTCTCGCTCTAAGGAGAGGTTTGGTCACCTAATCACGCCAAGAAGAAGAAATTTTATCGAAAGCCCTCTTCCTCGAACCCACCGTCACAATATCAGGATTCTCGTAATATTATTTGTGAATAATTAATTATTGATTTATATGATAAGGAAAATATTGATTTTATGTGGATATAGATGGAGAAAATTTTTAAATGACAATTGTTGAAAATTAATATTTTATCTTTTTCTCGATAAAATAATTCATTTAAATATATTATTTTAATAATATATTAACTGGTGATATTTTTACAACGAATGTGGGAAATATGAGTATATATGAGGAGGAAGAGTATTTTTTGTTGCAATAAATGTTTAAAACATGTTAAACATGCTCTGGGACCCCATTTATCGATCGAAATTTGATTATAAATGTAAAATCGCCTCGCTTGTGGATTTGGCCAATTTCTATTTGGAATTTGGAAAACTTTTTTGCAAAGTTGTAGAGAATTGAAATTCCTATAAAACTCACGAGATTCGAATTTTCTGATGAAAGGGCTATTTATTATGAATTATTGAAGTTCAAGTTCAAATAATTGATTTTGGGAGTTTAAAAATTTTTTGTAAGAAAACGTTTTTTGTTGTAATTGAGTGGCTCACATGTGTTATAAATGATCTGAAATCAGATTTCTAAGGTGGGCTTGAATATTTTTAAGAAATATTATTATTTTATTAAATTTTCGCTTGCTGTTCTAAAGATTTTCCTATAAATAAGTGCTTAGGTTAGAATGAAAATCACACCGTAAAATCAAGTTTTCTCTCTATATTATCGAGTTTATTCTTGTGAGTATTTTGAGTATACTTTGAGTATTGTTAGACGGTGCAAGTTCCTTCAAAGACTATACCCTAGATTCTAGCTGTAAGATCGATCTTTCGAGGTAAGTGGATATTATTTTTTTCAGAATGATATTATTTCTTCAATATCATTATAATCGAAATGTTGATCTGAAGTTTTTATCAAATTTGGAACTTTTTTCGTCTGGGGTTACTATTCATGGGTTACTATTCATGAGTTACTATTCACGAAGTTACTATTCATGAAGTTACTATTCACGAAGTTACTATTCACGAAAGTACTATTCATGTAAGCGTGAAGATGTTTTTTGTGGAATTTCTATCTTTTGGTGTCTGAGTTACTTATTCACGATATTTAAGACTATTCACGATACTAAGACTATTCACGATACTCTGGATTATTCAATCGAAAAATAAAATTTCTTCTTTTCGTCTCAAAACATCTATTCTCGGATACTAACTCGATCAGATCCATGTTTTGATCATTCTCGAATTTTACACCACTATGATTATTTTTGAGGTATTTTTGACGGATAAAACCAAGTATTAATCCTTAATCCTTAATCCTCGTCATTTTGTTTCAATCGATTCGCGCTTTTAAAAAAATATTTTCATCATCCTCACCTTAAATGATGATATTATGGAATATCTTTGGCCTCAGAAGGCAAAGATGAATGATTTCTTAAGAATATCTTCGGGCCCAGAAGTAAAAGATGAATGATTTTCAAGAATATCTTCGCCCAGAAGGCAAAAGATGAACAGTGTTTAAACGAATACGACTAATCGATGAATATCTTTCGCCCGAAAGTGCAAAGATGAATATTTGATTCCGTATGTATATCGATTGATGTTACAGGATAAAAGATAGACGATGAACTTTTAAATTCATACATGTAAGATAGTAGTTTGCATTCTCTACTTAACTCTTCTAATGAATTATTATTTCACCGTAATATTGATTTAAAATTTGTCATTCTATCAGATTCTATTATATTTTTCCTCGTTGAATATAAGAAGACTAACGATAATGTTGTATATTATCTTAGTCATAATATTCTTTATCGAGCTAATGAGCTCACCCTTTTCCTTTTTGTTCCATTTTTCTCGTGGAGGCTAGAATATAGAAGCAGACGTAGCATTTAGCCTGGGTATGGAATGAAGGTTTTAGAAAGGATTGTTTAGTAGTCCTCACCATTTTGTAAAATAATGTATCAATAAATGTGATGAGGATTTATTTGAGTATAGATATTATCTTCAAAGTAAGATAATATTTGTATTCAAACTCAATACTCCACTTCTTGCCATCGTGTACACCCACCACTTCGACACCTTTTCCCTCACTTCCCATTACTTCAAATGGTAGAAAAGAACCGCTCTACCTTCACACTCATTGCTATCGGGTTGCCACCGCCGGCTATCTCGAAAGTCCCATCCTCATTAATGCCATGCAAAGAAAGTGGCGTATATCAATAGTCAACTGTCATTTGGCATAATGATTACTCGGGTCAAAGTCAGTTAAGGACAATTTCCAGATAACGGGCCAATATAATGACTAAGCCCAAATAATAGAAATGACCCAAGTGACCGGATCCAACCATGACTTAAGATAACACGATCCAAGGAGAAGTTTCAATAAGTTCGGCCCAATAATGAAAAGGATTATGGCCCAACACTAAAAAATCAACTTAATGTTAATCGGATCCATATTAATCTAATTAAGGGCACTTGGGTCGGCCTTCATGAGTCTTAATACTGTTGTAGCATGGGGTTAGGTCTTTGTATCCATAGGTTCCGGGTGGAACCTCAAGACATCTTCTACAACAGTCATTGCATACATCTATACAATTTCCCCGATGATGTGTTGCTGAGCATCGATAATCACATCTCGACGGGCATTCTACAACCAAATTAATCACACCGGCCATAAAATAAATTAAAAGTAATTATATATTAAGTTGAGTGAAAAATAAATAAATTAATATAATAACAAATTAAGTCTTGCTTACTTACGTGCTAGAGTGCAAGAATATTGTCCACTGGTGTACGTTAGTAATTTTAATTAAATATATATATATATATATATATATATATATATATATTTAAAAATAAATAAATTATAAACTGAATATTGAACTTAATTTACATACCATTGAAACTTGAATAATGGAGGCAGGAATGAGAAAGAAAAGGAAGAGGGTAAATAACACATACATTTCAATAATTCTAATTCTATCTCTCGTGCACTAGATAATATTTTTTCTCCATTGTTGACCTTGTGATCGCCTCAGATCGACTTTCACGCCGGAAGCTATCCTCACTTGGCCAAAGCCGCTGCTTTTGGTGTCGATTTGTTGAATGCAAGTGATATTGGACGCTATCTTGGTGATCGGGACGCGGAGAAAGATCTTCGCGTTAACATTGGCACTGTAAGGAGGGGTGGGTTCTAGTGTCCCGAGTATTTTCAATCACGATCGTGTTTGTTCTACGCCGATTCATGGTGAAAAGAGTAACACTATTACATTCTCAAGGGCGCACCGAGGGTCGCCATGAATCGACACCACGAATGTCCGCTGAAGGATCATTTAGGACCGGCAATAAGTGTTCATGCTAAATCAGTCATTCAAACGATCCCCTCAAGATTTTCTACGAAGATGACGGGTAAGGCTAAACGAGGTTAGTCTACCCTATCGATAAAGCTTTTCGCCACGGGCTTAAACGCAGTAGAAGGCACTTCACCCAGAACTCGATACCGAGAGGACCAGAATGAAAAGCTTCACGATCGCTAAGATGGCAGATGAAGCTTGATAGAGCTATGGAAGTACTCGTGAAGCAACGACAGATATAGCCGAAAGAGAGATGGATGGATGACAGAGTTGAGAGATGAAGAACTCGCTTATAATCAATCAAGAGCAAGGACACCAAGTGGAAAAGAACCCTGCTCATTCAGACGAGAGTCTCGAGGCCAAATCGAGAAAGATGAAGATCTCAAGCCCTACTACCTCAAAGATCGAGGAGGTACATCACCCCGCCGATTCTAAGGAGCGGTGGTCTGAGAGAACGTAAGAGGTCGATCCAGTGGATCGCACTTCAAAACCACAAAGAAAGCCCTTGTTGTTGCAGACATTCTCGCCAAAGGTTCTGCACAAAGACGAAGCATATCTAGAGATCAGATCCCGAGAGTCTACCGAGGGTACACCACCCCGTGGACACTCACATCGAAGAAGCCCTTCTAGAGTCAAGGTTCTATTGTAAGAACCTGGCCTACCTGTAGGAGAAAGGAGTCACCGGGAAAAGAAGCATCATCTCAACCGTAAGGTGTGTAGTATTTGGTTAAAGAGTTAAAAGAACTTCTAAGCAAACATTAAGTACAAAAGACGTAAGGACACTTGAAAGAAGGCATCCCCTTTTTTCGCGGAGATTCTTAAAGAAAAAGTCAATTCTACCAAGAAGTTGCCCCATATTGAAAGTTATGATGGATCGGGGATCCCTATGACCACAACAAAGCGCTCGATCGATCGATGGATTATTATGACTTTAGCGATGCCGCTAAGTGTCATAATTTTGTCACAACACTCGTAAAGGATGCCCTAGTTGGATGGGGACGCGTTGCTCGCGATTCAATTTCATCTTGGGCGCATATGTGCAAGAAATTTCATGCTCGCCAGAGCAACAAAAGAAGGGAAAACCAATCGGTTCATTGCTCAGTTCGACAGCCGAACGAGTCTGGGCCAATATGTGAAGAGATTCCGTGAAGGCCGGCCAAGGATGCGTACTTGAATGATCTACAAGCCGTTGGACTGCTTGAGAATGGGTTAGATCCGATCAAATCGGAGAAGTTAGTGAAGAAGTTGATGTTTCATCACCCCAAGAGTCTTCACGAGGCCTTTCGACAAAGTCAAGGTTATATCACGTGGAGAAGCCATGGATGTTTCAAACGCCCCGCTTCGCAATTCTTGCTTTTAAGGAGAGATGATCGTGATAGAACCGATAAAGACCGTAGAAAGAATGAGGGTAATAAAGACCGCTACGACTACGGTCGAAAAAAGTTTAACAATTGGAGACAGGGTGGAGGACGTCGTCCGCTTCCAACCCAAAGAGTGAATAGAACGCATACAAAGACTTAAACACGCATGATGTATTGTTATCTTGGATCAAATTAAGAATCAACCTATTTTGAACCACCCGAGATAACATTAAGCCCGGAAAAGTAAATTCTCGTAAGTATTGTGATTACCATCAAGCTTCTGGTGATGATACAAACGATTGTGCTAGTTTGAAGGACTTTATTGAAAGAAAGGTACAAGCGGTGCTTTAATTCAATGATGTGGTCGCCGTAACTAATCAACAAGAGACAGAGGGCCTGTTTCGTAGCTCAACCCGGTTCAAAGAAGTGTTACCGGCCCTAAGCGACTGCAAGGCACGTGATAGATGTCATCACCGGGGTACTTACCGCAAATTCGTTGGAAAAAGCGCCGGTTACTTGGATTCGGTCGTAGCGATAAAGGCGGTACCTTCCCGAAGATCGATGGATCTTATCCGAAAGTTAGGTAATCTCTTTTACTGATGAAGATTACTCATCGGAAGTCATCGAACCGCACGAGGGATCATTGGTGTTGACTGCACAAGTGGGTTCGGTATATATGAAACGGATGATGGTAGATAATGGGTCTTCTGTAGATATTCTGTATGCCCACGCTTATCAGAGGATGTACCTAGATGGGCGAAAGATGGAGATAGGACAAGAGGCTCCTTTATATGGTTTTAGTAATGACCCGGTTAAGGTGGCTGAAACTATTGAAGCGCCAAATATCTTCTTGAACTACTTCAACGGTAGAAATTACTTGCAAATTTTATGTTGTACATGTAGATTCTTCTTATAATGCTATTTTGGGAAGGCCTGCTTTAATTGCTTTGCAAGCTGTGACCTCTATTCCTCATTTCAAAATCAAATTTCCTACTACCACGGGTCGGCGAGGTGAAGGGGACTTGGATCTCGCCAGAAGATGTTATAGAAATGCTGTGATCACTTCGGGAGTGGGAATATCGAAGCAGAAGCAGACCATGGCAATAGAGATCGAACCCTTCACAGAGAGTAGTTCCGAACCATTGGTCATGCCAGCTGAAGAAACGGAGGAGATAGAGCTCATCCCGGGCAAAGAGAACAAGAGCGGTGAAAATAGGGTTGGTCTGCGGAACCTCTCGGGACGAACCTTATGGAGCTCCCCCAAAGCTATGTTGATATTTTCGCACGGGAGCCTCGGGATATGCTTGGGGTAAGAGGATATCGTGAACATCTATTTGAGGTAGACCCGTCGAAGAAGCCAAGTCCGATGAGAAGAGGAGGATTTTACTGAACGTCGTGAATAATTGATGAAGAGATTGCAAAACTATTGGCGCAGACTTCATCTTGAGATTGACTACCCGCAATGGATGGATGGTAATGTGGTGTTGGTACGAAGCAAAATGGTAAATGAAATAGTCCGCATCGATTACATCGATCTAAATAAGGCTTGTCCGAAGGATTTCTACCTCTACCCCACATCGACCCAACTAATCGATGCCACTTTCGGTATGCTTTGTTAAGTTTCATGGATGAATTCTCCGGATATCATCAAATTTCCATGTGTAAGGAGGATATACCAAGGCGGCGTTCATTATGCATAGTTCGGTATATGATATTTATAAGAAAATGACCTTGGCCTCATCAATGCCAAGAGCCACATATCGAGGAGGATGATGAACCATGTTTTCAGATATCAGTTGGGCAGGAACGTGGAGGTGTACATAGACGACATGATTGTCAAAAGTATGTTGGTATATAAACATCTGGATGATTTGAAGAATGCTTTCGGATAATTAAATCACAAGACAATTTGAGATTGAATCCTACTAAAGTGCACCTTCTGAAAGGTGGCAAATTTCTAGGTTATCTTGTCGGTCGAGAGAGAATCGAAGCCAATCTCGAGAAGATTCAAGCGATCCCGAACATGAAGACTCTCAATCATTTAAAGATGTTCAACATCATTTGGAAGGATTGCGACTTTGAGGAGGTTCATGTCCAAGTCGGCATGAAAGATGTTCACCGATTCTTTGATACATTGAAAGGGCCAAAGAAAAAAAGCGTTCAATGGACTTTGGTGTGAGGGGCGCCTTTCAGAGCATCAAGTCCTACTTATCTTGGCGCCTTTGTTGGTGAAGCCCGCTCTCTTGAACCCCTATATTTGTACTTAGCAGCTAGTTCGATTTGGCGGTAGGAGCGGTTTTGGTGCGTGAAGTGGGAAAAAGTAAAGACACGGTTTATTATATAAGCCGTGTCCTTCGAGATCTTTGAAACAAGGTACCGAACATTGAAAAGTTTGTTTTGCTTTAATAATCTGCTAGTGAAAAGCTTAGGCAATACTTCCGTGGTAGATTGGTAATAGTGTATACTGATCGACCTTTAAAGAAGATTATGGGCAAACCCGAGGTGTCGGGGAGATTATCTGCATGGACGATGGAGTTATCACAATTTTTCATTGAATATCATCCCCGAACCGCCATCAAAGGGCAAGCCTTGGTGATTTTGTTGTTAAATGCTCGTTTTCGAAGTCGATGAAGTTGTGGCGGTTCAAGGATCGGACAGGCGATTGGCAGATTCTTGATGAAAGTAGAGTTCTTGGACGTCAGATGCAGATGGGTCTTCCACCACGGACGTCGATGGAGCAGTATTATTCGACGAGTGGAGAGGATTCAAAGTCTACAACAGCCATCGATTTCATTCAAAGCGACAAACAACGAAGCCGAGAATGAAGCGGTACTTGCGAGGTTCTGACCGCAAAAGAGTCTTGAAGTGCAAAGAATAATCATCTTTAATAATTCTCGATTAATCATTAAACAACTTTACGGGAATCTGAAGCTCGAGGCCCAAAATGATCAAATATCTAACAGTAATTGAAGGAACAACTTCAAAGATTTCCAATCCTACGAGTTTCAAGGATCGAAGCGTAATACAACAATTCAATTGCGACGCACTCTCCAAATTAGCCACTACTCTGGATGTTAACATCTTTGATGGGTCGGTTTATTTAGAAACTTTGCAACATCCTTGTGTTCATTATGAATCGGTAATGTGCATCGACCGAACCAATCATTTGGTTGACTCCATATATGAGTATCCGCAGATGGCGTCTTACCTTCGGATCGGATGCTCATTAAGAAAATCAAGTATAAAAGTGCTAATTTTGTTTCGATTGATGGGGATCCATTTCAAGAGCTTTCTCATCTCCACTACTTTGAAATGCCCGACTCCTCCTGGTTGAATATACTTCGGGAAGTACATGAAGGTATTTGTGGCTACTATATGGCGGTAACTAAGTCATTAGCCTATAAAGTACTTGACAAGGATACTATTGGCCTACCATCTTCAAAAAAGTGACCGAATCGTCAAAAAAGTGCGAGAAGTGTCAACTCAGCGGTCCGATCCCACATCGACCACCGGAAGAGCTATACTCGATCTTATCTCCTATACCCTTTCATTGCCTAGGGGTTGATATACTAGGTCCACTTAGAAGGCAAAAGGTCAAGTCGACTTTGTTATAGTTGCCATCGATTATATGACCAAGTGGGTAGAAGCAAAAGCCACTTAGGTTAATAACCGAACAGGAATGCTTGAAATTTTGAAAGAATCGGTAGTATTTCGTTTCGGATTCCTAAGGTGGTAATATCGCATAATGGACGTCGGTTTGTGGGATCGAAATTTGAAGCATTTTTGAAAGAGCGGGAATTCAAAGACAGAAAGACTTGATGGCTCATCCACGGTCGAATGGACAAGTTGAAGTGACCAATGAACGTCTTTGAATGGGATCTGCCACAGATTGGATGAAGCCAAGGCGAGATGGCGGAGGAGCTACTTAGCGTGTTGTGGGCTTATCGAACTACTCCGAGGACTACAACAGGATTCACCTTTTAGGCGGCCTATGGTGCGATGCTTTAGTCCCGGTTGAAATTGGATCTCCGTCTTTGGTCACCCAATTCGGAGAAATTTACAATGAGGAAGGGCTTAATGCCAACCTCGATTTACTTGAAGAAGTAAGAGAAATGTTTTAATCAGGGTTGGCGACTATCAAAGAGTGGCTAAGCATTATAATAAGGGGTAAAATGTCGAAGGTGAAGTGGAGATTTTGTCCTCGGAGAAGCCAAGCATCTACACCTCGTAATATGGGAAAGGCGATGCCAAATGGGAAGGACCGTATGAAATAACCGAAGTCTGCCGGCCGGAACTTATCGATTCAAGGCATTAGATGGGTCGACAATTAAGAATACTTGGCGTTGTTGGCGAAGCTTAGAAAGTACTTTCAAAGAGAAATGATGTCAAGACAATGGAAGTGCGTAAATATTTATGTCATCATCAATAAAAGTTCCTTTTTCTCGAACAAATTTTGTCTTCATTCTTGATCAAATCATCAAGTCGGGAGGTTCGTGGACTCACCGCCATTCGATGGCGCCTTTTTTGGCGAGTGGTCCTTATGAGTTTGTCGGACCCTTCACGGTAGGCAAACGTCATTGGTGTCGGAGGTTCAGTGGACTCATTTGGCCATTCGATGGCGACCTTTTGGCAGTGGTCCTTATGAGTTTGTCGTGCCCTTCGTGGTAAGGCAAACGTCATTGGTGTCGAGGAGGTTCGGGGTGGACTCATTTGGCCATTCGATGGCAGCCTTTTTGGCAGGTGGTCCTTATGAGTTTGTCAGGCCCTTCGTGGTAGGCAAACGTCATTGGTGTTAGGAGGTTCGGGTGAACTCGCTGGCCATTCGATGGTAGCCTTTTTGGCAGGTGGTCCTTATGAGTTTGTCAGGCCCTTCGTGGTAGGCAAACGTCATTGGTGTTAGGAGGTTCGGGTGGACTCGCTGACCATTCGATGGTAGCCTCTTCGACAGGTGGTCACTTAGACTTTGTCAGGCCCTTCGTGGTAGGCAAATGTCATCTTTTGGTTTTGTTAGGCCTTTAGGGGTAAACAAATTCCTGACGAAGCGAATCTATCTCACACTTCGGTAACTAATAAGTATCCCTTTACTTTATTACCTAAATTTTTTCTAAGTGTATCTCACACTTTTGGCTTCATTCTTACACTTCATCTTATCTGTTATATGGTATGTTTAGTTGTTACCTAAATGTTCGGGTTCAACCCATGAAGGAGTTTGTGTATCTTTTCACTTAAATAAATATTGGAGTATTGACAGATAATAAATATACCGAAGTCATAAGGAATGAATCCATTTTCATTAATATTTAATTTAATTACACTATTGATAATTCTTACAAATACTGTAAATTAAAGACAGAAAAGACATAAACAGGAACATCAGCTTCAGGCGCCATCTTCGTCTTGAAGAATCCAGTAAGATGGGTCCGGGTTGGTCTGCAGACGACTTCTCCTTGCCACGACTTCTAAGAAAGCTCGTAACTCTCGGAGTATATCTTTATTATTTCCCGTTGATTTCATCCGAGTTCCCAGATTTTCAGATATTTGTTTGCGAAGGTCGCTACGATTAAAGGGGCCCAAGGTCCCAAGAGCCTTGAGTTCTCGGATTTCTCTTGAGTTTGAGCCAGCTACTCATGTGGACGAGTCTCTGCCGCCTCCAAATTTTATGGATAGTCTTGGTCAAGATCTTCGCATCGACCTTTAATTCCTCGATCTTCTCCATCCTTATCTCGCTCCTCTCCGAACCAAGTCAACATTCATCTTGACGATCTCCTCGCGTCTTTGGCTTTGGTTGACTTCAGATTCTTCCTTCGAGGCCTTCACATCTCCTTTGGCTTGGGCTAACTCTTTTCAAGACCTTCATTTGTATGAAGAAGGCATTCACGTTGAGTTTTCTCCTTCGCCAAGGTAGACTTGACACGGCATTCTCCTTCCTCAAGATCTCTTCTTAAACGGCCGAGAGACCTTGGACGTGTTAGGTTTGTAATATTCATGTGCGCAATCAAATTGCAAAATAATTCTAAGCGTGTAAAAAATCAGAGTTTAAAATTTTACAAACCATATACCCGGATCACCCTTTATGCATAATTATTAATTAAACGAAAAGATAAAGAATAAATCATACCCTTGAAGATCGAGCTTCCTCAGGTACAAGTTCACCTCCAAATCCTTTCGCGCTCAATCTTGAATCCACGGGTTTGGTTCCTTCCTTTCGATCAACGTTAGCCACCCAAATGTTTGGCCTCTAGAGGTGATCCACCAAGGAAGAAGAAAATTCAAGAAGGAGGGTGGTTGGCTAAACCCTAGTTTTTCTATCTCTATAGAAAAGGTGTACTCTCCCAACAATTGAAATTATGTCGTATGTTGAAAAATCAACAACCCATCCCACCCATAATAAGACTCCTCTTATTTATAGATGTGGGCAACCCACCTTAACAATTAAGGAATTGGGTTTATTTAATTAATTAAATTTTTTTAATTAATTAAGCTCCCTAATCTTATTAGGGATAATTAATTAAACTCTTTTAATTAATTTATCTTCCTAATCCAATTAGGAATAAATGAGAGTACTTATATTAAATTAATTCCTAAACTCTTTTAGAAATTAAAATAATAATAATTGTAATAATATTAATAAGACTCCTCTTATTAATTTATATTTAATATTTCTAAAATATTAAATAATAATATTAAGCTATTTAATTTATTCTATCACCATAGATTAAATTAAATATACATACTTTATATTATTACGATTATGCCATTAACTTCTTAAATAATTATTCTTCCTTTTTATGGTGTGACCCTTTAGGTTATCCATATTAAACCGGTTGTGAATAAATCAATTGAACAATTCTAATCTTATTTAAATAAATAAATTAAACAATTAATTTATTTAAATAATATTTATTCTACAATAAGGATGTTCTCCTAATGATCAACGACTTTCCAGATAATATAGATTTCAACATTAATCATTAAAGAACCTTTGAGTAAATAGTTCTCAGACAATTCAATCCTTCTACCATACAATGTCCCAATTAAATATAAGGCATGGAATTACCGTCAAGTCTTATTTTATTTAATTATATGTATTTCGACTCTTAAATGCATTAACTCAAATAATGCAAATTAGAAACTCCTTTCTAATTTCATTCTACTACTCGCCAAGGACTCTTTGGGTTGTCATTTATCGAATCACATAGGACATTCTCTCTTTTTTATTAGAAGTGGTAGATTCTTTATTGATCATACATTATCTCCATGTACAACTTATTATACCCAAGCATACCCTTTGATATACCCTAAGGGTCTTAAGGAATAAGTCAAAGTATAACTCATCATACACAAAGATACTATGATGATCTCAAGTCCAAGGATTACTTATACTACTATCACTACAGAATTCCTATTGACAGCAAATAAAACTCCATTAGGTATTCCTTAATGAGCCACGCTCGTTGGAACTTATTCTCTAATAAGCACCTACATACTTGCTTTAGTGTCTCCACAATAAATGATCATGAGATCAATCATCCTCATCCAACGAAAGAAGAACGTATGTACCAATCTATCCGGATTCACTAATCCCCAATTTAGTAATCCAATGATTGGGAACTATTTTAGTTTTAAGCTTTCTAAGAATTTAGATCTCATTAGAATGATCATCATCATTATTCTAAAAGCATTGCTTAAAACTATGGGTTTATCACATATTTTAAAACAAGATCACGTAGATAATTAAAAGCCTTTAATAAATTAATACTTTTTATTAATAAATGAATAAGATTGTTTACAAAGTATATGCTTTATCATCAAACATGATTGGCTTGTATGCATATTACTTTCAATCTCCCACTTGCACTAAAGCCAATCGTCGTGGTATCTTATACTCTTTCTTCTAAGTGGCGATTATCCTGTTTGTTGGATAAGCTTTAGTTAATGGATATGTAATATTGTTCATGAGAGTCCACTATCTCTATAGTGATTTCCCACCTTTCAATGATTCTAATAATCAAATGAAAGTGCCACAACACATGTTTAGATCCAAGATGAGACTTAGGAACTATTCCTAGTTACGTAATGAACTTTTAATCCAAACAATCAACTCATGACTTCATTTATAGCTATATACTTTGTCTTTATCACTAAACCAAAGAACTCTTTTCTTTGTTTGGAACTTTTCAATTCATTGCACCACCGCTCAAGATAACGCTTTTACCTTAAAGTGGATTTTGGTCGTCTTCGTGCGTTCGAAAAACTTGAAGTCTGTAAAGCCCTCTAGTTTTAATTCGGACCCACCATGTTTGCTCACATCCTTAGTGCTTGGGTTAAGAACTTTAAGATGTTTTTCTTTGTCTTACGGTGATCTTCTCGAGCAATATGACCGATCATCATCGTCTCTCGTATATTTCATTAAGATACATGATTGTCCACTCATGCGATCTCTCTTCTTTGGAGTCTATGGGTACTATTAAGAGAGATACACTCCATAGCTCATCGACACGAGACATCTCTTGGAGTTTGCCATGCTAAACGACTTTAGCATCAAATGAATATACATTCTTGGGTTAAGTTGAGCATCCTTTTAAATCTATCTATATAGATTTTATCCCCAATTAAGATACTCTTCCCAAATCATTCATGGAGGAATGTTTAGACAACTTTATCATTACTGATTGTAGCATTAGTATGTCATTCCTTATCCGTAGTATATCAACATATAATATTAGGAATGTTACGACGCCCCACCGACCTTTTGTACACACTTGAAGTCTTACCTCATCGAATGTAACTCTGGATCATCATCTTCTATGATCGTACCTCATCATCATCATCCATGATGAATCCATACCTCCTAGGTATTTTCGGTACTATTCCGGACTTACGACGATGGGTAAATGGTATAATAGGTCTATCTACGTGTTCCTCTTATTTGACTTATAGTATTTTGTGGTTCTTGAACTTTTCAAGATCTATTATCCTCCCACTAGCCCCTTCAATGATAAACGCCTTTATCTTAGGCGCGCGTGTGTTTCAGAACAAACACCTTTTGCTAAGTAGAATTATAGAACATATACCCTAAACTTACTTTAGGATGTCCCACAAATCGACACTTGTCAAATCTTGTCCCAAGCTTATCCTTTTTGAAACCTTTTCACATAAGTTGGAACCACTTATCTTAACATACTTAAGATTAGGAATCCTCCCTGTCCATAACTTTTATGGAGTCTTGAAATTTGGATTTAGAGATTACCTTTTCGTAGATATGCGACCATTTCTAGGACATGATCCTGAAGGATCTTTGGAATGTTGGTAAAATCATTATGGACCGCACTATGTCCAACAAGGTACGATTTTTCATTCGGATACATCAATCAATTATTGCGTGTCGGGATGTGTCCATTATGAGAAAACCATTTGAGATGATCTAGAAACTTATTGACAAGTATTTATTCCTTGATCTAATCAAAGAATCTTAATACTTTGTCGGTTTGTTTCAACTTTCGAATTTTTGAACCTTTCAAATAATTCACACTTGTATTCTTCAAATACATACATTCAACTCTTTGAATGATCATCTCCTTTTTCTTATACTAATTTGTTCAATATGCAAAATTATTTTCATGTAAGTCAAGTATACAAAATTTATTAAGTAATATTCCGCTTCTATACAAAACATTATTATTATAAATAGAACAACAATTGTTCTTAATTATAATACCAAAGATTTCATTGTCCAACAATAAAATGGAAATAATATTTTTAAGAAGAACTGGAATACAATAACAACTTATTAACTTAATAGATTTTCTCGTAGGTATTGCTAAACTATAAGTTTCTATAGTTAACGCGCAACCTTTGCTTCATTTTCCACATGTAGAATTACTTATATTTGTTTAGCTTTCTACTTCGCTTGGTCCTTCATAAATCTATATTTATGATAACCAAAATCGGTATCCAATACCCAAGTAGAACCTCGACTTAAAGAAAAATTTATTTTAAATCATGAACAAATTTGTATTTATCTTTAAAACTTCACTTAAGCTTCTTTGGCTAGCCTCCGCAAGACGTTTCTCAGATTTCTTTCCGGTGTCCGGGCTTATTGCGGTGGAAGCAAACTCCTTTGCTATCCGTGATCGGTTTTGCTCTTATTATCCTTTGTTTACGCCTTTCTATTTACCTTCTTTGAATCGTTCTTCTTTTCAGAAGATCCTTTGGCCCCTACCAGTAAGACTTGGTCTTTCTTGGTTGGAAAGTGACTCTCAACATTTTTCAACATGTTAAGCAAATCAAAGAAAGTCGATATCTAGCTTGTTCATATGAAAAATTCACAACAATTGTGAAAAGGAGTCCGGAGTGAGTGCAAGATCAAATCTTGGCTCAACTCTCCATCCATGACAAAACCAGTTGTCCTAATTGATCAATCAAATTGATTATGTTAAGAACCTTTTTGTCTGTACTATAGTGCCATTGGCCATTCTAGATCGGAAGAGCTCCTTAGATATCTAATATCTATCAGTCCTACTTTCCTCACCATCAACTACTTGATGTGCAGGAATATAATAGGAGCATCCATAGTTTCACGCCGATTTGAAGCTCGTTACTTCGTGGATGGATGCGAGCATGATGCATTGAGCCAATTGTGCATCATTTTGCCACTTTCTAAAAGTAGCAATCTCTTCCTCGAGGCATTATCGCAACCATTGCAGGATAAGCGTATTAAGGACATAAGATAGCTTTTCAATACCCATGAGAACTTTTCTCAATTTCCTTAACCAATCCGCTTAATTTGATTCGATTAACTTAGCATCTAATATGCTTTGCAAAGTGATAGTAATTTAGACATTGTAAAATTTCGTAAATGAATTTGTAATTAACAACATTTTAACATACATTCTTTTATTAATTACCAAAATAATTTAGGTCTTGTTTTAATTTGGTATCTCCCACTATTTTCTTCAAACTATATTACCTCACTTATATAGTTTAAGCAAAATCTAATTAAAGATTTCTTTAGTGAGAATAAGGATCCCATTTCAAATGTATATAGCCTTGTGGTGACACAACAAACTATATATAAATAAATAGGTAGACAACTTTTGTCAATTACATCAACTATCTGACTCCTTGTATTTTTGCCTCTTAGATTATTTTGATCAAGTGGTGGCACATCCAGAATCAAAATTATCCAAGTTAAGTCCGACCTAGTACTCCATATATTCAAAAAAGAAAATATCATCCTTGTGGTGACACAACAAAACAATATTGTTCAATTTTCTTTATAAGCATCAAATGTGATAAATTAACATCTTAAATACTTAATACTTGCCTTGTGGTGACACAACAAACTCATATTAAATATTTAATACTCTATTAATTTTATCATGCTAGAAAGCGACGCTCGATATTCCAAATATCTTTGAACGCTAGACTTAATATAAAAATTGAGGGGTTTGTTATTAATTTGTCTCATCTTGTTTAGCATGGCATACACATATATATATATAAAATACGCCGTTATATTAATGAACATACAAGATGTTTGCATAATATATAATATATATAGTATAAGCATGCATATAGAATACTATATTCTACCGGATTGATTATGGACTTTTATTCTAGTTTGGTTCACTAGAGCCACCAAGTGAACCAAAAGGTCAAACCCTAGGGTGCAAGAAATAATATTTAAATATAACTATTACATTTAAAACCGGGCTCTATTACAAACGGGTCTTCAAGCTTCTTGTCCTTGATCTCTAATTCTTCAAAATTAATTCTAAATATTCCTATTACAAAACTATTTAAAATAAATAGAAACCTTGATCGTGATCCAAGGGAAGTACATAGGAGGAGATAGAATTTACATTAAGAAAAATTAGAGAAGGCGAGGCATCTGCAGACCCCATTTAATAAAACTCATACATTCATGCATCCAACTAAAATAAAATCCAATCACATTGGTCAATAATCCATAATCAATCTCATTTATTATCATACACATCACCATACGCATCAATAAATAACATTCATCTCATGAATAATAAACATTTAATATATATATTGATATCATTTAATGGACAAATTTAGTTAGTATAAAATCTATTTTTGAATCAAAATAAACTCCTTTATTTTAATCCAAATTTAAATCAAAATAAAACTATTTTATTTTAATTTATCCAATTTTGAATAAAATAAACTATTTTATTTTAATCAAAATTTTAATCAAAATAAACTCCTTTATTTTAATTAATTATGGAATCCAATTCCATGTAATAAAAAAAAATATTAAAGGAAACACGGATATTCTTTCCTATTCACAAATAAACTCCTTTATTTTGAATAATATGAAATCTTATTCCATATCTAAATAAACTCCTTTATTTAAGGAAATACGGATTTTCTTTCCTATTCACAAATAAACTCCTTTATTTTGAATAATATGAAATCTTATTTCATATGTAAACAAACTCCTTTATTTAAGGAAAGATGGATTTACTTCCCTATTCACAAATAAACTCCTTTATTTTAGGAAAAATAAAATCCAATTTCAACTCCAATTAGTTATCATGGAATCCAATTCCAACTCTAATTAGTTAGCATGAAATTCTAATTTTAAAATTAAAATAAATCTTTTATTTTAATATTAAAATAAACCTTTTATTTTAAGATTAAAATAATTTTTTTTTTATTTTAATTATAAAATTATTTAAAATTAAAATAAAATTTTATATTTTAATATTAAAATAAACCTTTTATTTTAAAATTAAAATAAACTTTTATTTTAATTATATAATAATTTAGAATAATATATATATAACTATTATATATATATATATGTAAAAATCGTATATATATTACATATATATATTACCGTATTTCTCGATTTCCGTGCAGTTAAAATAAAACTAGCAATTATTATATTAAAAAAAAAAAAAGAAATGCGTGTACGCCAATTTTTTTTTTATTTTGAAATTGCTTATAAACCGTGATATGATTTTGCTTTTTGATATTTTTTTTTTTTTTTTAATAAATTTTATATAACAGATTATGCCCAATTAAATTGTTTCAAACATATATCAATTTATATATTAAATTAAAACAATTAATAATTGCATAAAGGTTTTGGCTCGATGCCATTGTTATTAGTTTTGTAATATTATTGCATGCACAGAATCAAATTGCAAAATAATGCTAAGTGCGTGTAAAAATCGAGTTTAAAATTTTACAAACCATATACCCTAGGATCACCCTTTACGCATAATTATTAATTAAACGAAAAGATAAAGAATAAATCATACCTCAAGATCGCTTTCCTCGTACAAGTTCACCTCCAAATCCTTTCGCGTTCAATCTTGAATCCACCGGGTTTGGTTCCTTCCTTCGATCAACGTTAGCCACCCAAATGTTTGGCCTCAGAGGTGATCCACCAAGGAAAAAGAAAATTCAAGAAGGAGGGTGGTTGGCTAAACCCTAGTTTTTCTATCTCTATGTAAAAGGTGTACTCTCCCAACAATTGGAATTATGTCGTATGTTGAAAAATCAACAACCCATCCCACCCATAATAAGACTCCTCTTATTTATAGATGTGGGCAACCCACCTTAACAATTAAGGAATTAGGTTTATTTAATTAATTAAATTTTTTTAATTAATTAAGCTCCCTAATCTTATTAGGATAATTAATTAAACTTTTTAATTAATTTATCTTCCTAATCCAATTAGGAATAAATGAGAGTACTTATATTAAATTAATTCCTAAACTCTTTAGAAATTAAAATAATAATAATTGTAATAATATTAATAAGACTCTCTTATTAATTTATATTTAATATTTCTAAAATATTAAATAATAATATTAAGCTATTTAATTTATTCTATCACCATAGATTAAATTAAATATACATAACATATATTATTACGATTATGCCATTAACTTCTTAAATAATTATTCTTCCTTTTATGGTGTGACCCTTTAGGTTCTCCATATTAAACCGGTTGTGAATAAATCAATTAGAACAATTCTAATCTTATTTAAATAAATAAATTAAACAATTAATTTATTTAAATAATATTTATTCTACAATAGGATAAGCCTCCCTAGCGATCAACGACTTTCCAGGATAATATAGATTTCAACATTAATCATTAAAGAACCTTTGAGTAAATAGTTATCAGACAATTCAATCCTTCTACCATACAATGTCCCAATTAAATATAAGACATGGAATTATCACAAGTCTTATTTTATTTAATTATATGTATTTCGACTCTTAAATGCATTAACTCAAATAATGCAAATTAGAAACTCCTTTCTAATTTCATTCTACCTCGCCAAGGACTCTGGGTTGTCATTTATCGAATCACATAGGACATTTCTCTTCTTTTATTAGAAGTGGTAGATTCTTTATTGATCATACATTATCTCCATGTATAAACTTATTATACCCAAAGCATACCTTTTGATATACCCTAAGGGTCTTAAGGAATAAGTCAAAGTATAACTCATCATACACAAGATACTATGATGATCTCAAGTCCAAGGATTACTTGTCTTTACTATCACTACTGAATTCCTATCGACAGCAAATAAAACTCCATTAGGTATTCCTTAATGAGCCAACGCGTCAAATTGAACTTATTCTCTAATAAGCACCTACATACTTGCTTTAGTGTTCCACACAAATGATCATGAGATCAATCATCCTCATCCAATGAAGCAAACAACGTATGTACCAATCTATCCGGATTCACTAATCCCCAATTTAGTAATCCAATGATTGGGAACTATTTTAGTTTTAAGCTTTCTAAGAATTTAGATCTCATTAGAATGATCATCATCATTATTCTAAAAGCATTGCTTAAAACTACGGGTTTATCACATATTTTAAAACAAAGATCATGTAGATAATTAAAAGCCTTTAATAAATTAATACTTTTATTAATAAATGAATAAGATTGTTTACAAAGTATATGCTTTATCATCAAACATGATTGGCTTGATGCATATTACTTTCGGATCTAAGACGTCCGAACAACATTGATCGCCTACATGTGTTTCCAATACCATTTGATCGGCCGAGATATATAAGTATGCAGATAA
Organism: Panax quinquefolius; assembly: GCA_020205615.1. Lineage (NCBI taxonomy): Eukaryota > Viridiplantae > Streptophyta > Magnoliopsida > Apiales > Araliaceae > Panax > Panax quinquefolius. The sequence continues at coordinate 2,777,874 of CM035154.1, read as the reverse complement.
ATTCGAAATAAAGAAAATACTCGTTGATTTTCGCCAAGTAAATTTCATGCCTTACGAAAGTAGATCCCTCATTCGAATCTGCTCCTCAACCGATGATCGGTTTCACTTAACAAAGGTGTTGAGCAGTTGGAAGGAAAATGAGCATCGAAGCCTGGGGCCACATTGTTGGAGAGGCCATGGCGTCGTCGATCGATTTCTTTAGAGTTGGTTCTCTTGGGGAGAAGGTGGAGGTTCTTCACGACTTGGTGAGGGATCTGCGTGTATGGTTTTGAGAGAAGGAGATCGAGGTGTTATGCGTTCGGGAGTTAATAAGGAAGGAGTAGGAGATGAACCAGGGTGGATGTCTGATGGCTATTTTTTTTTTCGGGAAGGAGTGAGGATCGACCCGGTTGGTTCATTGTCAGGCACGTGGGTTTCTGTGGTTGTGGTTGGAGGAGTGACAGCCGAAGAGGTAGGGACTCGAAGCTCTTCGGCAGTCAGGGGGGTTATCTTGGTTCTTATTTTCTTTACACGAAGGACCTTAGCCCGATCGTGCAAAGGAATATCGAGTAGGCTCCTTCTCACTGGGGCAGGTTCAGAGGTTGGAGGATTGGGATTGGTTGAGAAGGTTGTTTGGGGGGTTGCTTCGGGAAGTGTTTCAGGGTCACTTTCAGGGTTTGTTTCTGATTGGGTGGTTTTGGATCATTTGGCGGATCTATTTCTTCTCATGAGGTCCGAGGTTTTCTTCTGTATATTGGGTTCGTCGGTTTGAGGTTAAATTCAAGGGAAGAAGTTGGTGGATCGGTGGTAGGAGGGTTAACCTGGAAGATTCTTGGTAGGATGTTCTTCACTCAGATCCGTATTCATCCCCGCTAAAAAATCTTCCGTGTCTCTCACCTCCGTGGGAGTCGGTTTGATCGAGACACAACGCAAAAACCATGTATCGTAACCTCAGATCACTTATATAGCTCGTAAATTATGTTACAAAGTTATTCAAAACTTACATTTGTGGTTATATAACTTGAGCTTGTTTGGTCGAAGTGTGAAACTCCATTCTTTTGGAGGAATCTTCCTCAAGAAGTCTCGCCATCTCCTCACCCGCCCTTCCTTGGATATGTCTCCAAAGTCGGCAGAGACTGGTCGAGGTAGTCCAGTCGGAAGAGAAGAGATCTCAGTCTCGTGATGAAAACCACTTTCATGCCAACCCTTATCTTTGGAAGGAGTATTCATCGAGGATCTCCTCTCGAACACGGTGTTGGGTCGAGGAGATTGCTTGCTTAACACTTTGAAGCCCTCGCTCTCGAGTCCTACCCAGTGAAAAAGAGGGTGAAGAAGATATCGGCGCAGAGGACTAATCCCTAGTTCATGGCAAAAGGCAATAAATGCCAAGATATGGATGTAGGAGTTGGCACTAATCTGGCGAAGCTTCCACTCCTATAAACCCTGTGAGAGGTAATGATGAAGACATGGAGAGGTAGCGAACCCCTTTTCCGTAAGAGTGACAGTAATGGCGACCCAACCGTCCGGTCATTTGGTACATACGCTCTTTTCAGAGTAGGGCCCTTATCAGCGACATATGTCAGAATCGATAACGAGTCCCGAGCATGCATATTTGATTAAGTGACCGAGGAACGGATGTTGGCATTAGGGAATTGTTCCCCATTCTTGAAGAAATCGGAGGTAGAGGAGGTCAGAGAAGGGTTTCCCCCCATGGTGGTTGATTGGGGGTTGGAACTCGAACCCTCTTGGTTAGGGTTTGGGTTGGGAGAAACGATACTGATAGGAGTTGCACGAAGAGGAGAGTTCGGCCGAGGTTTTTGGCCACCATTGTTAAGATTTTGTGAAGCAGAGAAAGAAATTTGCAGAGAAGAAGAAAGCTCTAAGGTTCAAATTTTGAATTAGCAGGTAAAACCGTCAGAATTGGTAAAGTTTACCTTTTATACTGACAGTTGCACGGTAATTAAGGGCGGCACATTTAATTCACTGCAATGATGATGAATGGGAAGAGGTTTCGTCCGTTTTAGACCTAAATATCTTCACCTATGTGGGCTTGCGTCTATTGGGCTTCTCACTTTATACCGATAACAATTTGGGCTTTGCAAGTTTCACTTTGGATCTCTTATGACTTATCATAGTTTGGTTACATCCTCGGGCTATATTGTTTATAGTCTTTCATTAAACACCCATTTAATATAAGACTAGGGTAATGTCAGCCATAATCCTTTTCCTTATTGGTCGAACTTATTGGGCTCCTCCTGGATCATGTTATCTTTAAGTCGTGGTTGAATCCATTCACTTGGGTCATTTCTATTATTTGGGCTTAGTCATTATATTGGCCCATTATACAAATTGTCACTTAACCCAACTTTGACCAAGAATCATTATGCCAAATGACAATGACTATTGTGTTCCGCCACTTTCTTCGCATGGCATTAATGAGGATGGGACTCGGATGATTCCGTGATGGCAAACAAGAATAAAGTGAGGTGTGAAGGTAGATCGTTTACTTTCTATTTGAAGTGATGGGAAGTGAGGGAAAAAGGTGTCGAGTGAAGTGGTGGGTGGCACAGAAACCCGGGGAGTGGAGTATGCATGGGGCTAAGATCACATAAGAGGGTAAGTAATTACACATTTCAATAGAATTCTAATTCTATCTCGGTGCACTAGATAATATTTTCTCTCCATTGTTGACCTTGTGATCGCTCAGATCGACTCTCACGGCCGAGTTATCCTCTCGACGGTCGGTAGTCAAGTTTTTGGTGTTGACTTGTTGAACTGTGCAGGATATTAGATGCGTCTTGGTGATTGAGACGTGGAAAAAGATCTTGGCGTTAACACCATTGATCTTCAAATTGAAACAACTACTAATACAAGTTTTACCTAGCTCAGTGCATGCGTAGGTGTGTGTATATATAGCTCTCTCTCTCTCTCTCTCTCTCGTAATTAATTCCATATATTTTGTTAATATCATAATTTAATTTTCACAATCTGTTGTTTAAGATATTGATATGTGCATAATTATGTGGAATTAACCAACTCACCTAATACTAATACTAATACTAAATTAATGTCTTCACTAATTTCTCATTCATAAATTAAGGATACTAATTCAGTTAATTTTGATCGAGTGCATTAAGACACACCGTACCTTTAATAATGGTAATTTTGTTATGATCAATCAATCAACCAACCAAAATCAGTACTTAAATGAAATTGTTTCCTATTTACAAAATTCAAAGGTTCGTTAAATGATTGCATGATACGTGCTTTGTGCTTATGCAAGTAACTGATGTTTAATAAGTTACTTGTCCTAATTTCAATATGCCTATTAAAAATATTTATTTAAATTATTCATCTTAACTATTTTATTTTCATATTTTTTATTTTAATTAATCTTTTACTTCTTAATTTCTTGAAATAATAAAATAGAGAGGATAAGAGAGAGAGAGAGAGAGAGAGAGAGGGGACCAAGTGTATATCACTTACTTAATATATTTTGTCATCATCTTTAGTGATAACTGAGGGATGGTTCGGTCTATTGCGTATATTGAAGAATCGTCTTCTTAACTTTAACTTTTAGCAACGCATCGAATTATCGTCATAATATATAAATCGTTTATATGTTGTATATGTATTTTTATGGTCATCTCTAAATAAAAAAGTGCTTAGATGGCTGAGTCAAATATTAAACAAAATCCGAATGATTTATGAATAATCAATTTCTCAATGACATACTTTGAAATTAATTTTAGAACGGAACACATGCACATTAAACATTTTCCTTCTAAGAAATTTGTAGTAATTTTTTTTAATATTTAGGAAAAAATAAAAATCCAAAAGTTAGGATTCTTTCTGAATTAGGAATGAAAAATTATATATATGGCTAAAGTTTATGTGGACTATTTAATTGTCAGTTACGTGCATATATTATATAAATATTATTGATAATTTTATTTTTATTTTTGTAATACATAACCGGACTCATTAGGAATTTAATTTCAATATCTTTTCCAACCGACACATGCATCCCCTATATTTTGTTTCACATACTCTCTTCCAATAAATTAGTGGGTAGATATAAATCTTATTTAAGGAGATAAATATGAGAGACACCCTTATATTAATGTCAAGTATCAATTTATATGGGAAAGACTTGATGAGAAAAATCCTTTAAAAGAAAACTTTAGTCATAACGTAAACTCAAACACTCGAGTTTTTGTCTAATCCCTTTATTACTCAGTTTTTTAATACATGGAAAAAAATTAATTAAAAACTTAATCAGTTTTTTTATCAAATTTTTCCGTCTTAAAAAGATGAATTTGAACGTAAAATTAAATAATATAAGATCATTTTTTATAATGACTGTTATATCCTCTAAATTATAATCGTTCTATGACATAAATCTGTGGTCTGACCATAAAGCTGACAGGCAGCTTATTAAAAAAGCATGCCCATTAAGGTCTCCAAGTCAAACGTAATGTGGTCCATTAAAAAGATGCCCACGCATTCCAATCCACTTATATTAAGTGCTCCGTACATATTTAATTAAATATACTAGTAGTAGTAGTATTATTACTATTAAAAATAATACGGTGCTGGTCCATATGATAAATCCCTCATTTTCCATATAATCCCATTACTTTTTTATTCGTTTCAACGAAGAAACTGCATATTAGTATTAATATTAATATATATATATATATATATATATATATTGTTAACGCCAATATCTTCTGTCATATCCCAATCACGTAAGACGTTCTGATCCTGCACACTAAACACAGTCAACACCAAAATCTTGACGACTTTGGCCCGTTCAGGGATAAATTTTCGCGTGAAAGTCAAGATGAGCGATCGCGAGGTTAACAATGGAGGATAAAATATTTAGTGTATTGAGAGAGAGAAAGTTATCAGTTACCTTTACTCAGAAGACTCCTTTGCTCTGTTATTCGAATCAGAATTCTCCTCTTCGTGTGACCCCAATCAATACTGTTCCGCCCAATCCAATCCCTGATAAGGAGGCGTCGAGTTTGAATCCTAAAGCTGCAACTCCTAGTAAGAATCCATCAACAAAACCCCTTCCCAACCCTTCTGCCTTCTTCAGAAGCAAAGAACGTTATGCTCATGCCAACACTCCATCGATTGTCAATGAAATCGATTTGAAGAGGATTCGAGCTCACTACCATATTCCAGACACCCACCTAGTGAGAGCTCCCAGGTCAGAGGAGCGAATGTATCAACGACCAAAGGGATGGACGGCTGTCCCGGTGACTATCCTTGAGAAGGGAATCCGATTCCCCCTCCATGCTTTCGTAGTAACCCTCCTAGGGTTTATTGGCGTCGGGTTTACCCAGCTGGTGCCGAATTCCTACATACACATCCTGGCATTCGTCGCCTTTTGCCATGAACTAGGCGTCGAACCCACACTCGAATTCTTCTTCACTGTTTACAAAATCGACCAGTCCAGAGAAAAAGGGTTCAAGGCCATAAGCAAGCAGTCCCCAAAGACAGGAGAGAAGTTCGAGAGACGCTCTTTGGTTTCCACTCCTTCCAGTAACAGAGGATGGCACGAAAAGTGGTTTTTCGTAAAGGGACCAGAGATTTCTTCTCTGCCCAACTGGGCTACCGATGAGAAGATATCTGCTAACTTCGGGGATATTCCTGAGGAACGTGAAGCTAAAATGGTAGAACTCTTTGATAATTTCCCGAATGAGGAGTGGAACTATGGGCTTCTTTCCAAACAGGTGTGACTATATGATCATAAACGTAAGTATTGATCTGTCTTATATATATAAATATTTGAAATTTTATGTGATGTGAATTCTGACATATGACTGTTTACTTTGTGCAATATCTTTGATTAAACCGAACTCCTCATAAATAAAAGAATTTGAAGATTTCTTGTCTGGAAAATCTTCGGAAGTTGTTGAAACTCCCCTATTAGTAGTTGTACCCGAAGATAATCCAAACCCCGAAGCACGTACCACTGAAACTCAAATAGATGAGCCAGAAGTTGATGATGCCATTCAACCGGAAGAAAGCCTTCAACCACGCCGAAAAAAGAGGGCCATCCGAAAACCCCGATCAACTCCCATTCCAAACTCTGCCGAGGACAACCCAGAAACTGAAACCAGTTACCAAACCAGTCCCCCCTCGAGGAGGTTTACTTGATCTGCCTGTTCATGATCGATAAAATCTTCTTCGAGTCAAGAAGTTAAGAACTAAAGTCACCCCCTGACAACCGATGAGCTTTGAGTGCCCTCGATTTCAGCTGATCCACCCCATGTAATCCCTGTGGAGATACAAGTCTCTGAAGATGAGGAGCAAGTCGAACCCATTCCTGTATTATCCCAAAAAAGAAAACAACCATCAGATAGCCGCCCAAGTCCCACACCTGAGCCTTCACCGATTCGCAATCCCACTCCAGTTCGCTCTCCATCACCCGAGAACATATACATGGATCCATCACCAACCCATGGCCAAACCATGCCTTCCCCCCCCCAAGGCCTTCATCATACGAATTTCAAAATGATGCAATGGGGTCGCCGACTATGTGGCCTCGATTTAATGCCAACTTTCCCTTTCAATTGTTTGATGCTTTCGTTCGGGAAACCGACGATCACCGATTCGGTAATAGTTCGATCAGGGATCTTGTTGATGAAGGTATGAGCTATCTGGCAAATGTAAGTGATTGTTTTCTTGTCTTGTACATTTTTTTTCTTATTTAAGTATTTGAAACTGATTACATCTTTGTTGAATATATGCGTAGCAAAATGCGGTCTTGAGGCGTTTACGCCCCGCATATATAGAGGTCAAGTCGCAGAGGATCTTCGCAAAGAAAGGAGAATGCCATCCTGACCTCAGCATTGGCCCGAGAAAGGAGTCAGTATGGAGAACTTATTCATACTAACGAGGGTCTTCGGAGAGAGCTGACTCAAGTCAAAGATGGTCTGAAGGCTTCCAATGACGAATTGAAGGCAACTAAGGAAGAATTGAAGACGACCAAGGTTAGTTAGCAATCTCTAACCGATATGAATGTCGACCTCGTGACCAAGAATGAGGCTCTGAAGATCAATAATGACGAGCTCGCCACATCCAATCGAAGCTTGGCGATACAAATTGATGAAGTCCAGACCAAGGCTCAAGAAGATAAAGAAATACACTTGGCCAAGCGTCGTAAACTTCACAACAAGCTGAAAGCGCTTAAAGAGCTAGTTCCTCCTTTGACTGATGAACTGCGTAAGCAGATACAGATGGACTATAGGGCATCCGATGAGCTCAATGCAGAAATTCTGAAAGTTTATTCGGAAGGTTATTAAGTCTGCAGGGATCGAGGCAAAGAAAAGCTGATTGCAGCTCAATTAGACCCAGCCCTTCTTGATTCTGAAGACGAAGATGGTGCTTAAATAGGATCTTACTGCTTTTTAGTGTTAGAAGTTTTGTAAATAATTTCTGTTTTTGTTTTCTGATTATGTGAACTCGTTTTAATATTAATGAAATGTTTGTTATTATGACTTCTGCATAATTCATTTCTTGTCAATAATTCAGTATCAATCAATATGAATGAACTTAACTTAAATTGTGAATTAGGTAAGACATATAACAGTTAAGTTGAAGAATATTACTAAACATAATGAACTGAATTGAATGAACCGAACTCAACACTTGAACAAAATAAAGTAATGTATACTTATCATTTCCGAAGTGTGAGACAGATCATACATAAGGTGGATTCGGCTGATCCTCCTTGCACCATCGGGATCTTGTTTACCACTCGGGATAAAAAAAGTGTATAAGGACCATAGAATTTGTTTACCACTCGCGGTAGAACAAATTCATAAGGACACACCTAACGATAAGGCTACCATCGAATGGTCAGCGAGTCCGACCGAACCTCCTTACTTCGGTGCATTTTGTTTACCACTCGCGGTAAAATAAAATTAAAAGGACTATGGAATTTGTTTACCACTCATGCAGAAGACAAATTCATAAGGACACTCCTCTACCGATAAGGCTACCATCGAATGGTCACGAGTCCACCGAAATCCTCCTTACTTGGTGCATTTTGTTTACCACTCGCCAGAAACAAAATTAAAAGGACTATGAAATTTGTTTATCACTCGCGGTAAGAAAAATTCATAAGGATACTCCTACCGATAAGGCTACCATCGAATGGTCAGCGAGTCCACCCCGTCTTCCTTACTTCGGTGCATTTTATTTACCACTCGCGGTAAAACAAAATTAAAAGGACTATGGAATTTGTTTACCACTCGCGGTAAGACAAATTCATAAGGATACTCCTACCGATAAGGCTACCATCAAATGGTCAGCAAGTCCACCCCGTCCTCCTTACGCCGTTGTGAATTTAGGACCAATAGGAAGAAGATCAATTGTGAAAAAGTGAATCTTTTATTGATGATGACCAAATATTTACAGACTTCCGGGAGACTGACTCGATCTTTACTGAAAATACTTCCGAAGCCTACCAGCATGCCAAGTATTCTTAATTTCTGATCCGTCTAATTCCTTTAACCGATAAGTTTCTGGCTTTAGTACTTCAACTACTTCATACGTTCCTTCCCAGTTCGGCATCAGCTTTCCCAAGTTCTGGGGTGTAGACGCTTCGACTTCCCTGAGGACGAAATCCCCTATTTCAAATCTTCGAAGCTTTACCCCCTTTATTGTAGTGTTTGGCCACTCTCCGTTGATAGGCTGTCAGTTTGATCAAAGTCACTTCTCTGACTTCTTCCAATAGATCCAAGTTGACCTTCAGCCCTTCATCATTGTAGATCTCTTTGAACTGACTGACCCGAAGACTGATGGATCCAATCTCAACAGGGACTAAGGCATCAGTGTCATAAGCCAATCTGAAAGGTGAGTCCCCTGTAGTAGTCCTCAATGTAGTCCGATAAGCCCATAACACGCTGAGAAGCTCTTCAGGCCATCTCCCCTTAGCTTCATCCAGTCTGCGCTTGATCCCATTCAGCAGCGTTCTGTTGGTCACCTCGACCTGCCCATTTGACTGTGGATGAGCCACTGAAGTCTTCTTGTGTTGAACCCCCAACTCTTTCAAAAATCCTTCAAACTTCGACCCCCTTAACAACTCAAGGCGTCCGTCCGATATCACCACCTTAGGAATTTCGAAACGAAACACTTTCGACTTCTTCATGAACTTCAAGTATTGTTGTTAAGTTATCAACCCAAGTGGCTTCGATTCTACCCGTTTGGTCATATAATCGATAAAGAACTATAATGAAATGACCGACCTTTAGCTTTTAAGAATGGACCCAATATATCTACCCCCTAGACAGCAAAGGGTATAGGAGATATGATCGAGTATAGCTCTTCTGGTGGTTGATATGGGATTGGACTGTTCATCTGACATTTCTCACACTTCTTCACATACTCCGTAGCTTCCTTGAAGATTGTAGGCCAGTAGAACCCCTGCCGAAGCACTTTGTAAGCTAATGACTTAGCAGCCATATAGTCACCACAAATACCCTCGTGAACCTCCCGAAGAGTATATTCAACTTCGGATGGGACCAAACACTTTTACAATGGTGACGAAAATGCCCTTCGATAAAGATCCTCATCAATAAGAATGAAGTTGACACTCTTGTACGTGATCTTCTTTGCCAGCATTTGATCCGAAGGAAGGACGCCATCTGCCAGATATTCAATGTAGGGAGTCATCCAATAGTCAAAACGCTCAATGCACATCACTGCTTCGTACTGGATACTCGTGTAAGACCCCAACTTTTTGAATAAAGATGAATTTTCTATAATTATCATTTTTGAGTATTATGGAATGAATTTAATATAATGTTATAGTTGGGGGTAATATTTACAAATTTTACAAAGTATGCAAGTTGTCATATTATATTCGATTGGTCAGGGAATATTCTTTGTGTCGGGGAATATTCATACGACAACACAATCATTGGTGGACCCCACAACGGAATTATTGTCGGATTGAGAAAATGACAAAAATATTTTATTGAAAATAACGACGGAAGTTTTACTGTTAATATTGTTGAACTACTTGGTAGTAGTAAAAGTACGAAGAATACGCATTGGTTGCATAGTAGACACTTGCAGATCGATTATTAATGCTTACGTGAGAAGTCACTCAGTTTTGTTCAATTATTGCTATAGTAATTGTTGCATAATATCTCACGTTATTTGATTCAATTATTGTCGATATTTTATATATTATTAAATCAATAATTGAAATGACAAAGTTATTAATATTATAAATTGCAATATTAACGATGTCTAGAAGTTCTACCAAGGAGAGGTTTGGTCACCTAATTGCGCGCTAATAGGGAGAAATCCTTATTGGAAAGCCCCCTCTTTTCTGGGAACGACCTGGTCGATTAATATTGTGAATTATAATAATGATGATAAATGTTGTTAAAAATATTGAGGGAATTTTATGAAGAATTTGATGTAAATTTTACTTATTATTTGAACCCCCCTACTTTCCATTTTTTAAAAACTGTCGATAGAAGTTATCTCATTTTTTTCGTTTTATATATATATGTATATATATATATATAAGTATTATATATATATATATTATTTTGTTAATGGAAGGTTGGTGGGGGTGGAGGGTGGGGTGTGGGGGGGGGGGAAATAATGGACGGAAGGTGTATGAATATATATATATATATATATATATATATATATATATGCAAGTTGGAAAAAAAATGGATGGAATGTGTATTATTATGCAAGTTGAAAAAATGGACGGAAGGAGTATTATTATGGATATTATATATATATATATATATATATATATAATATATTATATTTTATTTAAAAGATTTTGCTTTAATTATGGACCGTCCGATTAAAGTAAATCAATATGGACCGTTCATGGATTGGTTACTATTCATTCCATTTTTCTATAAATATAAGCTCATTCCTTCATTATTTTCTTAATTTAATTCAATTGAACTACAGAGAGAGAAAGTTATAGAGAGAAATAAGAGAAGTCTCGCTAACTTTCTTTTCCTATATCCAATTTCTTTTTACGGTAAGGGATATTATTCTTTTGTATTCATGAAGAGAACTTCATTATTCCATTTCTTATTATTCTGTTGGAATAACTTGTATCGTGGGCTACCCTATACTTGGTGACATTCTTCTATTATTCGTCTTTTATTATTATTCATTTGGAACATCACATCTGTGTGTTTTACAACGGACCTAGTTCCATCTTTATTATTATTCGGTTGGAACATCCCATCATGTGTGTTTTACAAGGCAAGGTTAAAATCTTTATTATTATTCTGTTGGAATATCACATGCAGGTGTTTTACACAGGACTGGTTAAAATTTTTACTTATTATTCTGGTTGGAACATCTTGTCGATTGTGAATTTCACGACCTTGTTCCGATTATTATTATTCTGTTGGAATAACACTATACATCTGCAATCCGTATGCGTGGTGATTTCTTTTGTTATTCCATTCGTTATTATACTCATTTGGTTAAAATTTTGACTTCTATACTCCATGAAATTAGTGGAATATCCTTGATATTTTGCGCTTCATCCAAAGATCTTTTCATGAAAATATTCTTCCGAGCATTCTTGAATTTTCTTATACAAAGAAGTATCGTGTTGACAATTTGGGACGTTATTAGTTCTGAATAACTTAATTCTTGAACTTGTTTTATTGAATTCTTATATCATTGTCATCATCCTTATGTTTATATTTTTGAAAGTCATCGTGGCTTGTGTAGTGTGAGACCCCAAATTTTATGAAATAAAAGTGTTCAATTTTTATTTTGGTGAATAGTTAAATTGATAAAAGTTTAAAGTTAAAGGTCATATTTGAAAATTTTTCAAAGTAGACAAGTTGTCATAAAATACCGGTTACTATTATTCAAGTTACTATTCACCAAAATTACTATTCACTCTAGTATTGTTCACTCTAGTATTTGGGACACTTTTTGTGTCTGAGATTCTTATTCACGAGTTCTTATTCACGGGTTACTAGTCAACGAAATTACTATTCACTCTAGTATTGTTCACTCGAGTATTTGGGACACTTTTTGTGTCGAGTACTATTCACGAGTTCTTATTCACTTAATTACTATTCATGAGTTACTATTCATTAGAACAAAATATTTTATGAAAATAACGGCGGAAGTTTTACCATTGATACTATTGAACTACTCGGTAGTAAAAAAATGCGATGTCTGAGTGGTTGCATAGTAGTATATACGATATTGATTATTGATGCTTATGTGAGAAGTCACTCGGTTTGATTCTATTATTGTCGATTAATAATATAAATTATTATAGCGATAATGGCGTTTTATTTTATTCAGTATTATTAACGTAATAAAAAGCGAAACATCTTTTTTATAAAAAAGCGAGAATACTTTATTAAAGTTATTTATATATAGAATATATTATATTTTATTATGCATAGTGTTGCATAGTGTGTTTTGCATAGGTCGCATATAGTGTTTGCATAGTAAAATGTTTTTATATAAATAGAATATATGATATTTTATTTAAAAGATTTTGCTTTAAATATGGACCGTCAGATTAAAGTAAATCAATCTGGACCGTTCATGGATTAATTACTATGCATTCTATTTTCCTATAAATAGAAGCTCATTCCTTCATTATTTTCTTACGAATTCACTAAAACTCTAGAGAGAGAAATTATAGAGAGAAGTTTATATAGAGAAAATCTATAGAGAGAAAGAAAGTGATACGGTACTTCACTACTTTGATATCCAAAGTGTCTTTTACGGTAAGGGGTATTATTTGTTGTACCGTAAGGGTGTTATTATTTTTCTTATTCATGAAAGAGAACTTACATTATTCCATTCATTATTATTACATTGGAATAATGCGTAAAAGTGGTATACCTATACATAACTGTATCGCAGCATACCCTATACTTGGTGAAATCCTTATATTATTCCATTCTTATTTATTACATTGGAATAACTTTGTATCTGTGGAATCCCTATACTTGGTGATCTTCTTACATTATTCCACTCTTTATTATTACATTGGAATATCACATGCGTGTGTTTTACACCGGGACTGGTTCCATTGTTTATTATTCGCATTTATTATTCTGTTGGAATATCACATGCATGTGTTTTTACGGACACTGGTTCCATTGTTTATTATTCAAAGATTTATTATTACATTTGGATCATCCGCCGATTGTGAATTTCACGACTGGTTCCGTTATTATTATTACGTTGGAATACTTTCATCATCACAATACCGCATGTATGGTGATTTCTTTTGTTATTCCATTCTTTATTATACCCGGTTGGTTAAAACTTTGACTTATACTCCATGAAATTAGTAGAATATCCTTGATATTTGCGTTTCATCCAAAGATCTTTTCATGGAAATATTCTTTTTGATCATTCTTGAATTTTACTCTACAAAAGCAAGATCTTGTTGACAATTTGGACGTTAATAATTCCTAGATAAATTAATTCTTGAACTTGTTTTATTGAATTCTTATATCATTGTCATCATCCTCATGTTTATATTATGTTGAAAGTTATCTTTGGCTTACGTGCATAGATGAACTTAGTATGATTATGACCGTGGTTCATTCGGTATAATCATGGCTTGATATAAATGATGTGACAAAAGTCCTCGATGTATTGTAATGCGATGATGGATAGTTTTGGTATGATTATGACCGGGGGTGATTCGGTATAGTCATGACCATTGATAATTTGATGAAAATCCTTGACCAGTAGTGCGAGGATGATTAGATATTGTGGTTTATTCATTAAACCGAGTCTTAGTGATAAAATTTATGAAAACCTTTTAAAACCTAAAAGATAGTAGACTTTATTTTCTACTTGACTCTTTTAATGGATTGCATATTAGCTATGATTAAAGCTGGTTGTCTATTGTATTTTATCGGTTTAACAATCGTTGAAGGCTAATGATAATTTATTACGCATTATCTTAGTCATAATATTTCTTACTGGGCTAGTTGAGCTCACCCTTTCTTTCACTGTTCTCTTCAGGAAATGAGAACATAGCTTGGACGAGTCGGGGAACGGAGTAATGGTCCAGAGGATAGCATTAGTAGTCCTCACTATTCTGTGAAATAGTGTGATAATAGTTGTAATGAGGACTCCTTTTGAGTTTGTATAATATCTAGTAGACAATATTTGTATTCAAACTCACAGTTTATGTCGTATAGTACACGATAGTTATGTTAGTAAGTTGTATTTGAATTTATGTACCATGTAAGTGGCGACCCAAGATGGGTGACGTATACCTAATTTTGGGGTCATCACAGTTGGTATCAAAGCTTAGGGATATGATCCCTGGCTGAGATGTGAGATAAGAACTAGGAGGGGAGAGACAGGGAATTCCTTCGCTAGTATGACCTACCTAAATTTATTTGGTATTTAATTGGTGGTCGGGAGTATAGGGATAATATGTGATATGTTAATTAACCCTTGTTTTTTGTGGCAAGTGTTTGAGAATGACATCCGAAAATCTTTGAGATAAGCAATGAAGCACATGAGAGTGTTGATTCAATTTCAAACAAAAGGTAACGACCAACAACACGATAATAATCATCTTTGGTGGCAATTTATCGAACAATGATAACCATCGTGGAAATTATCATGCTAAGAATGGTAACCACTTCGGTGGTAATCATGGCGAAGATAATAGATGTGGAAATTGCAAGAAGAGAAGGTCATTTAGCTCAATTTTGTTGTGCACCAAAGTCAAGTCTAGCTGGGACGATGGCACCAAAGGTGGATATGGACAAAACAAAGTCGTTGGTTTTAAGAAGTGCATTTTTTATGACTTCTCAAACAGCGAGTAAACCGAACGAAGTTAGCACGGGTTAGTTAATTATAAATTGAGAAGTCTATACCTTATAAGATACCGGTTCTACACATTATTTTATCTCTCTTGCTTGCGTTCAACGTTTAAATTTGACTCCGGAGAAGTTAGACTTTGACTTATTGGTTGAAACTTCGTTAGTAGGAGCCTTCATTACCGCTATTATTTTTAAATCTTGTTTGATTCAAATAAACACTTTCACGTTACCTGTCGATCTTATCTTTTTGAAAATACTTGCCTTTGATGTGATTTTAGGAATCAATTGGTTAACTACTCATCATGTTTTTCGTAAGGTTGTTAGCTTTTATATTCATAACCAACCTGTTGTACGAATTCAAAGTAACCAAACCACTAAAGTCAATCATTGTCATATCAAGCCATAAGTAAAGAGCCCGATCCTTTCGTTGTTGACTTCCTTGTGTGGAATGCACCGAAGCCAGACTTTTTATAGGCGACGTCGTGACTGAAGATGGCAAGTTGATAGGTATCATTGTGAGGTGCTATCCAGGTTAAGGGATAGAAGTCACAGTTGGTATTAATGTGACGTACTATCCAAGTCTTGGACGAGAGTAACAGTTTAAATGATATTTCTATCATTAATAAATTTCTTGGCGTATTCTTGAAGACTTCCTAGCCTACCCTAGAGCGTGAAATCGAATTTTGTATTGACCCCAAAGACAAAACCCATTTCTAAAACCCTCAAATATTTCTTCAACTAAAAGGATCATTTACGTGGATTATGATGAAAGTCATAATAAAAGTATAGAACTGATGAAAATCATGGGTATATGAAGTATTAGTAAGTTTTATGATGAGTTATGTTGGTTAGTATGTGAAAACATGAAAGTTTCTTAGAAATCACAAAGAGTTGAAAATCGATTTTGGTGAAAAGCGTAACATGAAATTCAATTGACCATATCTCCTATTATATTTTGAATTTTTGAGTGTGGTCAAGTCCTAGAGTTAGATCTATGAGTTACCTAACTAATCCAAGTGGAATTACTAGAAAAGGTGTTGTAGATTTTTGTGTGGACTAATTTTAGCAAAGGAGTGCAAAGCTGCAAAAACCGAAAAAGTTCTTTGCCATGATTTTTTGAGGGCTGTTTCGGCCACTTAAATTATGAGAAAAATTCTGGCCTTTTGGGACATGAAGGTATATGGTATAAAGTACCTCCTGTCCAAAAATGAGCTCATTTTGACTTAAAATGAGCAAGTTATGACTATTTCAATATTTAGGTTTTAAAATGAAAAAATGCTATAACTTAGGAGTTCTATAACTCCGATGACCATGAAATTTAAACTGGAAGCTCACGTTAACATGTGTAAGGTCCTGCCAAGATTTGGGAATTTTTGGAGTTAAACTTGGGGTAACAAATTTTTTAAGGAATTAATTAGAAATTGATTTTTTGAAAAATAGTAAATGAATTTTAAAAAAATTTGAGAAAAATATATTTTCATTATGGGACTATATTATGCTAAATCCCAGAAAAGAAATATTTTTGGGACTGATTTGGTATTTTTCATGACAATAGTTTAATTCTGAACATATGAGTTAAATATGTTATGTGAAGTAACAAAGTTGAAAATAGGATTTTATGGCTAGAGAATCCTATATAGAGTATATGCATATTTTTTTTGATGAGGATTTGATCATTAGTGATGATATCTTATGAGTATGACATTTTGAATGATTAAATGCATTATATGGTAAAAGCGTAAACAATTGAGATAAATTGTTTATAAATTTTTAAGTGATTAAAATATTGTTATAATATTAATGATATTAGATTATGAGATTATTAAGTGATTGATAACATGGGGATATTCTTGAATCCTGGATAAATTATATTATAAATGTTTAATATTTATCCTTTATCTCATTTGATTGATTCTTTATATCATTATCCTCGTGTTTATATTATGTTGAAAGTCATACGTGGCTGTAGTGCATAGATGGACTTGGTATGATTATGACCGAGGATTGTTAGGGTATAATCATAACCGTAATTGAAAACACGATTATCTTTGGGCCGTAGTGCATGGATAATTTGTGGTCGTGATCTTAATGAATACACGATTATCTTTGGTAGTAGTGCATGGATAATTTGTGGTCGTGATACTAATGAATACACGATTATCTTTGGTCGTAGTGCATGGATAATTTGTGGTCGTGATACTAATGAATACACGATTATCTTTGCACGTAGTGCATGGATAATTTGTGGTCGTGGTATCTTAATGAATACACGATTATCTTTGGTAGTAGTGCATGGATAATTTGTGGTCGTGATCTTAATGAATACACAATTATCTTTGGTAGTAGTACATGGATAATTTGTGGTCGTGATACTAATGAATACACGATAATCTTTGGTAGTAGTGCATGGATAATTTGTGGTCGTGATACTAATGAATACACGATTATCTTTGGTAGTAGTGCATGGATAATTTGTGGTCGATGATACTTAATGAATACACGATTATCTTTGGTAGTAGTGCATGGATAATTCGTGGTCGTGATACTAATGAATATCCTTGGCACGTAGTAGTGCGGGGATGATTCGATGATATGGATTAATTATTGAAATTTGAGTCTCAAAGAATGAAATATTAATTCATGGATGTGGTAAAAGTCATCTTTGGTCGTAGTGCATTGATAGACTTGGTATGATTATGACTTAGGATTATTTGGTATAATCATGACCGTAATTGAAAACACGAATATCCTTGGCCAGTGGTGCATAGATAATTCGTGGTCGTGATACTATTAAGCTGCGTCTCAGAATTATTGGTTTTCTGAGTTGTATATCTTTGCTTTGTAGTGCAAAGATGAATTGTTAATAAATATCTTTGGCTGTAGTGCAAAGATGAATTGTTAATGAATATCTCGGGTAGGATTGCAAAGATGAATTTAATGTTTTCAACGATAAAGGTATTCAAGGTATCCTCACCTCTTTATCATACAGTCGTACGCACCCTAATTTCGAGGAGAAATTCCATAAGGAGGGAGATTGTGAGACCCCAAATTTTATGAAATAAAAGTGTTCAATTTTTCTATTTTGGTGAATAGTTAAATTGATAAAAGTTTAAAGTTAAGGGTCATATTTGAAAATTTTTCAAAGTAGACAAGTTGTCATAAAATACCGGTTACTATTCACGAGTTACTTATTCACAAGTTCTTTATTCACCAAAATTACTATTCACTCTAGTATTGTTCACTCTAGTATTTGGGACACTTTTTGTGTCTGAGATTCTTATTCACGTTCTATTATTCACGGGTTATTATTCATCAAAATTACTATTCACTCTAGTATTGTTCACTTTCAGTATTTAGGATACTTTTTGTGTCGAGTACTATTCACGATTCTTATTCACTTAATTACTATTCATGAGTTACTATTCATTAGAACAAAATATTTTATGAAAATAACGGCGGAAGTTTTACCATTGATCTTTGTTGAACTACTTTCGGTAGTAAAAAGTGCGATGTCTGAGTGGTTGCATAGTAGCACTACGATATTGATTATTGATGCTTATGTGAGAAGTCACTCGGTTTGATTCCATTATTGTCGATTAATAATATAAATTATTATATAGCGATAATGACGTTTTATTTTATTCAGTATTATTAACGTAATAAAAATGAAACATCTTTTTATAAAAAAAAGAATACTTTATTAAAGTTATTACATATATAGAATATATTATATTTTTTTATTATGCATAGTGTTGCATAGTGTTTTGCATAGTGTTGCATAGTGTTTGCATAGTAAAATGTTTTTATATAAATAGAATATATGATATTTTATTTAAAAGATTTTGCTTTAAATATGGACCGTCAGATTAAAGTAAATCAATCTGGACCGTTCATGGATTAATTACTATGCATTCTATTTTCCTATAAATAGAAGCTCATTCCTTCATTATTTTCTTACGAATTCACTAAAACTCTGAGAGAGAAATTATGAGAGAGAAGCTATAGAGAAAATCTATAGAGAGAAAGAAGAAGAGTATTCTGGTACTTCACTACTTTGATATCCAGTGTATTTTACGGTAAAGGGTATTATTTGTTGTACCCGTAAGGGGTGTTATTCTTTCTTATTCATGAAGAGAACTTCTGTTATTCCATTCATTATTATTCTGTTGGAATAATCTGTAAAAGTGGTATACCTTATACATAACTTTGTATCATGGCAGATACCCTATACTTGGTGAAATCCTTATATTATTCCATTCTTATTTATTACATTGGAATAACTCAGATCTGTGGAATCCCCTATACTTGGTGATCTTCTTCTGTTATTCCTTTCTTTATTATTACATTGGAATATCACATGTCATGTGTTTTTACCGGGGACACGGTTCCATTGTTTATTATTCGCATTTATTATTCATTGGAATATCCTCGTCTCGTGTATTTTACAGGACACGGTTCCATTGTTTATTATTCAAACATTTATTATTACATTGGATCATCACAATCGATTGTGAATTTCACGACACTGGTTAAGATTATTATTATTACATTGGAATAACTTTTATACATGCAAGCACTGCGCATGTATGGTGATTTCTTTTGTTATTCCATTCTTTATTATACCCGGTTAGTTAAAACTTTGACTTCTATACTCCATGAAATTAGTAGAATATCCTCGATACTTGCGTTTCATCCAAAGATCTTTTCATGGAAATATTCTTTTGATCATTCTTGAATTTTACTCTACAAAAGCGGTATCTTGTTGACAATTTGGACGTTAATAATTCCTAGATAAATTAATTCTTGAACTTGTTTTATTGAATTCTTATATCATTGTCATCATCCTCATGTTTATATTATGTTGAAAGTTATCTTTGCTTACGTGCATAGATGAACTTAGTATGATTATGACGGGGTTCATTCGGTATAATCATGGCTTGATATAAATGATGTGACAAAAGTCCTCGATGGCTTTGTAATGCGATGATGGATAGTTTTGGTATGATTATGACCAGGGGTGATTCGGTATAGTCATGACCATTGATAATTTGATGAAAATCCTTGGCCGTAGTGCGGGGATGATTAGATATTGTGGTTTATTCATTAAAGCCGAGTCTTAGTGATAAAATTTATGAAAACCTTTTAAAACCTAAAAGATAGTAGACTTTATTTTCTACTTGACTCTTTTAATGGATTGCATATTTCATTGCAGATTAAAGCTGGTTGTCTATTGTATTTTATCGGTTTAACACTTTGTTGAAGGCTAATGATAATTTATTACTCGCATTATCTTAGTCATAATATTTCTTCTTTGGGCTAGTTGAGCTCACCCTTCTTTCTTTCACCGTTCTCTTGAAATGAGAACATATTTGGGACGAGTCAGAGCAGAGTAATGGTCGGAGGATAGCATTAGTAGTCCTCACTATTCTACGTGAAATAGTGTGATAATAGTTGTAATGAGGACTCTTTTTGAGTTTGTATAATATCTAGTAGACAATATTTGTATTCAAACTCACAGTTTATGTCGTATAGTACACGATAGTTATGTTAGTAAGTTGTATTTGAATTTATGTACCATGTAAGTGGCGACCCAAGATGGGTGACGTATACCTAATTTTGGGGGCGTCAAATGTAGTGCATAGATGGACTTGGTATGATTATAACCAGGGATTATTCTGTATAATCGTGACCGTAATGTTACAAATGATGTGGTAAAAGTCCTCATTGGCCCGTAGTGCATTAATGGACAGTTGTTGGCATGATCATGACCATTGATGAATACACAAATATCCTGGCGTAGTAGTGCATGAAATTTGTGGTCGTGACCCTAATGAATATCCTTGGCGCCAAGCGGGGATGATGAATTATTTATTGTGAGTCCCAAATGATAAAAGTGATGAAAAACTTTTAAATCATAAAAGATAGTAGATTTTATTCTCTACTTGACTCTTTTAATGGATTGCTTGTTCCGCTGCAGTTAAACTTGATGTCTATTTTATTTTATCTGTTTAACATTGTTGAGGACTAATGATAATTTATTCTGCATTATCTTAGTCATAATATTTCTTGCTGGGCTAGTTGAGTTCACCCTTTCTTTCACTGTTCTCTTCAGGAAATGAGAATGTAGCTGGGACGAGTCGGGGAACAGAATGATGGTTCGGATGATAGTGTTAACTAGTAGTCCTCACTATTCTGTTAAATAGTGTGACAATAAATGTAATGAGGACATATTCTGAGAGTGGATATTGTCTACAAAGCAGTATTTGTATTTAAACTCACAGCTCTCTTGTTGTATATTTAAGATTGTATTTATATTTTGTACCATGTATTTGGCGACACAGAATATGTGATGTATACCTATTTTGGGGGCGTCACACTCGGCTGCTGCAAAACCTCCAAATAGACTGATCCATTGAACACACTAGCATCCGTAGTGGCTAGCCTTGACAATGCATCGACAATAGAGTTGTCGTTGCGCTCCATACCCTGAAACGCATAGGAGACAAAATACTGAAGCCGGTCTTTCAACTCTGCCAAATACTTGATCATTCTCGCTCCACGAGCTTCATAATCTCCTGATACTTGCTTGACGACCAACTGAGAGTCACTATAAATGATTAACTTCTGAACTTCCAGACTCTTCGCTAATCGGACCCCTGCTAGCACTGCTTCGTACTCGGCCTCGTTGTTCGTTGCTCTGAACCCAAATCTGATGGCTTACTGCACTTTAAATCCCTCCGGACTTGTCAAAATAATCCCCGCTCTACTGACGTCCAAAGTAGAAGTCCCATCTGCATACAGAGTCCACGAGTTCTGACCATGCTGAAGAACTGCAACTGCTCGATCGGACGTCTCGGCTCCTGGCAACTCGGCATCTGTTTTGGAGAACGAACACTCCACCAAGAAATCAGCCAAGGCTTGACCTTTGATAGCAGTTCGGGGATGATATTCAATAAAAAATTGGGACAACTCCATCGTCCATGCTGCTAATCTCCCCGAAACTTCTGGCTTGCTTATCAGCTTCTTCAGTGGTTGATCCGTCTAGACGACCAGGAGCCGACCTTGAAAATATTGTCTGAGCTTTCGACTAGCAATTATCAAAGTAAAGGCAAATTTTTCAATGTTCGGGTACCTGGTTTCAGCATCTCTTAGGACATGACTGTCGTAATAAACCAGATGCTGCTTCCCCCCTACTTCCCAAACCAGAACAACCCCCACCGCCAACGAACTAGCTGCCATATATAAATATAAAGTCTCAGTAGGAGCAGATTTCACAAATAAAGGAGCCGAAGACAAATACATCTTTATGCCATGGAAGGCGTCTTCACACTCCAAAGTCCACTTGAACGTCTTCGCATTCTTCGGTCCCTTCAACGTATCAAAGAATGACAAGCATCTCTCTGCCGATTTGGACATGAACCTCCTCAGAGCTGCAATCCTACCAGTTAGACGTTGAACGTCTTTAAATGACTGAGGAGTTTTCATATTTAGAATAGCCTGGATCTTTTCTGGATTAGCCTCAATGCCCCTTTGATGGACCAGATATCCTAGGAACTTCCCTGCACTGAGCCCGAAGGTGCACTTTGTAGGATTGAGTCTCAATTTATGATGACGGACAGTCTGAAAGCATTCCTCTAGATCATCCAGGTGCTTCTAAACAATCATGTTCTTCACTATCACGTCATCCACATATACCTCCATGTTCCTTCCTAGCTGCTTTTGGAAAATGAAGTTCATCATTCTCTGATAAGTGGCTCCAGCATTAATCAAGCCAAAGGTCATCTTCTTATAGGCATACACCGAACGGTGTGTCATGAGTGTTGTCTTCGAAATGTCCTCTTTGCACATGGAAATTTGATGATAACCTGAAAAAGCATCCATAAAGCTTAGTAATGCATACCCCGAAGTGGCATCGATGAGCTGATTAATATGGGGTAGAACTGTGAGTTTGAATACAAATATTATCTTCTAGACAATATTTATACTCAAATAAATCCTCATCATATTTATTGATACATTATTATACAAAAATGGTGAGGACTACTAAACAATTCTCTCTAGAACCTTCATTCCATACCCCAGGCTACGTCTTCGCTATATTCTCGCCTCCGAGAAAAAAAATGGAACAAAAAGGAAAAGGGTGAGCTCAACTAGCTCAGTAAAGAATATTATGACTAAGATAATATACAACAAATTATCGTTAGTTTTCAACAAGGAAAAATCTAATAGAATACAATAGACAATAAGTTTTTAAATCAATATTCGCAGAGGAAATAATAATTCATTAGAAGAGTTAAGTAGAGAATGCAAACTACTATCTTCTATGTATGAATTTAAAAGTTCACCATCTATCTTTTATCCTGTAACATCAATCAATATACATCCGGAATCAAATATTCATCTTTGCACTTCAGGGCCAAAGATATTCATTAGTTGGTCATGTTCATCTAAACACTGTTCATCTTTGTATACTGGGCCAAAGATATTCTTCAGAAATCATTCATCTTTGCACTACTGTGCCAAAGATATTCCATAATATCATCATTTAAGATGAAGATGATGAAAATATTTTAAAGAAACGAATCCAATTGAAATAAAATGACAAGGATTAAGGATTAAGGATTCGTACTTTGTTTTATCCACGTTCAAAAATACCTCAAAAATAATCATAGTGGTGTAAAATTCAAGAATGATCAAAACATGGATACAATCAAAGCTAGTATCCGAATAGATATTTTGGACGACGAAAAGAAAATTTTTCATTTTTCGATGAATAGTGCCGAGATTATTAAGTAAATAGTCAGATATATCGTGAATAGTCTTAGTATACATGAATAGTAACTTCAGACACACTCAAAAGTTTCAAATTTGATAAAACTTCAGATCAATATTTCAAAGATAATGATATTGAAGAAATAATATCATTACTTGAAAAAAATAATATCCCTTACCTCGAAAGATCGAGATTTCTAATTTGAAACACCAGGATATAAATTTATGACTTGAACTTGCAATCAGTATAGCAATACTCAAACTATACTCAAAATACTCACAAGAATAAACATTCGATAATATAGAGAGAAAACTTGATTTCGGTGTGATTTTCAATTCTAACCTAAGCACCTATTTATAGGAAATTGCTTAGAACACCAAAGCAGAAAATTTAATATAATATTAATATATAAAATTTTCCTATGCACATTCTTATAAACTGAAATCAACTCATTTCAACAACCAACCAAGCCCACCAAACATATCAAAAACGTTTTTCTAATTTAAATTATTTTAAACTTCCAAAATTAATTATTTGAACTTGAACTTCAATAATTCATAATAAATAGCCCTTTTATCAGAAAATTTGAATCTCGCATGAGTTTTTATAGGATATTCAATTCTCTACAACTTTGCAGAAGAAAGTTTTCTAAATTCCAATCAAAATTGACCGAAATCCACAAACAGACGATTTTATAAAGTTATAATCAAATTTCGGTCAATAAATGGGGTCCACCAGACATGTTTAACATGTTTTAAACATTTATTGCAACAAAAATACTCTTCCTCCTCAGATACTCATAAATCCCACATTCGTTGTAAAAATATCACCATTATTATATTATTAAAATAATATATTTAAATGAATTATTTTATCGAAAAAATAAAATATTAATTTTCATCAATTGTCATTTTAAAAAATTTCTCCATCTATATCCACATAAAATCAATATTTTTCTCATCATATGAATCAATAATTAATTATTCACAAATAATATTACAGAATCACAATATTGACAACCGAGCAGTTTAAAGGGAAGAGGGGCTTTCAATAAAATTTCTCCTTCATGGCGCCTTGATTAGGTGACCAAACCTCTCCTTAGATAGAACTTTCTAGACATTGCCAATAATGTTATCTAATAATATTATTAGGATAATATGAATTATTGCTTCGATAATAAAAAAATTGTGTAATGACAATTATTGATACAACAATAATATAAAATATCAACGCAAGACAATTATTAAATCAATAAAATATTGAGCGATAATTATTTCGTAACCATTATTGAGTAGTGCCTTCTTACGTAAGAATCAATAATTGGTGCGATATCGTAATCTTCTTGTGTTTTAAACCAATAGAGTATTTTAACGGTGATAGCAGTAATAACTACGCAGTTATTTTTAAACAACTTATATTTGTCGTTTTCTTCATCCAATCGCTTTCAGTTATGGGGCCCATATGGTCGCTGCTTCTTGGTCGCATTTACGAATATTCCCGATAAGATATTTAATATTCCACGACCAAACGAATATTCTCCAAACAACAATGAATATTTTATAACCACTTGCTTATTTTGAAATATTTAAGATATTTTACCCTAACTATCCACATTAATCAAATCAACCCTTACTATTTCAAAATAATAAATAGAGAAAATTAAATTTCATTAATAATAAGTTGGGGTCTTACAAGTTCGATCTCCTCCGTCTCTCCTGCAGGCATAACCAATGGCTCTGAACTGCTTTCAGTAAAGGGCTCGATCTCAATTGTCATGGTTTGCTTTTGCTTGCTGATCCCAACTCCTAAGGCAATAACAACATTCCGATAACAGCTTCGGGCCAGATCCAAGTCCCCTGCTACCTCTCCAACTCCATGTGCCGTTGAAAACTTGATCTTGAAGTGAGGGATGGAAGTCACTGCTTGGAGAGCAGTCAAGGTAGGTCTACCCAAAGATGGCGTTGTGGCGCGAATCACATACTGCACAACATAAAATTTACATGTTATTTCTACGATGAGGAGTTGTGTAGAAGATTCTTGGTAGTTCAATAAAGTGCTCGCCACTTTGATGGGATTATTCTTTGAAAGCCATATAAAAGAGCCTCTGCGCCCCACCTCCATCATTCGCCCATCAAGATGCATTATCGATAAGCATGGGCATACAGAATATCCACAGAAGACCCGTTGTCTATCATCATACGTTTTATATCCACCGAACCTACTTGTACAGTGATCACCAGTGCCCCTTCATGATGTTCGATGGGCTCCGAGGGATAATCCGCATCGGTGAAGAAAATAAGCATCCACGAAATGGTCTATCGGTCTTGGGAGCACCGCCACAGACGTGGCCAAGAATTGGTATCCTCCTTTTTCTTCCCTACCAATTTCCCTGTCGTCCCACCGGTTATTACATCAACGACGTTTGAACAGTACGGTCAACATTTTGCTGCTCTTGTTGTTGGTCCCTCCCGGCCATATACTAAACTAACAAACCGCTTTGAACCTTCCTCTCCATAAAGTCCTTTAAATTACAACACTCATTAGTGTCGTGACCTGCAGCTTGATGATAGCCATAATATTTTTGAGCATTGCCCTGTCCCGGCTTGAGAGCGTCACGAGGTGGTTCAAAGAATGGCTGGTTCCTGATCTGATCCAATATCACCGACCTATTCGTGTTCAGTTTTGTGTAAACCTTATTCACCTTTAGCCTTAGAAGTGTCTGCCTCCTTCATCCTGTCTGAAGAAGGATGCTTCAGGCTATTCATAGCCTCCTCCACCACAATGTAGCCCTCCGCTTTATCAAAAGCTTTGGCCAAGCTCTTCGAATGGTGAAACATCAGCTTCTTCACCATCTTTTCGGACTTCACTAGATCCAGCCCATTCTGAAACAAATCCACAGCTTGAAGATCATTGAGATCTGCCACTTGGCCAACTGCTTTCCTGAATCGCTTCACATACTGACCCAAGGACTCATTAGTAAACTATCAGATCTGTGCCAAAGAACCTGTAAGCTTCCTCTTCTTCGGTTGCTCCCAAAACGAGCATGAAATTTGTCACACAACTCGGACCACGACGAGACTGAATCAGCGGGCAAAGTCCCCATCCACTGCCTTGCATCCTTCCTCAATGTTATAACAAACGTATGACACTTGGCAGCATCAGTGAAATCATAATAATCCATCAGCCAGTCGAACGTCTGGCTATGGTCATAAGGGTCTCCAGACCCATCGTAACTCTCCATATGGGGCAACTTCTTTGTGGTATCTGCCTTCTCCCTAAGAATATCGAGGAAAAAGGAGACGCTTTTTTTCCCGGAGTGTCTTTCACCTGTTGAACCTCGACCAACTGCTTCCGAAGCTCCTTCAACTCCTTTACCAAGAAATTCACACCTTCTGGTTACAAGGAGACTTCTTTCTCCTGAGTAGCCTTCTGCTTCTGGGCAGATCGACCTCCTCTATCTGACCCCACTTCCTTTGTTAGACTTCTAGATCTACTCTGGCGTGTAACCCTATCTTCATGATGAGAATATTCACATCGATGCTCTCTCCTTCTAATCTCAGGCACATGCTCCCTTGACCTACTTTGTTGTCTGTCATCATTTCGACCCTGAGAACCAATGGCTACAAGTGTTTTCTTTGATACCTCAGGAGTTCTGCTTCTTGATCTCCTTTTCTCCTTATGCTGACCCCGAGACAAATGCACGAAATGTTCCGGCTCTTTCCCCTTCTGATGTTGTACATCCTTATGTCTACTACGCCTTTCGGACTGAATATAGATGGACGCCTCGTCCTTCAGATCGACCATCCGAAGCATCTGCACAGCTATATCCTCCCTCTGCTTTAGAAGAACCTCTAAAGCTTTATCTGCTTCTTCAGCCATCCTCGCCAACTTGGCAGCTTTGTCATCTCGACAACTTCGGTGATGGGTTCTAGGTGGCGAACCCTCCACCTGCCTTCGGTCTTGGTCTCGGCCTTTATCATCAGCAAACACCAACCTCCGTCTGGTTCCACCATGAGCTCTTGAACGAGAACCCTTGGAAACATGTTTGGAAGCAGTGCTCTCACTCTCATGAACACTCTTCGAAGGACCCAGACGATCATTGACAGAAATATGTTGGACAAACGAGCTCACAGCCTTCGGTTGTTCTTTCGGTGTATCTGCTCCACTCCTCACCATCTTTTTCGATGTAGAACAAATGAAAGTTGTGATTGAAAACTCAATGACACTAGAACACAGCCCTCCTTCTAGGGCTAATGTTAACGCCAAGATCTTCTGCCACGTCCCAATCACGTAAGACGTTCTGATCCTGCACACTAAACACGATCAACACCAAAAGCTTTCGACGGCCGGCCCGTCGGGGATAGCTTCGAGGCGTGAGAGTCGATCAAGCGATCACAAAGGTTAACAATGGAGGATAAAATATCTAGTGTATTGAGAGAGAAAAAGTTATCAGTTACCTTTACTCAGAAGACTCCCTTGCTCTATATACTCTCTAGCCCGGTTTATTGTGTCGTCCCTATTATTATGCGACATAGCCCTCGATCTTGATGGTTCTGCCGATCGCTGCGCCCCACCCACTACACGTGGTCACTTGTTTTTTCTGGCCGGCCAGTCAAGGATCCCATCCACATTAATGCGTGGCGAGATATAATAGTCAACTATCATGCTTTTTCATCATTACCAAATTCGAAAGGTGGAGATATTTAATATCTAAGAGGTTGACCCATTGACTTACCCAATATTATAAAGACTTAACAAAAGATAATATAAGGACTAAGCTCAATAACTTTAGGATCCAATAATAATGATGACCCAATGGATTAACCAAGAATAAGTAGGCCCAATCCCTTCGACCCAATATGTGAAATATCATGACCCAACATATATATATATATATATATATATATATATTTGTTCATTATATGTTAAAGGTTAAATTTACATAGTTTCAATTGATTAGATATAACTTAGAAGTGCTTTATTAAGCCGACATTGTTAATATAAATTAGAAACTAAATTAATTACATATCACTCAGATAATATATTAAATTAATTAGCAACACTAAATAGTAGTAGTAGTTAGGGGTGAACATGGTGCGGTTTGAAGTCCAAACCGCACCACCGCACCCGAAATCGCTTAAGTGCGGTTTAAAAAATTCAAAACCGCATTACCTAAACCGCTTGTGATTCAAAAGTGCGGTGCGGTTTTTAAAGTGTCTTGATGCGATTTTAATTGGTGCGGTTTTGGTTCAAAACCAATTGAAACAACAAAAAAAAGTTTAGGCCTTCAATAAAATTTAACATAGAACTTACATCGAACAATTAACTTAGTGAAAAAGTCAAGAATGAGAATTATATCAAGCATAGAACCAAAGTTTCTTACGCCAAACATGTCAAATATTTCACCATCAAATCATGTAAACGTTGAGACACGTAAAATAATTTTATTTTATAATAAAGGAATGATGCTTTAAAACTAAAACATACGCTATATAACACAACGGAGACCATATATTCGATAACAAGCAAGAAGGTTTATCTAGTTCCCCAAAAATTAACAGTATATACTGGAGATAGAATACAATTTTATCTTATATATTGCAGGGAGGACTTATAGAATATAATCCTAACTATACCTAATTTAAAAAATAATCTATTAGACTATTACTATTATAGTATTGACCTTAACCGATGCATCAAGTGCTCGAACCAACGAATTTGGCCCCTTTGCTATAAGTTCCTCCAATAACGCATCAAACAAATTCGAATGACAATCTTATTTTAATTGGTGAAAAAATGACAATACAAGACTGGAGTTTTCTTTGAGCGTATTCAAGTGAAAAGTAACTATAGAATTTACTAGAGATAATACATACATACACACACATGGTGTAATTTCGGTTTTATGCGTGCGATTTTAGCTAGTAAACAAACCGGAACAGTAAATTTGGTTATTAAACCCACCTAAAACCGCTTACATGTAAACCGTTAAGACGATTTTAATTGGTACGATTATGCGATTTTTAAATCTGATTTTAATTTTAATTTGATTCTTTACTCTACTTCTAATAATAGTAGTTACAAATAAATCGGCCATAGTGGGGAAACGTCCGTTAAACAGTTTCAACCACAAACCGCAACCGGTGGGGTGGCCGACCCACTCATAAATTATGAGGCAATGAGCTTCATTTCATAAACATGGAATTACTATTAAAATTAAGAATTTTTTTTCTTGTTATTGTCACAACTACTAACCTGTACAAGCCAACAGTTCCCCCACCCCCACCCCCACCCCCACCCCCCACCCCCACTATTACAATTAAATACTACGTTCTGTCAATAATTTCAGGATTTAAATATAAATTATTATTTATATTATTAATTTTTTTCATTTGGATGATAGTCATTTTAATTTGACATTTGATAATGTATAATAATAATTACTTTACTTATTTTTAAAAATTTCAAAATATAATTAAAATAAATATAACAGTGTTGTTAAATATATATATATATATATATATATATATATATATATTTGTTTTAATAACATAGATAATAATCTGACATTATTTATAATCTTTAATTTTCAAAATTTTAATTTGAGGAGTTCAATTGAAAATGTAACACGGTCCACTAATTAGGCAAATAAGACATTGGTTTGTATCCTAGTTTAAAAAAGGGAGGGGAGGAGAGCAGATCCTCCGGAGGGGAGTTGATAACTTGAAAAAGTGGGGAGAAATTGAAACCCCACAAACAAGGGTGACCAAAAGGATAATGACTCGCTTGGTTCAGAGTCCAAACTGACAGACAAACAGACGGAGACAGAAAGAGAATACTACTAGTACTACAAGTGAAGGTCCTGAAGGAGGAGAAGGAGGAGGAGGAGGAGGAGGAGGAGAGGAAGACAAAATTTTCCAACGCCCCTTTCTGAGACCACACAAGAAAAGTCCTTTTTGTTACCGGTGGCCACCACCTTATCTTTTCCTCCGCTCTGCTCTGCTCTGCGTATCCTCAAATTGATTGATTGCAAACACAAAGAAAAGTTGCTGTTCTTCTCCATTCTCAATCTCAGATCAGATCTGTTGCTCCTCTCTTTTCCATATCTCAAAGTATCCAATGCTCCTCCATTTTCTTTTCTTTTAAACATTTTCCCACAAATCTTACATTTCCATTTACTCGATTCCCGATAAAAAAAAGTTTCCTCACGCCGACCAAGAACCGAAGTTTCCGTTCCTTGGTTTCTCCCCTTTCAGATTTCTTTTTATTTGTGTAGAAATCTGAATTCCGTCACAGGTTTTGTAATCTCGGAAATTGATATTTTAATGGAAAGTGGAGGTGATCGGTTGCGACGAGACAGAAACAGTCACACATCAAACCACCTTCGAGAATTGCTCCGTCTCAGAGAAGACGAAGCCGGTAACGTACGTAACGTTCCTAGTCGAACCCTTGGCTCCGTGTTATACACTGAGAAGAGAAATTTGTCGAATCGGACACTCCTCGACATTATTCGAGAGGATTCCACAAAGGATAACAAATACACTTGGAAACACTTCAAGGACAGGCTCCGCCTCAAACGAGCCGGCGCCTCCTGGACTTCCTCCGTTCGCATTCCCGCTTCCGACGTCTCAGTGCAGCCGAACAACAGCAGCAGCAACAGTATGAACAACCGAATGATGATGCGCCGGCATTCCGCACGGATCCCGGCGTCGGATCCCGATTCGACTCAGAATCCGGCTACGAATCAACCACCGATGTTACAGAGTACTGAGAGCAGCGCAGCACAGAACAATGGGCATTCGGCCGCGGCGGATGAGACGCCGGAGATAGCGTCAGAGGAGGAGGAAGGGATGGGAGAGACGGTGGAGGGGGACGGTCCGGACGGAGAAGGAGGGCCGGTGAGGATGTCGTTGATGGCGTTGTTGGCGGAGACTGATAGAGAAATGGGAATCGAGGGATCATACGATGATGATGATGATGAGGAGGTGGTAGAAGAAGAAGAAGAAAGTGGTGTTGGAAATGGTGGCGCAGGAGAATACAACAACTGCTGTGTGTGTATGGTGAGGCATAAGGGGGCAGCTTTAATACCTTGCGGCCATACATTTTGCAGGTTGTGTTCTAGAGAGCTTTGGGTCCAAAGAGGGAATTGCCCTCTTTGCAATGGTTACATTTTGGAAATTCTTGATATTTTCTAATCCAAATCACAAATTCAGGCCGTCTGGTTTTCCATAGCTATAACAGGCAGGGGAATTTGAGTTTTTCGGGTATAGAAATGGATGGTACAAGTTTGTGGAATAGCTAAAAGTTGCACGAAGGAAGTGTTATTTTCTGGGAATTTTAGAATCTCACAACTAGATTCTCTTATCTTCTTAAAAAAACAGCCTTCTTTGTAAGCTTTGATTCTTTTGAATATAGGAGCTTGAGTTTCTTTAATCTAGACATTAAAATGTGTTGAAAGGATCTTCTAAATCTCTTATGATCTTAAATCCCTATAGTTTTTTTTAAAAAAAAAAATTAAAATCTGCATGTGTAGTTAGTTAATGTTGTTTTGGGTAGAATTTGAGCAGGTAAACAGGGGCGGATGACCGAAGCGAAGGGAAGAGAATATATTATACGCCACCCTTTCCCTTTTAAATTGGTGGATGTATAGTTCATACTTTTGCGATGTAGTGAGATTATGAATTGGCATACCGTCATTGAAGTACTTATTAGGCGCAAAAATAAATCTTATTGGAGTATACTCTCAACGGTGTCTTTGGCATTTATTTTTTGTCTTAGTATCATTTCTTGTCGGTTCATTGGAGTGGGAAATTATTATCCATTCAAACTTTATGTTCAGTCAGTCGGATGATTATGTGTTTTATTTTGGATTCTCTTAGTAGTCAAAGGGGATTGCATATGGCCCAAACATTATACACATTTTTGTATCAATCATTGCAGGGGACTTTAAATTATGAGGTGCTGTGTTCTGTTATGACGGAGTTGTCTTCTCAAATTTTAACATTTATTCTATTAATTTTTTATACCAA
Organism: Panax quinquefolius; assembly: GCA_020205615.1. Lineage (NCBI taxonomy): Eukaryota > Viridiplantae > Streptophyta > Magnoliopsida > Apiales > Araliaceae > Panax > Panax quinquefolius. Next base: position 2,745,247 of record CM035154.1, on the reverse strand, counting down.
ATATATGACCATTATTAATTTTATTGATTAATTATACAAGGGCCAGCATATGGAATGCAGATTGGGCTGGAATTGTTGATTGGAATCAAGGACCCTTTATTTCTAGCTATCAGTATTTTGGTATAGAAGGTTGTGCAGTGCCCCTGGAATGTCAATGTAATTCTCCTCATTTTTACTGGAATAACCAGTTAGTACTCCACCCTTCTGATCACCAAATACAATACAATATGAGAAAGTTAGAAAATAATATCCATCTGAGCTACAATTATTGTTCCGACCGGCCGGAAAATCACCCGGAATCCCAAACCCCGCCGGTGTAGCTATAGGCCTCTGAAAGATCATATTTCAGAAACTTCATGCTGGATTATTTTTTTATTTTTAATAAAAAATGAAATTAGTTGTTCATTGGAATTGAATGAACTATCAAATTTGTGAATTTTATTTTTTGAGGAGGGTATGGAATGGAATGATTCATTCCACTTTTTATTCTATTCTCTTCTTTATTTCATTCATTTTTCAATTCAATTTTATCATATGTTCTCGTGATATGATTTTTTTTCTAGTGTCACGTTTACAATGTTCCAAGAAATTTAAAATTAATGCAACTAAAATTAGAATATAATAAAGACCCTGTATTTGAGTTCTTGGTGGACATAAAAATTGGATATGAATATAATAAAGACCCTGTATTTGAAAATAACCATCTACTCAACATTTTGCAATGATCATGAAAATTATGTTTAGAACTACTTTTTATGTGTTTTCTTTTAATTTCGAGGGTTATAACTCCCCCTCCATCCCACACCTGCACACACTCAAAATCCCCTTCAACCTTATCCTGGGAAGTAGACAAGTAGTATTTGATGTTTTCTAAGATATGGATGATTTTTTTTATCCATTTTTGTATCATGAAAAACCGGAGTACAGAGTAGTCCTGTCAGTGAGGAATGCCTTTCAATGTGAAATTTATTAATGATAATTCATTGCCTTCTTCTTTGATCTTATTTGGTGGTATTCTTTTTCTTTTAGTTTAATTTTTTTTTCTTATAACATATAAAAAAGAATAATATTTACTTATTGTTTTAATTTCATTAGCTCTGACTGTTTAGCAAATAATTGGCTAGAAATTCATGTTAGGTTATATAATTTTGTGGTTTGGTAGTCCAATGTGTATAACACAAGCTTGCGCTACTTAACCAGGTTCAAAAATTTCAAGTACGGGAAATGGAATTGTCTTTCACTCAAGGTCGCTGGAATTACGAACACTGGGGTGGTTATGACCCTATATCAAGCAGCAATGCAAAGCCTCCTGGAGTTGAATTATGGGCTGTATTCGATGTCCCCCAACACCAGGTTGATGCTGCCTGGAAAAATCTAACTCACACTCTTTCAGGTCTTTTTTGTGCTTCAATCAACTTCCTTGAGTCTTCTACTTCATATTCCGCTCCTAGCTGGGGATCGCAGCCATTTAAAGGCAATTTGAGGTATGGTTCACTGCCCCGTGAAGCTGTTTGCACTGAAAACCTTACACCCTGGTTAAAGTTGCTTCCTTGTCGAGACAAAGCTGGGCTCTCTGCGCTAATGGACCGACCATCAATATACAGAGGATATTACCATTCTCAGAGGCTGCATTTGATCTCAAGTGAATTTGGTTCAAAGGGGTCAAACAGCGGAATAGTTCTGGAGCAAACCCTTACACTTGTTCTTCAACCAAAGATTACGGAAACTGGTGTGGCTTATTCCAGTGGCTCAATATTCCAGCCCAATTGGTCTATTAGTTCATTATTTGGAAGGAAAATAGGTGGAAAATGTGTTCTTGCAAAGTCCAGTAGTGTGTATGTCCAATTGGAAGGGAACTTAGTTTCTGAACTGAAAAATTTATGGAAGGAAAAGGAGAAATATGAGTCAGACATTCTTGCCATTGAAACTTCTTGGAGTAATCCAAGCTTTGAATTGTCAGTTTCCCCTAACAGGGTAATTGAAGAAGTAAATAGTTTGCTTAAAGAGGTCCCGTCCATCCTGTATGATTTTTCAGTTAAGAATTATGAAGAATCTAAGCCATTTGATTTGAGATTCAGGTGGAAATATCCTGTTGTTTGGTCATGTCCACGGGCACCATTACATGCTAGCAGGTTCTTAACAGGAAGTGGGAATGAGAGCGGTGCTATAGCTATCTCCTTGGAATCTAGTGGGCAGAGAGGTGCTATCCAAAGTGCTGATGTAAAGCAAGAAAGATGTAGGTTGCGGGTTGATATTTTCAAAGTTGTACCCTGGTATGTGAAGGTATATTATCACACAATACAACTATTTATAGATGAACAACCCCAGTCTCTAACAGAGTTTGTCGAGAATATGCATGTTTCACCTTCTGAAGACAAGGTGTCTCCTGGTGTAATGGAGATGATCCTGAGATTACCCTGTGGTGTGAAGTCAGCAGCATTGACTCTAGAATTTGATAAGGTATTCATTCAATTGATCTAAAGCTAGTATTTTATAGCAAAAAGAAGATGAAATTATTATGTCATGTCATATTTTTCAAAATGTTGTCTTTTTCAATGTTCATTAAAATATATGTTTGCAACTTGAAGAAAGACGACTTTAATACTCTGTGTGAAAAATGGGTCAAAGAGACAGCTACTTCAATATCACAAATGCTGATTATTGTATCATTGAGTGAAAATGAAGGAGCTATGAACCTTGTCTACCCATTGTGCATACTCCTTCCTCTTCCATTACTTGGTTCTTATATTGTTTCCTAAAAGTGGGTCAAGTGTAGGTGGAGTCTTTTGTTTCCCCAAGAAGATAGTGGTGCAATATTTTTTATGCAAGTCAGTTTTGCAGTTGGTGATACTGCAACCTTGTCATAACCTGGAGCATTTGTAATCACTTATTATTATATTAGGAGATGGTCTAGTTGATTATCTTTTGCATTAAATAAATGCAATTAGTTGTAAAATATACCTAGGTGCTCCATTTCCTGAATCATGGTTGCATTTGTATTGTAAAAGAAACTTCTAAATGTGTTAATGATGTTCATGATTTCAGATGGTAGTACTGTAGTAGAATGGAGAAGAGTAGAGAACTCGAGTCAAAAAAACCGTGTAAATAATTGTGGCTCAATGAAGTTGATAATACTTTTTGAAGTACCAAAGTTCCTTATTGTATCCATGTAAAAAACTGTTCAGGTAGTTTGCCTACATGGGGTGGCAAATTATCAGGTAAATGTTGCAGAAGTAGACCTTTAACTTTACCCTCTAGAGTTGGGTTATGTTAATCAAGGAATTTTGTACAAGTCTTGAGAAGTACCTTGAGTTTTTCTCTAGATAATCCTCTAGATTTTGTAAATATTGCTGCACATGCTTAAAGGGCTAAAGCTTAACAAATTCCTACTTGCAGGTTGTGTCAGACCTCTGCTGCTATTGAACCATTTGATAGTAATACAATCTACAAGTAGAACAGCAGTAGTATCATCTGTAACTATAGACATATATTAGCTATATCAGACTATATCACCTTTCTAGACTAACTGACAAAAGAGAAAAACATCTAGTAGGATGGTCCTTGATCTAGGCAGCCTTGGTTTCAATATCTACTTCTGTTGTCTACTTGTTGTCAATCCCATTTAACATTTTCTTGATGTTCTTGATTACTATTCTTATAATACTACCTGCAGGGTTTTTTGCACATCGATGAATATCCTCCAGATGCTAACCAGGGATTTGACATCCCATCAGCTATAGTAAGCTTCCCTGACTTCCAAGCAAGAATGCATTTTCTTGCGGGTAACTCTTTGAAGAAGTCGCCCATGATTTCCAAGCTGCAGGTAAAAATAAATGGTATTATTTATAATTATAAATTTCTAAAGTGCATCATTTCGTGCCATGCGTTCTTCCGGTTTCACCGTCTGGATTTATATGTAGGAACCAAGGCGTATTCAGTCATACACAGAAGTACTGCTTGTGCCTTTGACAACTCCTGATTTTAGCATGCCTTACAATGTCATTACAATTACATGCACGGTATTTGCTTTATATTTTGGATCACTACTCAATGTGTTACGTCGACGTGTTGCTGAGGAAGAAAGACGTCAAAAAGAGAAAGGTATGTATAGACACACTAGAGTGATTACTATAGCGAAGAGTGTTATTATTCTCTTTGCTTTTCCTAATTTGTTTTATGTTTGATATTATTTGTTTCATATATATGTTATATCAATTTGGTAAAAGTTTAACTCACTCGTAATCTACACATTTTTTTAGTTTAAGAGTGCACTATTTTTGGATTGCATCTCAAGTTTCACACTTCTAATGTTTGATCCTTTTTTTTCTTCTCTTCAATTGCAGCTGCCAAGAAGACCGGCCGTTTTCTCCTGCTGTCCAAGTTTTTTGCTAAGTTGAGAGGAAGATCATGGGAACCACCACCACCGACCTCTTCTTCAACATCCATTTTAAATTCGAAGCTAATTATGAAAGTCATAGTAGTCGCCGTCATTGCTGCTGGTTGGCACTTTTATTTTGGGTGACATTCAAAGCAAGCTGCAAAGGCACATCTTTTGTGGTCTGTAGAATACGTGCTACAACTAATTAAAATTAGTTGGATTTTTAGTCATCAGGCAACCTTCACTCCTTCATATTTGTGGGCTTTGCATCCCCATTTGTGTATCATTTGAGTTAGAATTTAATCGTTATCGAACTTGATTGTTACACTTGGATCAAAGACGTGATAAAACAAAGAAAGTGCAAAATTAAAGTGTTGATCATAGAGTATAGACCCATTGCAGGCCAATCTATGAACTGAGGTGTATATATACCACTCCACAATTTTGTCAGATTTTACATCATATTTTGAGGTCGAGGCTGCAATCTGCATTATTATTTTGTTCGCGCACATTTTACCAGTTTGGTTTGAAACACTACCAATTGGGTGGTATCTCTCCGGAGTAATTTGGAACTTGATAAAACTTCCGCACAATTTTTTTCCAAAATCATATCTTGCATCAACTTCATTCGCTACCATGATGTACAACCCCTTGAGAAGTTACGATAGGAAATTATTCCTAGATAACAATTGACGATACATTTTTTTGGTTATCATTTCCAGCTACAACTAGTATACAGGAGTCATAACCATATCATCTTTATTCATCTAATTCTCTTGCAAAGATCAGTCACAACCATCTCCTCTTCTCTCATCCGCTTCATATTTTTACCAGCTAAATTGCACGGAAATTGCATATTGGGGAGGGCACTAGAAAGGCTATTTTCTCCTATGTACAAACCTGTAGAGAGAGACCAGAAATTGAGTCAAGAAAAAATGAATTTGGATTAATTTGAGATTTCTGGGTAAACTAAAGTGTTGAAGTAGGCCTTCTGTACTACAAAGAATTACAGGCAGACAAATATTTGTACCCAATAAGTGAGGGAAGTTACAAAAGTAAGATGGACAGCGCCATGATAAGCATACCTAAGTTATTTTCAGCCATTCGTGTCTTCTTTCCGGGGATGACAACATTCAACCATTGTTTCCTCTTCAGGCTCATTTCATCACATTTAGCACTTCTATAATTTTCACCATCATACTCTGAAGAAACATTAGCTTGAGTTAGCTACCTCTAATAATGTTAAGAGTCAATTCATTGAACTAGTATTTTACTTTAATAAAATATGTGTGGGGATTGAGGTGACAAGAAGAGGGACTCCCAATTTGATGGTGATACCATCAGTTAAGCATGCAAGAAATTTTACATTCGCGAATTGCAAAATTCATATGATTGAATGGTCTTCGACTAGTTGATCAAGTTGAAGTTTTCAGGATCGTTCGACCTCATTCGTATACAGAAGCTCAATATGAAGACATTACCTGTGTCCAACCTCATTTTCTTGAGCAAATTGGTACCCTCATGCAGAGGTTTTCTATTCCCCCACTCATTCATGCAGTTGATCTCATTTTCAACTCCTGCTGGATCATGTGCTCCTGGAGAATCACATCTCAGTTTCATTGGACATGGAAAGCTTCAAATACATTAGACAAAAGAAGCCCACTAAAAGGGGCACAAGAATTCTCAAGAATGATATGTACTGTTTGGGATGATAATAATACAATTTACATACATTATTACTTCTCAAATAAAATCAGATACTTCTCAAAACCTCTTTTTGACATGCATCACCATATAGTGCAAGTGTTACTTATGTCATATGGGACTCACAAGCAGTAATCATCATGACAATGACTATTGACTAGGTCTACTTGTTGCTTGGCTAAGACACACCAAACAAAGAAGAGGTGAATATAAAAATAGACAAAGAACTGACTTCAGCTTTATAAGCGATTCTACAAACTACTGACAAAAATTAAGCAGTTTTATTGACCCTGTATTGGCTAAGCGTTACATACACCAAAAGCTTGTAAATGCAAATAAAGAAAAATTATAAACTAAAATGAAATGAGCACAAACTGGCTTATCTTCTCACAACTCAGAACAAGCAGTTCACTTCTTTTTTTTTTTGTGGGGGAACCCTTTATCAAACTATCTTCTCTTTCCCAATAATGTCTTTGAAACTATCCCTTGATAGAATGGAAATACATTATATATTGACTTTTCTAATAAATTTCATTGTTAACCAACCCAGAACAAGTTCATTCACAAGAAACAACAAAATTTTCAACATCTTTTTTTTCTCTGAAACATTTTCTCAAACACCAAGAAAACAAATATAATGGCATACTAATAATTATAACAAAAGCGCTTACTTTTGGAACCGACTTTGCAGAGCTTGCCGTCAACTATGAGAGGGCCGGAGCCTGTGGTTCCAGTGGCAAGTCCACGAGCAGAGAAGAAAGAAAACAGAGACTTCCAGGTTACTGAGGAAGCTATGAAATCGACCCCTCTACTTATGAAGTGACCGTTGAGCTTTATCGTTGATGGGTTGAGCCCAAAGGTTCGAGCTATGGAGCCAAGATCGAGCCTTTGCTCTTCCGGCGCTACCAGCTGCACCACCTTCGATAAAGACGGGCAGAACAGCTTGATTGTTCTTCTTCTTGTTCTCTCCTCTGTCATCTCTCTTTTTTTTTCTTTTTCTCTCTCTTCTACAAGTAATAATAAAAGTGCTCTCACCTTCAATCTTTCTCACTCTACCGAATTAACTGTATCTCTCTCTTATCAGAGTTTCTTTCAAGTTCTAAGCGGTTCTGGAAAGTGTTTGAAGAAGGCTCCTAGTCTCCTACTAATCCTATGTACTAAAATGTATAAGACTGTTAATTATAATTTTTTATGGAGGATTACTAACCCCATTTTCTTAAAATTTATATAAGTGTAAGCAATTTCACAAATGAAAAAAATAAAAAAATAATTATTTATGATACTTTATTTGTGACGCCCCAAAATAGGTATACATCACCCATCTTGAGTAAATCGAATCGTAGTACAAGATTCAAATACAACTTAATTATACATCGTGTAAAAAAGACGACAAAATACATCTTGTGAGTTTTAATACAAGTATTGTCTTACAGACTATCCACTCTCGGAAAAAGTTCTCATTACATTTATTATCACTGATGTTAAAGCGATAAAATCTGATAGGCACATGAGTTTAAGCTGCGGTATGACAAACAATCCATTAAAAAAGTCAAGTAGAAAATAAAATCTACTATCTTTTATATTTTAAAGGTTTTTCCATCACTTTTATCATTTGGGACTCGAATTTTTAATAAATAATTCACATCATCCTGCGCAGATAACTGGCAAGGATATTCATTAGGGTCACGACCACAAATTTCATACGACTTCTGGTAAGGATATTTGTGTATTCATCAATAATTCATGATCATGCCAATAATAGCGTCCATCAATGCACTACTGGCCGGTGAAGACTTTTACCACATCATTTGTAATATTACGGATTGATTACAATCAAGAATAATCCTCAATTCATAATCATACTCAAGTCCATCTACGCCATGCTTTCTGGTATGAGATGACTTTCAAAAAAATATAAACATGAGGATGATGACAATGATATAAGAAATCAATAAAACAAGTTCACGAATTAATTTATTAGGGAACTAATAACATCCAAATTGTCAACATGATACTACTTTGTAGAGTAAAATTCAAAAATGCTCGGAAGAATATTTCCATGGAAAATCTTGGATGAAGCCTTGAATATCGAGGATATTCCACAAATTTCATGGAGTATATAAGTCAAAATTTTAACCAATTTGAGTATAATAGCGAATGGAATAACAAAAGAAATCACCATGCATGCGATCTCAGATAGATAAGTTATTCTAACGAGCAATAATGAACCAAGGTCGGGTGAAATTCACAATCGAGGATATTCCAAATGAATAATAAGTAATAGAATAACAAGAAATCACCATGCATGCGGTATTTAGATGTAGGCAGGTTATTCCAGCGAGAATAATAAAGACAGAATAATAAAAGGCGGAACCGGTAAGGTGTAAAACACATGATGTGATGGATGTTGTAATAGTAATAAAGAAAAAAAACTAGTCCTGTAAGGTGTAAACGCTTGATGAGGATGTTCCAATAGAATAATAAAAACAGAATAATAGAATAATATCACCAAGTATAGTATAGGGTGGCCAGCGTATCTGAGTTATTCTAATAGAACAATAAAGAAATGGAATAACGGAAATTCTCTTCTTGAATACAAAAGAAATAACACCTCTTACCGTAAAAGAACTGGATATAAGAGTAGAGAAGTAGTAGAATACTTTTCTATAGTTTCTCTATAATTTCTCTCTGGAGTTTCAGTGAATTCGTAAGAAAATAATGAAGGAATGAAAGCTTCATTTATAGGAGAATGGATTTGCGTATAAGAATTAATTCATGAGCTCATCCAGATTGATTTATTTTTAATCGGACGGTCCATATTTAAAGCAAAATCTTTTTAAATAAAATATTATATATATATATTATATATATTAAATATATATAATGATAATAATGGTACTCCCTCCTTACTTTCTCTCCCATCCTTCCCCACCCGTAGAAAAATTTTCAAGATTCCCCCCCACCCATTTTCTTTCTTTCAAAGTGGGTCCCACGTGTCCCCCTCCCCCCAACATCTCTTAATCACAAGTGGTCTCATTATAAATATACTGAATAACTTTCTACCGATTATTTTGAAAAATGGGTAAATGGGAGTCCATAAAATAAGTAAAACTTCATAAAAATCACCTTAATAATTTTAACAACATTTATCACCTTTATTATAATCCACAATATTAATCTCCACTGCGCTGCTCGTTCGAAAAGAGAAAGAGGCTTTCCAATAAGGTTTTCTCCCTATTGGCGCGCAATTAGGTGACCAAACCTCTCCTTGACAGAACTTCTAGACATCGTTTGTAAGACCCCAACTTATTATTAATGAAATTTAATTTTCTCTATTTATTATTTTGAAATAGTAAGGGTTGATTTGATTAATGTGGATAGTTATGGGTAAAATACGCAAATATTTCGAGAATAAGCAAGTGGTTATAAAATATTCATTGTTGTCGGGAATATTCGTTTGGTGGTGGAATATTCTTTCTTTGTCGGGGAATATTAAATGCGACAAGTAAGATCTTTTGTGGGCCCCATAACTGAAAGCGATTGGATGATAAAAGCGACAAATATAAGTTATTTAAAAATAACTGGCGTAGTTATTACCAATTATCTTTGTTAAAATACTAAATTGGTTAAAACACACGAAGACACAGCGATATTGCACTAATTATTGATTCTTACGTGAAGGCACTTTACTCAATAATGGTTACACGGTAATTCTTTGTTCAGGTATTTTATTGATTTAATAATTGTTGCGTTGATATTTTTATATTGTTGTTGTTTTAATAATTGTCATTTACAATTATTTTTCATTATCGAAGCTAATAATTCATATTATCCTGAATAATATTATTAGATAACATTATTAGCAATGTCTAGAAAGTTACATCAGGAGAGGTTTGGTCACCTAATTACTTGTGAAGAAGGAGAAATTCTTATTGGAAAGCCCCTCTTTCTTTGGGAACTACACGGTTGCCAAGATCTTGTGATTCTGTAATATTATTTATGAATAATTAATTATTGATTTATATAATGAGGAAAATATTGATTTTATGTGGATATAGATGGAGAAAATTTTTAATGTGACAATTGTTGAAAATTAATATTTTATCTTTTTCTGATAAAATAATTCATTTAAATATATTATTATATTTTAATAATATAATAATGGTGATATTTTTACAACGAATGTGGGATATATGAGTATACGAGGAGGAAGAGTATTTTTGTTGCAATAAATGTTTAAAACATGTTAAACATGTCGGTGGACCCCATTTATTGACTGAAATTTGATTATAGCTTATAAAATCGCCCGTTTGTGGATTTTGGTCAATTTCTGTTTGAAATTTGGAAAAACTTTCTTCTGCAAAGTTATAGAGAATTAGATTTCCTATAAAAACGCGTGAGATTCAAATTTTTCTGATAAAAGGGCTATTTATTATGAATTATTGAAGTTCCGAAGCTCCGAAATAATTGATTTTTGGAAGTTTAAAATAATTTAAATTAGAAAAACATTTTTGATATGTTTGGTGGGCTTGGTTGGTTGTTGAAATGAGCTGATTTCAGTTTATAAGAGTGTGCGTATAAAAATTTTATATATATTAATATTATATTAAATTTTTCTACTTTTGGTGTTTAAGATTTTCCTATAAATAGGGTGCTTAGGTTAGAATTGAAAATCACACCGTAAATCAAGTTTTTTCTCTCTATATTATCGGCGTATTCTTGTGAGTATTTTGAGTATATTTTGAGTATTGCTATCTATGTTCAAGTTCAAGTCATGCTTTATATCCCAAGCGTTTCAACTTAAATCTTGTCTTTGTGAGGTAAGGGATTTTTTTTTTGTAATGATATTATTTCTTCAATATCATTATCTTTGAAATATTGATCTGAAGTTTTTATCAAATTTGGAACTTTTGGTGTGAGTTACTTATTCACGATGCTTGACTATTCACGTATCTGACACCATTCACGAATCATTTCAAGACTATTCATCGAAAAATGAAAATTTTCCTTTTCGTCAAAATATCTATTCGGATACTAGCTTTGATTGTATCCATGTTTTGATCATTCTTGAATTTTACACCACTATGATTATTTTTGAGGTATTTTTGGACATGGATAAAACAAAATACGAATCCTTAATCCTTAATCCTTGTCATTTTGTTTCACTAGATTCGTTTCTTTAAAAATATTTTCATCATCCTCGATCTTAAATGATGATATTATTGAATATCTTTTGGCCTGTAGTCTGAAGATGAATGATTTCGATAAATATCTTTGGCCCGTAGTGCAAAGATGAGCAGTGTTTAGATGAACATGACCAATGATGAATATCTTTGGCACTGTAGTGCAAAGATGAATATTTGATTTCGGATATATATTGATTGATATTACGAGGGGATAAAAGATAGACGATGAACTTTTAAATTCATACATGAAGATAGTAGTTTGCATTTCTACTTAACTCTTCTAATGAATTATTATTTCATTGCGAATATTGATTTAAAAACTTGTTGTCTATCAGATTCTATTAGATTTTTCCTGTTGAAGACTAACGATAATTTGTTGTATATTATCTTAGTCATAATATTCTTCTTGGGCTAGTTGAGCTCACCCTTTTTTCTTGTTGTTCCATTTTTCTTCTCGGGAGGCGAGAATGTAGCGAGTACTCTTAGTAGGGTATGGAATGAAGGTTCTAGAGAGAGTTGTTTAGTAGTCCTCACCATTTTTGTAAAATAATGTATCAATAATTATGATGGGGATTTATTTGCGTGTGGATATTGTCAGATGGCAATATCTCGTATTTAAACTCACAGTTTATATGTTGTAAAAATAAAGTTGTAGTTGTTTACATACTATGTATTGACAACTCGAATGGGTGATGTATACCTATTTTGGGGGCGTCACGGTTGGTATCGAGCTTAGGATATGATCTCTGGCGGAGATCGATTGTGACGACCCCAAATTAGGTATACATCACCCATCTTTGGTCGCCACTTACATGGTATGTAATTTAAATACAACTTATTAACATAAGCGCAGGTATACAATACGACATAAAGCGTGAGTTTAAATACAAATATCGTCTACTAGATATTATACAAACTCAAACAAAAGTCCTCATTACAGTTATTATCACACTATTTTACGAATAGTGAGGACTACTAATCTATCTTCGGGACCATCACTGTTCCGAGGCTGCGTCCAAACTATATTCTCATTTCAAGAAGAACAAATGAAAGAAAGGGTGAGCTCAACTAGCCCAAAGAAGAAATATTATGACTAAGATAATGCAAAATAAATTATCAATAGTCTTCAACAATGTTAAACCGATAAAATACAATAGACAACCGGTTAATCGCAATGAATATGCAATCCATTAAAAGAGTCAAGTAGAAAATAAAGTCTACTATCTTTTAGGTTTTAAAAGGTTTTTCATCCTTTGTTATAGCCGAGACTCAAACTTTAATAAATATTCCACATCATCGAATCACCCCCGCACTACTACGGCCGAGGATATTCTTTTAGTATCACGACCACAATTATTCATGCACTACGGCCAAGAATATTTATGTATTCATTAATGGTCATGATCATGCCAACAATCATCCACCAATGCACTACTACCATCGAGGATTTTTATCACATCATTTGTAACATTACGGCCATGATTACACCGAATAGTCTCTCGGTCATAATCATACCAAGTCCATCTATGCACCACTGAGCCACGAGATGACTTTCAACATAATATAAACACGAGGATGATGACAATGATATAAGAATTCAATAAAACAAGTTCAAGAATTATTTTATCCAGGAATTATTAACGTACAAATTAGTAAAATTCAAGAATGATCAGAAGAATATTTCCATGAAAAGATCTTTGGATGAAACGCAAATATCAAGGATATTCCACTAATTTCATGGAGTATACAAGTCAAATTTTAACCAACTGGGTATAATAAAAATAGAATAACAAAAGAAATTACCGTGCATGCGATAGGCCTTACAGAGAGTTATTCCAATGAGAATAATAAATAACGGAACCGGTCCAAAGTAAAAACGCATGCAGGATGTTCCAATGAGAATAATAAAGAATGGAACCAGTCCGTACGTAAAACACAAAGAGATAGGATATTCCAAATGAGAATGATAAAGGCGGAACCAGTAGGTGTAAAAACACATGCATGGATGTTCAACAGAATAATAATAAAGAGCGGAACCGAAGTCGGTGTAAAAAACACATGCATGGATGTTCCAGCAGAATAATAATAAAGACGGAACCAGTCGGTGTAAAACACATGACGAGTGAGGATGTTCCAATGAATAATAGTAGAAGAATGTCACCAAGTATAGGTAAAGCAAGCGTGATACTGAGTTATTCCAATGCAGAATAATAAGCAATGGAATAACAATGATTCTCTTCATGAATAAGAAAGAATAACACCCTTACTTTTGGTAGGAGATTGAAATCGCAAAGCGGTGTAGTAACAAAATACTCTTCTTCTTCTCTCTTATTCTTTCTATACTTTCTCTCTATAACTTGAATGAATTAAGTGAAAAATAATGAAGCCTCAGGCCTCTATTTATAGAAGATTTCTAGCTTAAGACTTTCTTAGTGTGAAAAGGCAAGTGGCTCGGACGACTAATGATGTGAAAAGAAAAGTGGTTTGGCCTTTTGTAATGTGAAAGCGACAAGTGGTTCGGCCTTTGTAATGTGAAGCGACAAGTGGTTCAACGTGCGGTAAAGGTAATTACTATTAACGAAGGTAAATACTATATCGACGAAGGTAAATACTATTCACGAGGGTAATTCTTATTGACGAAGGTAATTACTTATCGATGAAGGTAAATACTATTCACAAGGGTAATTACTATCGACGAAGGTAAATACTATTGACGAAGGTAATTACTATTCACAAAGGTAATTACTTATTGAATGAAGAGACTCTTAGATGATGACATATATGAGCCCCCATAAAATAATCAAACTTACCACAAATCATAACACATATTTAATCTTTCAACAATTATTAATCATTTATAACTTGTCGTCTCAATTATTGATTTAATACTATAACATATTATCTGATGATATTTGTGACAATAATTGAATCAATAATATAAGAGATATGATCGGCCAATTATTGTAGTAATAATTGAGCATAGTGAGTGACTTCTCACGTAAGCATCAATAATCAATGAGTAAGCTTACTACGCAACCGCAGCGTATTCATTGTACTTTTACCAGGGTAGTTCAGCAGTTTAACGGTAATACCTCCCATAGTTATTTTTATAAAATATTTTTGTCGTTTTTTCAATCAAACAATAATTACATTGTGGGGTCCACCAATGATTGAGTAGTTGTGCGAATATTCCTAAAAAGAATATTCCCCCAGAGCAAACGAATATTTTATAACAACTTGCATACTTTGCAAAATTTATAAATATTACCCACTAACTATAACATTATATCAAATTTATTCCATAATATTCAAAAATAATATTTATAGAAAAATTCATCTTTATTTATAAAAGTTGGGGTCTTACAACCTCCCTTCTTATGAAATTTAAGCCCTCGAAATTAAGTGCGATACACGGTATGTCGAAGAGGTAAGGATACCTTGATTTCATTTGATTCTAACTCCCAAGTCATTTCCTCAACATCGTGGTTCCTCCACAAAACTTTGACTTGAGGTATAACCTTGGGGCGTAAAATATATTCCTTCTTATCCAAGATTTGAAGCAGGAACCTCTTAAATACGTCAAATCTTCCGCTATTTCGTCCGGTTCTAACTCAATAATGTGGTTCGGGTCTTTCACATATTTACGTAACATGGATATGTGAAAAACGTTATGAACACGAGACATATTTGGCAGTAAAGCGAGTCTATAGGCCACAGTTCCTACTCGATCGAGGATTAAAAATGGACCGATGAATCGAGGATTAAGTTTTCCTCTCTTTCCAAATCTTGTAACTCCTTTCCATGGAGCAACTTTTAACAACACATGATCTCCTATATCGAATTCCACGTCCTTTCGATGAAGATCAGCATAACTCTTTGTCGATTTTGTGAGGTTTTTATACGTTGTCGGATCGTTTGAATCTTTTCCGTAGTCATACGTACCAACTCCGGTCCCAACAACGTTGCTTCACCCACCTCATCCCAGCATCTTACCGAGAAACGACACTTTCTTCCATACAACGCTTGAATGGAGCCATGCCGATACTTGCGATAAGCTGTTGTTGTAGGAAAACTCCACCAATGGTAAGAACTTGTCCCAACTCCCCTTGAAATCAAGGACACGAGTCTTAATAGATCTTCAAGAGTTTGAATAGTCCTCTCCACCGTCCGTCCGTCATTCGAGGATGATATGCCGAGCTAAACCGTAAGTCTGTGCCCATAGCTTTTTGCAAACTAACCCAAAATCGTGAAGTGAATCTTGGGTCTCGATCGAAACTATGGATACTCCAGGCATACCATGCGATCTTACAATCTCGTTTACATACATCTGAGCAAGGCGTTCAAGTGTATAAGTTTTCGTGTCGTTAAGAAATGAGCGGACTTGGTCAATCTATCAACAATGACCCAAATCGCATCAATGCCTTGAGAAACCTTAGGAAGGCCGTAGAACGAAATCCATGGTAATGTGCTTCCACTTCCATTCGGAATTTCAAGTGGTTACAATGGACCTTTTGGTACTTGATGCTCCGCTTTAACTCGTTGACAAGTTAGACACCTTGAGATAAACAACGCTATCTCTTTCTTCATATTCCTCCACCAAAATGTATGGCGAATATCACGATACATTTTGGTACTCCCTGAGATGGATTGCAAATGGTGTGTTGTGCGCCTCCATCATGATATTATACTTTAAATCGAGGTCGTTAGGAACACAAAGTCCGGAGTTGACTCAAGTATTCCTTCTTCATCGATTCTTGCTTCGGCGATAAGACCTTTCAGACTTTCTTCTTCATACGATCGATCTCAGTGCGTAGAAAGCAAAGCGAACTTTAACTTTATCGATTAAAGTCGGTTCTACTCGTATACTTGCTATCATCACACGCGTCCCCTGAGTCTTTAATTCTATCTCCATCCTTTGCAAGTCACACAAAATGGGCCTTTGCGTTGACAATATCGCTTTTCGTATTGCAGTATGATTTTCTACTCAATCGTCGGCACTACCACGCTCGCTTTTCGAGGATGGTATTGGATGGTATGATCATAATCTTTCAACGATTCAAGCCAACGTCGTTGTCGCATGTTGAGTTCCTTTTGAGTGAAGAAATATTTGAGGCTTTTATGATCCGTAAAGATCTCCACTTTCTCCCCATACAAGTAATGCCTCCAAATTTTAAGTCAAGAAGACAACAATTGCCTAACTCTAGATCATGAGTAGGATAATTCCTCTCATATTCTTTGACTTGTCGCGAGGCATAGGCTATAACTTTTCCATGTTGCATAAGAACACATCCCAACCCTTTGCTCGAAGCATCATTTGTAGATGACAAATCCCCTCCGAGCGGATGGTATTGTCGAGCAGTCTTTGAAATAAGTCTCCTCTTGAGTTCTTGAAAACTCTTCTCGCATTCTTCGCTCCAATAGAACTTTGTATCTTCCGTCAATTTGAGTCGATGGAGTAGCGATTCGAGAAAATCCTTCCACGAATCTCCGATAATAACCAATTAAACCGAGAAAGCTACGTGCTTGGTCATCGATTTAGGTTGTTCCCACTTTGAATAGCTTGATCTTTCTTTGGGTCAACGGATATTCCATGACTTGATACCCGTGCCCAAGGAATGCTACTTCTTCAAGCCGAACTCACATTTCTTCAACTTGGCATAAAGCTTATATTCACGAAGCTTTTGGAGTGTCGACCTCAAGTGTTGCTTCATGATCTTCACGGCTTTTGGAATAAATAAGGATGTCATCAATAAAGAGCGACCACAAAGTGATCTAAATATTCCTTGAATACTCGGTTCATCATATCCATGAAGGCGGCGGAGCATTAGTCAATCCAAAGGACATGACTAGGAATTCATAATGCCGTCATCGAGTTAAAGCGGAAGAGCTTTGGAATGTCGGTGATTCTAATCTTCAATTGGTGATATCCGGAGCGAAGATCAATCTTTGAAAAGAATTTGGCTCCTGAACAAGTTGGTCAAACAGGTCATCAATACGTGGTAATGGATACCTATTTTTGATGGTGACATGATTCAACTCCCGATAATCAATACAAAGTCGCATACTCCCATCTTTCTTCTTCACGAATAGAGCAGGAGCACCCCGAGGAGAAGTACTTGGGACGAATAAAGCCGATGTCTAACAATTCCTGCGGTTGGGTCTTTAACTCACGAAGTTCAATAGAGCCATTCGATATGGGGCTTTGGAAATAGGTTTTGTCTGGGTTCAAGGTCGATACAAAATTCAATTTCACGCTTCTGGGGTAGGCGGGGAAGTTCTTGAGGGAATACGTCGGAAATTTATTAACAATAGAAATATCGTTCAAAAGCGGCGTATTTTGTTTAAATCGTGACATGTGCTAAGAAAGCTTGACATCCGTTTTTCAATAAGCGAATAGCTTTATGGCTTGAGATGACCGTGATTAATTTTAATGGTTTGGTCGTTTGAATTAGCATAATAGGTTGATTAGGAATATGAAAGCTAACAACCTTACGAAAACAATCAATTTTTGCATGATAAGTAGTTAACCAATCAATCCCTAGAATCACGTCAAATGCAAGTATTTTTAATGAAATAAAATCGACGGGGTAATGTGAGGGTACCGATTTGAACCAAACAAGACTTATAAGCGAGTGGATGTAATGAAGGTTTCTCCCAACGGAGTTTCCACAGATAAGTCAAAGTCTAATTTCTCGAGTCAAATTTAATCGATGGCGCCAAGTAGGAGAAATAAAAGAATGGGTAGAACAGGTATCAAATAAAGTATAGACTTCATTAGAGTTTATGATAAGCTTACCCGTGATGACCTCATTCGGATTCCTTGCTCTTTGGGAGGTCACAACAAACGCTCTCCCTTGACTTCTGGGTTTTGAATTTTCTAGGATGGCCTTGATTGCCTCCATCCTATTTGAATTTGTCTTGATGGCGACAAAATCGAGCTAAGTGACCTTCTCTTCCACAATTATAACATGCTTTGGACTGGCATGGCCGCAGTTTGGGTGATGTGTCCTCTCCTCCGCATTTGAAGCATATGATAGGTGGTCTTTCTCCTTCCTTAACAATGGGTCTTTGGTCTTTAACGTCTTTCCATCATTGTTGAATCTCCTTTTCTTGAAATGTCCATTCTTATTGTTTTGGCTCGATTACCACCAAGGAAGTGGTTACCATATCGGCTTTATTGATTCCCTCCACGCTTGTTGTCACCGCTCGATGACTACTACCATTTGGTATTATAATTTTCTTTTGCTCTTCTTTTAGTTGCGTTGACTCATTATCGCGCTCCACTAAGCGAGCCCTATTTACAACATCCGAATACAAACACGGTTTATGAGAAATAAGATCTTGGCGTATCTCCGCTTCAAACCTCTTAAAAACATTCGCGCCATCTCTCTTCATTATCCACCAAGTGGGGACGAACCAAGTGATAACTCCGCAAATTTTGCCTCGTATTGCGACATATGGTCGTATTGTTTTGTTCAACTTGATAAACTCCACCTCCTTCATGTGGCGAATACTTTCGGGAAAGTATTTGTCGTTGAACGACTCTGGAACTTCTCCCAAGATATCTTCTTGATGACAATGAGTTGAGTACGTTTTACCGATTCCCACCAAGATGTCGCCTCTCCGCAACATAAAAGCGAAAGAAGGAACCTTTTGCTCCTCGGAGCATCCCAAGACATCAAATATCTTGGTAATCTGCTTTATCCATGCTTAGCGCTTGAAGTGGTTTTGGCTCACCCTTAAACTCCGGTGGTCCCGGCTCCTTGAATTGTTTAGCGGTGACCGCCCGAGAGTTTTCCGTGTTTCCACCTACGTTTTGGATGCGAGTCGCTCTACTTTCTTTGTTGCATAAATTGCATAAAGCCTCTCCGAACATTTGATCATTCATCATTTGGTCGGTGTTGTTGTTTTGCGTGAGGATTATCGCCTTCACGATGCATTATCACGATTATTGATATGTGGTGAATCGGCGATCGCAAGGCTCCATGCTATTCTCAACATTCTCGGATGTCATTTTAGAATCGCCACAAAACAAAAGGTTAATTGACGTGTAACAAATTATCCCTATCTTCCGACCAACCAATAAAATATAGCACATAAACTTTGGTAGGTCATACTAGCGAAAAGGTATTCCCGTCTCTCCCTCCTAGTACTATTCTCACATCTTAGCCGGAGATCATATCCCACGCATGCTCGATACCAAGCTGTGACGACCCCAAAATTAGGTATACATCACCCATCTTTGGTCGCCACTTACATAATGTAATTTAAATACAACTTATTAACATAAGCGTAGGTGTACAATACGACATAAAGCGTGAGTTTAAATACAAATATCGTCTACTAGATATTATACAAACTCAAACAAAAGTCCTCATTACAGATTATTATCACACTATTTTCTGAGAATAGTGAGGACTACTAATGCTATCTTCGAGGACCATCACTCGTTTCCCGACTCGTCCCCAAGCCTATATTCTCATTTCACAAGAAGTGAGCAGTGAAAGAAAGGGTGAGCTCAACTAGCCCAAGAAGAAATATTATGACTAAGATAATGCAGAATAAATTATCAATAGTCTTCAACAATGTTAAAGCGATAAAATACAATAGACAACCGGTTTAAGCTGCGGTGGAATATACGATCCATTAAAAGAGTCAAGTAGAAAATAAAGTCTACTATCTTTTAGGTTTTAAAAGGTTTTCATCTTGTTATATATTTGAGACTCGACTTTAATAAATATTCCACATCATCGAATCACCCGCGACTACGGACCAAGGATATTCTTTAGTATCACGACCACAATTATTCATGCACTACTGGCAAGAATATTTGTGTATTCATTAATGGTCATGATCATGCCAACAATCTGTCCACCAATGCACTACTACTAATCGAGGATTTTTATCACATCATTTGTAACATTACGATTCATGATTACAAGAATAGTCTCGGTCGTCATAATCATACCAAGTCCATCTATGCACCACTACGGCCCGAGATGACTTTCAATGGAAATTTAACAATGGAAATGAGACCGTGGAGACGCGTGTACTCACCAACGAGGACAACGCAACAGTGTCGGCAATGTTCCTCCCGTGAACAACACCACTGGCGAGATGATGAACGAAGGATGTTTAGAAGCTTTTTGCGATTCATGCAAAATCGAGACGAGGAGACTTCGTGTTCAAAATCTGAGGAGGAAATGATAGCAATTCACGGGTTGTCACTGACAAGCGAGTTAAAGAGTTGGGACCACGAATTTAAAGGAAAGCGGATCGATCATGGCGGAAACATGGGTCAAATAAATTACCAAGATATTCGATGTCTTGGGATGCGCGGAGAACGAAGGTTCCATTCGCCACCTTTATGTTCCGTGGCGAGGCACACTACTTTGGTGGGAGTGCGTGAAGCGTACCCATCCAAACCTTTTCAAGATGTCTTGGGAGAGCGTTTGAAACTATTTAATGACAAATACTTTCACGAAAGTGTTCTTCATATGAAGGAAGTGGAGTTCATCGATTAGAACAAAACAACATGGCGGTGTCTCGAAGACGAGGCAAAGTTTTGCGAGTTATCCGAGGTTTGCACCTCATTTGGTGGAGAATGAGGAACGTATGGCGGATGTTTCTTAGAGGTTTGAAACGGCATAGATACGTCAAGTATCTCATTTCTCATAAATTTTTTCTCTATTCAGGATGTTGTAAGCAGGCTCAATTATTAGGCGAGATAACGAGTACAGCCAACCTAGGGACCACAATCGAGGATCATCTAGGAGATAGAATCAACAAAACAACGATAACCCGGCGGAGAAAAGAAAAAGCGGACAAAAAATGGTAACCACTCTGGTGGTAATCATGGCCATAAAAATAGAAGAAAGCGAGTCGAGGAGATTTTTAAAGAGGAGATTTAACAACGACCATGTGAAGCAGCGGTGAAAGGTCTGCGCATAACTAGTTCTAAGGGAGGAGAACGACCACCCGGTCATATCTTATAAATCACGGAAGAAGGGACATATCGGTCCAAACTATCCACAACAGTTCAAGGTATCTTTATAATTGTGGAAAGGAAGGACATATCGCTCGAGATTATCAGATGGCGAAACCTAGTTCAATGAGGGACGGTGACTCAAATGGTATCCCGGAAAAGTCAAAGTCAGCGGTTCTGGAAGAAGCGTTTGTTGTGGTGGTCAAAATGCGAGGAACCCAAGCGAGGTGATCACAGGTAAATTTATTTATAAATTCTTGCGAAGTTTATACCTTACTTGATCTGGGGTGCTACCCATTCATTTATCTCTCCGCTTGTGCTCAACATTTAAACTTGACTTGGAGAAATTAGACTTTGACCTATCTGTGGAAACTCCTTTAGGAGAAACTTTCATCACATCCATTTGTTTATAAATCTTGTTTGATTCAAGTTGGCACCATCACCTTACATTGACCTTATCTCTTTAAAGATACTTGCTTTTGATGTGATTTTAGGGATTGATTGGTTAACTACTCATCATGCCAAAATTGATTGTTTTCGTAAGGTTGTTAGTTTTCATATTCCTAACCAACTTTGTTATGCAATTCAAGCAACTAAACCATTAAAATCAATCACATCATATCTAATCATAAAGCTATTCGTTTATTGAAAAGCGGATGTCAAGCTTTCTTAGCCTATGTTATGGATTTGAATAAAGACACATCAAATTTGAATAATATTCCTATTGTTATTGACTTTCACGACATATTTTACGAAGAACTTTCCGGTCTACCCCCCAGGCGTGAAGTTGAATTCTTTATTGATCTTGAACACAGTACAAAGCCCATTTTAAAACCCCATATCGAATGGCTCTATTGAACTTCAGGAGTTAAAGGTCCAACTACTGAGGAATTGTTGGACATCGGTTTCATTCGTCCCTAGTACATCTCCTTGGGGTGCTCTGTTTTATTAAGTAAAGAAGAAAAGGCGGGAGTATGCGACTTTGTATTGACTATCGGGGAATTGAACCATGTCACCATCAAGAATAGGTATCCTCTACCTCGTATTGATGACTTGTTTGACCCGATTCTGAGGGCACAATTTTTTCAAAGATCGATCTTCGTTACGGATATCATCGGTGAAGATTAGAATTGAGGATATTCCAAATACTACCTTGAACTTCTAAGACGGCATTATGAATTCTTAGTCATGTCTTTCGGATTAACTAATGCTCCCTGCGGCTTTCATGGATATGATGAACCGAGTATTCAAGGAATATTTGGATCGATTCGTTGTTATTTTTATTGATGACATCCTCATATATTCCAAAAGTCGTGAAGATCATGAGCACCATTTTGAAATTTGGTACTCGAAGGCTTCGTGAAAACAAACTATATGCCAAATTGAAGAAATGCGAGTTCGGCTTGAGGAAGTAGCATTCCTTGGGCACGTGGTGTCGAAACATGGAGTATCTGTTGATCCGTGAAGATTGAAGCAATACAAAGTCAGAGAACCAGCCAAAAGTCGATTAATTGAATTACGTAGCTTTTGGGCTTAAGTGGTTATTATTGGAGATTCGTAGAAAGGTTTTCTCGAATCGCTACTCCATTAACCCAAATTTAACTTCGGAAGGATACAAAATTGCAGTATGGAGCGAGGAATGCGAGAAGAGTTTCAAGAGCTCAAGAGGAGACTCATTTCGGTACTTGTTCTAACAATACCATCCGGTACGGATGGATTTGTTATCTCTGGCGATGCTTCGTGCAAAGGGTTAGGATGTGTTCTCATGCAGCGTGGGAAAGTCATAGCCTATGCCTCGCGACAACTTTAAGAGTATGAGAGGAATTATCCTACTCATGATCTAGAGTTAGCGGATAAGCAGCGCTTAAAGATATGGAGGCACTATCTATATGGGGAGAAAGTGGAGATATATTCGGACCATAAAAGCCTCAAATATTTCTTCTTTCTTTAAAAGGAACTCAACATGCAAGCAACGGCGTTGGCTTGAGTTGTTGAAAGATTACGACCACACTATTCAATACCATCCCGAAAAAAGCGAGCGTGGTAGGCGACGCGTTGAGTAGAAAATCATATGCGAGGAATGAGTGCGATGATGTCAAGTATCGCGTAGAGCCAACTTTAATAGAAAAAGTTAAGGTAAGGTTGCTCAAGCCACCAGGCCGGAGGCGATGCGTATGAAGAAGAAAGTATAAGAAGGTGCTATTCGTAAGAGAGAATTGATGAAGAAGGAATACTTGAGTCCACTCGGACTTTGTGTCCCTAACGACTACGATTTGAAGTACAAGATTATGATGGAGGCACACAATACACCATTTGCAATCCATCTCGGAAGTACCAAAATGTATCGTGATCTTGACATACATTTTGGTGGAACAATATGAAGAGAGAGATTGCAAAAGTTTATCTCAATGTGTTTAACTTGTCGGCGTGTAAAGGCGAGAGCATCTAGTACCTAAGGGTTCGTTGCAACCACTTGAGATTTTGAAATGGAAGTGGGAACACATTACCATGGATTTCGTTTACGGGTCTTCCTACGGTTTCTCAAGGCATCAATGTTATTTGGGTTATTGTTGATAGATTAACCAAGTCCGCTTCATTTCTTGCCGTCACGGAGACTTATTCCTTGAACGTCTTGCTAGTATATACGTTAATGAGATTGTGAGGTTGCATGGCACTTTGTATCCATAGTTTGATTTTGACCCAAAATTCACTTCAAGATTTTAGGTTAGCTTGCAAAAGCTATGAGAGCGCATTTGCGATTTAGTTCTAAGATACCATCCTCAAATGGATGGACAATCGAGAGAGGACTATTCAAACTCTTGAAGATCTATTAAGACTCGTGTCCTGACTTCAAGGCGGTTAGGATAAGTATTTACCATTGGTGGAATTCTCCTACAACAACAAGCTTATCGTGCAAGAATAGGTGTGGTTCCATTTGAAGCATTATATGGACAAAAGTGTCGTTCTCCAATATGTTGGGATGAGGTGGGTGAAGCAACATTGTTGGGACCCGAGTTAGTACGCATGACTACCGAAAAGATCCAAATGATTCGACAACGTATACAAATGGCACAAGATCGACAAAAGAGTTATGCGGATCTTCATCGAAAGGACGTGGAATTTAGTATAGGGGATCATGTATTGTTGCGAGTTGCTCCATGGAAGGGAGTTACAAGATTTGTAAAGAGAGGGAAGCTCAATCCACGATTTATTGGTCCATTTCAAATTCTTGACCGAGTA
This sequence comes from Panax quinquefolius, assembly GCA_020205615.1. NCBI lineage: Eukaryota > Viridiplantae > Streptophyta > Magnoliopsida > Apiales > Araliaceae > Panax > Panax quinquefolius. Next base: position 2,720,754 of record CM035154.1, on the reverse strand, counting down.
GAAAATGTAGCCTATAGACTCGCGTTACCTGCGAGTATGTCTCGTGTTCATAATGTGTTTCACATATCTCGTGCTCAATAAATACGTGAAAGACCGAACCACGTTATAGAGTTAGAACAGGACGAGATAGCGAAGAAAACTTAACGATGAGGAGGTACTGTCAAGATCTTGGATAGGAAGGAGCATGCCCCTACGCGCAAAGGTCATACCACAAGTTAAAGTTTTATAGAGGAATCATGCTTATAGAGGAAATGACACGGGAATTGGAAGCGGAAATGAAAGCGAGGTATCCTCACCTTTTGAAACACAGTGCGTCACGTCAATTTCGAGGACGAAATTTCATAAGGAGGGAGGTTGTAAGACCCCAACTTATTATTAATGAAATTTAATTTTCTATTTATTATTTTGAAATAGTAAGGGTTGATTTGATTAATGTGGATAGTTATGGGTAAAATACGCAAATATTTCAAAATAAGCAAGTGGTTATAAAATATTCATTGTTGTCGGAGAATATTCGTTTGGTCGTGGAAAATTCTTGCTGTCGGGAAATATTCGTACGACGGCGCAATCTTTTGTGGGCCCCATAACGGAAAGCGATTGGATGAAGAAAACGACAAATATAAGTTGTTTAAAAATAAAGGCGTAGTTATTACACTGAATTATCTTTGTTAAAATACTCAAATTGGTTTAAAACACGGTAGCACACGGTATTGCACCAATTATTGATTCTTACGTAAGAAGGCACTACTCAATAATGGCTACAGTAATTACTGTTCAGTATTTTATTGATTTAATAATTGCTGCGTTGATATTTTATATTGTTGTTGTTTCAATAATTGTCATTACACAGTATTTTCATTATCGAAGCAATAATTCATATTATCCGAATAACATTATTAGATAACATTATTGGCAATGTGTAGAAAGTTACATCTAAGGAGAGGTTTGGTCACCTAATTCAAGCGCAAGAGAAGGAGAAATTCTTATTGGAAAGCCCCTCTTTCACAGGAGCGGCACAGTTGCCGATCTTGTGATTCTGTAATATTATTTATGAATAATTAATTATTGATTTATATAATGAGGAAAATATTGATTTTATGTGGATATAGATGGAGAAAATTTTTAATGTGACAATTGTTGAAAATTAATATTTTATCTTTTTCTGATAAAATAATTCATTTAAATATATTATTTTAATAATATAATAATGGTGATATTTTTACAACGAATGTGGGATATATGAGTATACGAGGAGGAAGAGTATTTTTGTTGCAATAAATGTTTAAAACATGTTAAACATGTCGGTGGACCCCATTTATTGACTGGAATTTGATTATAGCTTGTAAAATCGCCCGTTTGTGGATTTTGGTCAATTTCTGTTTGGAATTTGGAAAAACTTTCTTCTGCAAAGTTATAGAGAATTGGATTTCCTATAAAAACTCGCGAAATTCAAATTTTTCTGATAAAAGGGCTATTTATTATGAATTATTAAAGTTCCGAAGCTCCGAAATAATTAATTTTTGGAAGTTTAAAATAATTTAAATTAGAAAAATGTTTTTGATATGTTTGGTAGGCTTGGTTGGTTGTTGAAATGAGCTGATTTCAGTTTATAAGAGTGTGCGTAGGAAAAATTTTATATATATTAATATTATATTAAATTTTCTACTTTGGTGTTCTAAGCTTTTTCCTATAAATAGGGTGCTTAGGTTAGAATTGAAAATCACACCAGAAACTGAAGTTTTCTCTCTCTATATTATCAAGCGTATTCTTGTGAGTATTTTGAGTATATTTTGAGTATTGCTATATCTGACGGTGCAAGTTCAAGTCATAGCTTTATATTGATTGTTTCAACTAAATCTTGTCTTTGTGAGGTAAGGGATATTTTTTTTCGTAATGATATTATTTCTTCAATATCATTATCTTTGAAATATTGATCTGAAGTTTTTATCAAATTTGAAACTTTTGGTGTGAGATTCTTATTCACGATATACGACCTTTATTCACGATATCTGGTATTATTCACGAATATGGCACTATTCATCGAAAAATGAAAGTTTTCCTTTTCGTCCCAAAATATCTATTGTGGATACTAGCTTTGATTGTATCCGTGTTTTGATCATTCTTGAATTTTACACCACTATGATTATTTTTTGAGGTATTTTTGGACATGGATAAAACAAAGTACGAATCCTTAATCCTTAATCCTTGTCATTTTGTTTCTTTGAATTCGTTTCTTTAAAATATTTTTCATCATCCTCGCCTTAAATGATGATATTATTGAATATCTTTGGCACAGTAGTGCAAAGATGAATAATTTCGATAAATATCTTTGGCCGTAGTCAAAAAGATGAGCAGTGTTTAGATGAACATGACTAAGCGATGAATATCTTTGGCTGTAGAAAAAGATGAATATTTGATTCGGATATATATTGATTGATATTACGGGGGAAAAAAGATGAGCGATGAACTTTTAAATTCATACATAGAAGATAGTAGTTTGCATTCTCTACTTAACTCTTCTAATGAATTATTATTTTATTGCGAATATTGATTTAAAAACTTGTTGTCTATTGTATTCTATTAGATTTTTCCTATTGAAGACTAACGATAATTTGTTGTATATTATCTTAGTCATAATATTCTTCTTGGGCTAGTTGAGCTCACTTTTTCCTTGTTGTTCCATTTTTCTTCTCGGGAGGCGAGAATGTGGCGAGTCTTAGTCGGGGTATGGAATGAAGGTTCTAGAGAGAGTTGTTTAGTAGTCCTCACCATTTTGTAAAATAATGTATCAATAATTATGATGGGGATTTATTTGTGTGTGGATATTATCAGATGGCAATATCTCAGTATTTAAACTCACAGTTTATATGTTGTAATAATAAAGTTGTAGTTGTTTCTGTACCATGTATTGACAACTCAGAATGGGTGATGTATACCTATTTTGGGGGCGTCACGTCGTTAATATTATAAATAATAATATTAATAACTTTGTCGTCTCAATTATTGATTTTAACAATATATAAAATATCGACAATAATTGAATCAAATAACGTGAGATACTATGCATCAATTACTATGACAATAATTGAACAAAAGCAGAATGACTTCTCACGTAAGCATCGATAATCAATACTGGTGTGCTCTTATGCAACCACGCGACATCGTACTTTTTCTACCGAGTAGTTCAACAGTATCAATGGTAAAACTTCCGCTGTTATTTTCATAAAAATATTTTTGTCGTTTTCTCAATCCGACAATAATTCCGATGTGGGGACCACCAATGATTGCATCGTTGTACGAATATTCCCTGCTAAAACGAATATTCCCCGACCACTCGAATATAATATAACAACTTGCATACTTTGCAGAATTTATAATTACTACCCACAACTATAGCATTATATCAAATTTATTCCATAATATTCAAAAATGATAATTATAGAAAATTCATCTTTATTTATAAAAGTTGGGGTCTTACAACCTCCCCTTCTTAAGAAATTTTGCCCTTGAAATTAGGGTACGTACCTGGTATATCGAAGAGGTAAGGATACCTTGATTTCATTTCAGATTCTAACTCCCAAGTCATTTCCTCAACATCGTGGTTTCTCCACAAAACTTTGACTTGAGGTATAACCTTGGAGCGTAAAATATGTTCCTTCTTATCCAAGATTTGAACAGGTACCTCTTCATACGTTAAGTCTTCCGCTATTTCGTCCGGTTCTAACTCAATAATGTGGTTCGAATCTTTCACATACTTACGTAACATGGATATGTGAAAAATATTATGAACACGAGACATACTTGGCGGTAAAGCGAGTCTATAGGCCACAGTTCCTACCAGATCGAGGATTAAAAATGGGTCAATGAATCGTGGATTGAGCTTTCTTCTCTTTCCAAATCTCGTAACTCCTTTCCATGGAGCAACACGTAACAACACATGATCTCCTATATCGAATTCCACGTTCTTTCAATGAAGATCAAGATAACTCTTTTTGTCGATCTTGTGAGGTTTTTATCGTTGTCGGATCGTTTGAATCTTTTCCGTAGTCATATGTACCAACTCCGGTCCCAACAACGTTGCTTCACCCACCTCATCCCAAAGATATCTTGGAGAGCGACACTTTCTTCCATACTGGCGCCTCGAATGGAGCCATGCCAATGCTTGCTTGATAAGCTGTTGTTGTAGGAAAACTCCACCAAGCAGAAGAACTTGTCCTAACTTCCTTGAAGTCAAGGACACAGAGTCTTAATAAATCCTCAAGAGTTTGAATAGTCCTCTCTGATTGTCCGTCCGTTTGAGGATGATATGCTGAACTAAATCGTAAATCCGTGCCCATAGCTTTTTGCAAACTAACCCAAAATCGTGAAGTAAATCTTGGGTCTCGAACAGAAACTATGGATACTGGCATACCATGCAGTCTTACAATCTTGTTTATGTACATTCGAGCAAGACGTTCAAGTGTATAAGTTTCTCGTATTGGTAAGAAGTGAGCAGACTTGGTCAATCTATCAACAATGACCCAAATTGCATCAATGCCTTGCGAAACCTTGGGAAGACCAGTAACGAAATCCATGGTAATGTGCTCCCACTTCCATTCTGGAATTTCAAGTGGTTGCAATGGACCTTTTGGTACTTGAAGCTCCGCCTTGACTCGTTAACAAGTTAGACACCTTGATATAAACAGTGCTATCTCTCTCTTCATATTGCTCCACCAAAATGTATGACGAAGATCACGATACATTTTGGTACTCCCAGGATGGATTGCAAATGGTGTGTTGTGCGCCTACATCATGATTTTATACTTTAAATCAGGGTCGTTAAGAACACAATAGGTTGATTAGGAATATGAAAGCTAACAACCTTACGAAAACAATCAATTTTTGCATGATGAGTAGTTAACCAATCAATCCCTAGAATCACATCAAATGCAAGTATTTTCAAAGAAATAAGATCGACAGGTAACTCGCGGTTACCAATTTGAATCAAACAAGACTTATAAACCGTGGATGTAATGAAGGTTTCTCCCAACGGGGTTTCAACAGATAAATCAAAATTCAATTTCTCCGGAGTCAAATTTAAACGTTGAGCGCAAGTAGGAGAAATGAAAGAGTGGGTAGAACCAGTATCAAATAAAGTATAAACTTCGCTAGAGTTTATGATTAGCTTATCCGTGATGACCTCGTTCGGGTTCCTTGCTTTCTGGGAGGTCACAACAAACGCTCTCCCTTGCACTACCGGCTTTGACTTTTCTGGGACGGCCTTTGGTGCCTCCATCCTAGCTGAACTTGTCTTTGGCGAACGACAAAATCGGGCTAGGTGACCTTCTCTCCCACAATTGTAACATGCCTTGGATGGCATCGCACAGTTGGGACTGATGTGTCCCTCTCCTCCACACTTGAAGCATATGATAAGTGGTCGTTCTCCTTCCTTAACGACAGGTGGTGGTGCTGACGTCTTTCCATCATTGTTGAATCTCCTTTTCTTGAAATGTCCATTCTTACTATTTTGGCCCTGATTACCACCGAAGTGGTTACCATTTACGGCCCATTGATTCCTCCACGCTTGTTGTCACTTAGTTTACGATGGTATTCTCACTGGTATTATTATTTTGCCGGCTGCTCTCTTTTGGTTGGGTTGACTCATTATCACGCTCTAATAACTGGGCTCTATTAACAACATCTGAATACAAATATAGTTTATGAGATATAAGATATTGACGTATCTCAGGTTTCAAACCTCTTAAAAATATTCGTGTCATTCTCTCCTCATTATCAACCAAATGGGATGCGAATCCAGACAACTTTCGGCAAACTTGGCTTCCGTCTTTGCGACACGGCCGTATTATTTTGCTCCGACTTGATGAACTCTACCTTTTTCATGTGGCGAATACTTTCGAGAAAGTACTTGTCGTTGAGCAGTTCTGGAACTTCTCCCAAGACATCTTGAGACAATGAGGTTGAGTACGCTTTTTCTGATTCCCACCAAGAATCTGCCTCTACACGCAACATAAGAAGGTGGTGAAGGGGAACTTTTGCTCCTCGGAGCATCCCAATACATCAAATATCTTATTGATCTGCGCTTAATCCACGTCTCACTTTGAAGTTGTAAGACCGAATTTTATGAAATAAAAGTATTCAATTTTTTTTTTTAATTACTATTCATGAAGTTACTTTTCATGAGTTCTTATTCACGAGTTCTTATTCACGAGTTACTATTATTCACGATTCTTATTCACGAGTACTATTCATGAAGCATGATAAATTTTTTTCGTAAGAAGGCATTACTCAATAATTATTACGGTAATTAATTTTATTCAATATTTTATTTTATTGATTCAATAATTGCTACGTTGATATTTTATATTATTGTTGTTTTGATAATTGTCACAAAGACATGATATTTTCCATTATCGAGACAATAATTCATATTATCCGAATAATATTATTGGATAACATTATTGGCAATGCCTAGAAAGTTCTCTAAGGAAAGGTTTGGTCACCTAATCATAGGCGCAAGAAGGAGAAATTCTTATTGAAAAGCCCCCTCTTTCCTGGGAACAGCCTGATTGTCAATATTGTGATTATGTAATATTATTTGTGAATAATTAATTATTGATTTTTATGATGAGGAAAATATCTATTTTATATGGACATAGATGGAGAAAATTTTTAATGTGACAATTGTTGAAAATTTAAATTTTATCTTTTTCTGATAAAATAATTCATTTAAATATATTATTATATTTTAATAATATAATAATGGTGATATTTTTACAATGAATGTGGGATATATGAGTATACTGAGGAGGAAGAGTATTTTTGTTGCAATAAATGTTTAAAACATGTTAAACATGTCGGTGGACCCCATTTATTGATTTGAAATTTGATTATAGCACGTAAAATCGCCTGTTTGTGGATTTCGGTCAATTTCCGTTTGGAATTGGAAAAACTTTCTTCTGCAAAGTTGTAGAGAATTGAATTTCTTATAAAAACTCATGATTCAAATTTTCCGACAAAAGGGCTATTTATTATGAATTATTGAAGTTAGGATTAATTAATTATTATTTTTTGAGTTTTAAATTAATTAATTATGAAAACGTTTTTGTAAGTTTTGTAAGGTGAGATACTTGTGTTGCTGAAGTTTGAACAAAAAAAAGTGGGCGTAGGAATTCAAATTTATTATATTAATAATTTATTAAATTTTACTGTTTTTGGTGTTTAAGTATTTTCTATAAATAGGGTCTTGGGTTAGAATTGAAAATCACACCGTAAACTGAAATTTTTTCTCTCTATATTATCGGCGTATTCTTGTGAGTATTTTGAGTATACTTTGAGTATTGCTATATGATTGGTGCAAGTTAGATTCAACGTTATTCGGTCAAATCTTCTTTCTTTTGAGGTAAGGGATAGTAAAGGATTGTAAGGGATTTTAAGGGATATTATGTTTTTAGTTTCAAAATTTTTCTGAACCTTAAAAAATTCTGAAAAAATTTGAAATGATAATTTGATGAGTTTTATATATTGTGTCCAAAAATGGCGATTTTTGGATGTATAGATTGAGAGTTATGAATTTTATGAGAAAAGACTATTTTAAAAGTAACCGCTTATAACTCTTTGTGATTAACTCCAAAATTGATGAAATTTTTATTGGGAGTACATCTATATAATATCAGTATACCGTGTAAATTTCAGAATTGTTGGATAAAAGTATAATTTATGATAAATATTTAAATATTCGGTGGTGTTGGCCATGTGAAAAATAGTAAATGAATTTTAAAAATTCTGAGAAAAATATATATTCAATATGGAACTATATTCTGCTAAATCCCAGAAAAGAAATATTTTTGGAACTGATTTGGTATTTTTCATGAAAATGTTCTAGTTATGAGTAAATGAATTAAATATGTTATGTGAAGTAAGAAAATTATAAAATATGATTTATTGGCTTGAGAATCATATATGAGGTATATGCAGATTTTTATGAGGGTTTTGGTTAATGATGATGAAATCTTATGAGTTTGGCATTTTTAGATGATTAAATGCATTAATTATTAAAGTGTAAATAATTGGATTAAATTATTTATAAGTTTAAGAAATGATTAAAATATTATTATAATATTAATAATATTAGATTATGAGATTTCTAAGTGATTTATAACATTTGGATTAAGGTGTTATAAATATGGATATGAATTTTATTATGAAACTTTATCTTTTCGTATCGAGGATTCTTATACGCATATATACGGTACTATGTACGAATACGGGGTACTATTCATGACAAATTGGTTTCTTCTTTGACCAAATTATCGTTGATTTATGAATCTTACTCTTGAAATTAAAACTATGTTTTGATTATATTGTTTTTATATAACATTCTTATAACCCCTAATGATAATATTTCTCTTTGACTTGAGTGTAAAGATGGGTAGATTATTGGTATGATCGTGACTATAGGTTCTCTTTGGCGATGGTGCAAAAGTTGAATTGTTGGTTGGTATGATCATGACCATTGAATTTACAATTGAATATTTTTAAGCTTAAGTGCAAAGGTGAATTGATCAACATGGTTATAATTATTGTTATATAACTTCGAAATGATTATGTATTTATTGAGATATGAATATCTTTGGCCCGTAAAGAAAAGATGGCTTGTTGATGAATATCTTAGCACATTTGTAGTGCAAAGATGAATTATTGATGAATATCTTTTTTGCTCGTAATGCAAAGATGACTGTTGTTGAATATCTTTAGCTTTGTAGTGCAAAGATGAATTATTGATGAATATCTTTGGCTCGTAATGCAAAGATGACTGTTGTTGAATATCTTTGCTTTGTAGTGTAAAGATGGCTGTTGATGAATATCTTTGGCCAAGTGGTGCAAAGATGAATTTTATTAGTATGATTATGAGCGAGGCGTGATTTGGTATAACCATGATATTTGATGTTTGAGGTAAAGGCGGTGATGAAAATTATCTTCGTCACGGATGAGAAGAGGAATTTAGAATCACAATTATGATTATGAGTTATTCATATGATTGTGGAAAAGGCTGTTGATTGATGTTCTGAGGATAAAATATTGTTGGTGGACTTTTAACGTGGAGAAGACAATAGACTTTATAGTCTATTTAACTCTTTTAATGGATTGCTCGTTCATTTGCAACTATGGTTGAAAAGTTTTATCATCTACCATATGTTCTAAATCTACGATTTATTCTTGATGAAGACTATTGATAATTTATTTATCTTTAGTCATAATATTCTTTCTTGAGCTAGTTGTGCTCACCCTTTTGTTTCACAATTCCTTTCGGGTAATAAAAAGTATATTTGGGTCGGCGGGGGGATAGCGAGGGAATAGAATGGTGGTCTATAGATGTTGAGGGTGAGGTGAATTTAACTTGGAAGGGTGTTTTGCCTTTATCATACAAGATGTCTAATGACATACAACCTCGTGTCATCATAAGACATGGTTGTGCTCATCCAATTCTTTGAGTATATTTACAAGCACTACCTATATAATCTTGGTGTTTATTTGGAGTATAATACTCAATTAGAGGCGAGTGGAGATAATGATATGTCAAGAGAAGACTCACCATTGGGAAAAATATGATAGTAATCTTCTCGTTTTTCTTTTGGGGTCTATTAGATCAACCAAGGATAATTACGTGGACATATGATATCTACCATAACCTAAAAGCATGACCTCCCGTATACGAAGGTTTCTTGAGCACTTCCCAAAGATTCTAATTTCTAAAAGCAGTTTTTGACTATACCTTTATGTAAGGTGTCATTGTGACGTCTTCTGAGTTGGTATATATTTGTATCAAACTCAAAGACATATGTGTTGTTGTATTTTGCACGACAATTGTTATAATAAAGTTGTAGTTGTTTTCCGTACCATATATTTGGCGACTCAGAATGGGTTGGATGGAATGGACCTATTTTGGGGTCGTTATATAAGTGGTTTTGGCTCTCCAAAGAACTCCGGTGGTCCCAGTTCCTTAAAGCATTTTCGCGATGACCGTCAGGAGAGTTGCCGGTGTTTCCACTTTGTATTTTGGGCGAGGAGCCGCCTCACCGATGTTGCATGAATTGCATAAAGCCTCTGAACATTCCATCGTTCATCATTTGGTCAATGTTATTGTTTGCCTGGGGAATGTCTTCTTCCTGATGCACATTATCCTGATTATTGATCTGTGGAGACTTAACGGTCTCCTGTGCTCCATTGATGATCTCAATATTCTCGGATGCCATTTTCAAATACTGCCATAAAACAAGAGTTAAATAACATATCACATATTATCCCTATACTTTGACCAACCAATTAAATACCAAATAAACTTAGGTAGGTCATACTAGCGAAAGAATTCCCCGTCTCTCCCCTCCTAGTTTTTGTCTCACACCTTAGCCAGGGATCATATCCCTAAGCTTTGTTACCAACTGTGACGCCCCCAAAATAGGTATACATCACCCATCTTGAGTCGCCAAATACATGGTACAAGATTCAAATACAACTTAATTATACATCAGTCGTGTAAAGTACGACAAAATACATGCTGTGAGTTTTAATACAAGTATTATCTTCTAGACAATATCCACTCTCAGAAAAAGTCCTCATTACATTTATTATCACACTATTTATAGAATAGTGAGGACTACTAAGACACCATCTCGGACCATCACTCCGTCCCCCGACTAGTTAAAGCCACGTTTTTATTTCACAAGAGAATACGGTGAAAGAAAGGGTGAGCTCAACTAATGACAAGAAATATTATGACCAAGATAATGCGAATAAATTATCATTAGTCTCCAACAATGTTAAAGCGATAAAATACAATAGACATCAAGTTTAAGCTGCGGTGGACAAACAATCCATTAAAAAGAGTCAAGTAGAGAATAAAATCTACTATCTTTTATGTTTTAAAGGTTTTTCATCACTTTTATCATTTGGGACTCGACAATAAATAATTCACATCATCCCTGCACAACGGCCAAGGATATTCATTAGGGTCACGACCACAAATTTCATGCACCACGGGCCAAAGATATTTGTGTATTCATCAATGGTCATGATCATGCCAACAACAAGCATCCATCAATGCACTACTGAGCCGATGAAGACTTTTACCACATCATTTGTAACATTACGGTCGTAATTACAACCGAATAATCCACGATCATAATTATACCAAGTCCATCTATGCACTACGGTGCCACGAGATGACTTTCAAAAAAAATATAAACATGAGGATGATGACAATGATATAAGAATTCAATAAAACAAGTTCACGAATTAATTTATTCGGGAACTAATAACGTCCAAATTGTCAACATGATCTTTGCTTTGTAGAGTAAAATTCAAGAATGTTCGGAAGAATATTTCCATGGAAAATCTTTGGATGAAGCCTTAAATATTAAGGATATTCCACTAATTTCATGGAGTATATAAGTCGAAATTTTAACTAACTGGGTATAATAACGAATGGAATAACAAAAGAAATCACCGTAAATGCGGTACTTCGCAGATAAGCAGTTTATTCAACGAGCAATAATAACGGAACGGTCGGTGAAATTCACAAAACGGGATATTCAAGCGAGAATAATAAGTAATGGAATAACAACAGAAATCACCATGCATGCGGTGCAAGATAGATAGGGAGTTATTCCATGAGAATAATAAAGACAAAATAATAAAGATGGAACCAGTCCGGGTGTAAAACACTTGAGACAAGATGTTCCAAGCAGAATAATAGAAGAATGTCACCAAGTATAGGGTAGTGGCGCGTATCTGAGTTTATTCAACAGAACAATAAAGAAATGGAATAACGGAAGTTCTCTTCTTGAATACAAAAGAAATAACACCTACTAAGTAAAAAGAAGCTGGATATAAGAGTAGGGAAGTAGCATAATACTTTTCTATAGTTTCTCTATAATTTCTCTCCGGAGTTTGATTGAATTGTAAGAAAATAATGAAGGAATGAGCTTTATTTATAGGAGAATGGATTTGCATAAGAACTAATTCATGAACGGTCCAGATTGATTTACTTTTAATCGGACGGTCCATATTTAAAGCAAAATCTTTTTAAATAAAATATATTATATATATTATATATATAAAATATATATAATGATAATAATGGTACTCCCTCCTTACTTTCTCTCCCATCCTTCCCCACCCGTAGAAAAATTTTCAAGATTCCCCCCCACCCATTTTCTTTCTTTCAACGTGGGTCCCACGTGTCCCCCTCCCCCCAACATCTCTTAATCACAAGTGGTCCCATTATAAATATACTGAATAACTTTCTACCGATTATTTTGAAAAATGGGTAAATGGGAGTCCATAAAATAAGTAAAACTTCATAAAAATCACCTTAATAATTTTAACAACATTTATCACCTTTATTATAATCCACAATATTAATCGACCAGGTCGTTCCCAGGAAAGAGGGGGCTTTTCAATAAGGATTTCTCCCTATTGGCGCGCAATTAGGTGATCAAACCTCTCCTTGACAGAACTTTTAGACATCGTTAATATTACAAATAATAATATTAATAACTTTGTCGTCTCAATTATTAATTTTAACAATATATAAAATATCGACAATAATTGAATCAAATAACGTGAGATACTATGCATCAATTACTATGGCAATAATTGAACAAAACTGAATGACTTCTCACGTAAGCATCAATATGAAAGTAGTATGCACACAAGCCAATCATGTTTGATGATAAAGCATATACTTTGTAACAATCTTATTCATTTATTAATAAAAAGTATTAATTTATTAAAGGCTTTTAATTATCTACATGATGCTGTTTTATAATATGTGATAAATCCATAGTTTTAAGCAATGCTTTTAGAATAATGATGATGATCATTCTAATGAGATCTAAATTCTTAGAAAGCTTAAAACTAAAATATTTTCCAATCGTTGGATTACTAAATTGGGGATTAGTGAATCCAGGATAGATTGGTACATACGTTGCTTTCTCGTTGGATGAGGATGATTGATCTCGTGATCATTTGTGTGGAGACACTAAAAGCAAGTATGTAGGTGCTTATTAGAGAATAAGTTCACTTCGAGCATTGGCTCATTAAGGAATACCTAATGGAGTTTTACTTTTTGTCGATAGGATTTCTGTAGTGATAGTAGTCAAGTGATCCTTGGACTTGAGATCATCATAGTATCTTGTGTATGATGAGTTATACTTTGACTTATTCCTTAAGACCCTTAGGGTATATCAAAGGGTATGCTTGGGTATAATAAGTTGTACATGGAGATAATGTATGATCGATAAAGAATCTACCACTTTATTAAAAGAAGAAATGTCCTATGTGATTCGATAAATGACAACCCGGTAGTCCTTGCATGAAGCGGAATAAAATTAGAAAGGAGTTTCTAATTTGCATTATTTGAGTTGTGCATTTAAGGATCGAAATACATATAATTAAATAAAATAAGACTTGATAAAGAATTCCATGTCTTATATTTAATTGGGACATTGTATGGTGGAAGGATTGAATTATGTCTGTAACTATTTACTCAAAGGTTCTTTAATAATTAATGTTGAAATCTATATTATCCGGAAAGTCGTTGATCATTTAGGGAGGCTTATCCCTATTGTAGAATAAATATTATTTATTTAAATAAATTAATTATTTAATTTATTTATTTAAATAAGATTAAATTATTCTAATTGATTTATTCACAACCGATTTAATATGGAGAACCTAAAGGGTCACACCATAAAAGGAAGAATAATTATTTAAGAAGTTAATGGCATAATCGTAATAATATGTTATGTATATTTAATTTAATCTATGGTGATAGAAAAAATTAAATAGCTTAATATTTATTATTTAATATTTTAGAAATATTAAATATAAATTAATAAGAGGAGTTTTATTAATATTATTACAATTATTATTATTTTAATTTCTAAAAGAGTTTAGGAATTAATTTAATATAAGTACTCTCATTTATTCCTAATAAGATTAGGAGAGAAAATTAATTAAAGGAGTTTAATTAATTATCCCTAATAAGATTAGGGAGCCCATTTAATTAAAAGAGTTTAATTAAATAATACCTTATTTTTAATAGGATTACTTGATATCTTAATAAGATGAGTCTTATATCGAGATATCAAAATATACGTTATTCTATGGTTGGAGAAAGACGTTTCTTTTCTATAGAGATAGAAAAACTAGGGTTTACCTAACCACCCATCTTCTTGAATCCTTCTTCTTCCTTGGTGGATCACCTCAGAGGCCAAACACTTGGGTGGCTAACGTTGATCAAAGGAAGGAACCAAACCCGGTGGATTCAAAGATGAGCGAAAAAGGATTGGAGGTGAACTTGCACGAGGAAGCTCGGATCTTCAAGGGTATGATTCTTGTTCTTTCTTTTTCGTTTAATTAATAATTGTGCATAAAGGGTGATCCGGGTATATGGTTTGTAAAAATTTTAAACTCTGATTTTTACACGTTTCCGCATTATTTTGGCAATTTGATTGCGTTCTTGAATATTACAAACCTAACAGTGGCATCAGAGCCAAACCTTTATGCAAATTATTAATTATTTTAATTTGATATGTATATTGATATGTGTTTAGAACAATTTAATTGGGCATAATTTTATTGTATAAAATTTATTTAAAAAAAAAGAAAAAAAAGAAAAGCCGATCTAATCATGCACGGAATTGGTTCATGGGATCCACGGAAATCACGGCTGTTGTTTTTCAAAAGTTACTGAGGATATATATTACGTAATTATATATTATATTATATATATATTAGTGAGGCATGCTTTTGAAATTTCGAAACTTTGTTAAAAGGGTCTTAGGAATTTATTTATTTGTCCCTTTGAAAAAGCAACATGTTTAAGTTTATTAGTCTGCCATGCAAGCTAGGAAGTCAAAAAAAAAAAAGGGATATCACGTGCTTGAAAAAGAGAGTCAGGGAAATTGAATACATATATTATATATATGTATTACCGTTATATATATATATAATGATTTTATAATTAAAATAAAAGTTAATTTTAATCTTAAAATAAAAGTTTATTTTAATATTAAAATAAAAGATTTATTTTAATTTTAAAATTAAATTTCATGCTAACTAATTAGAGTTGGAATTGGATTCCATGATAACTAATTGGAGTTGAAATTGGATTCTATTTTTCCTTAAATAAAAGAGTTTATTTTGATATGAAATTAGATTTCATATTATTAGAAATAAAAGGTTTATTTGTGAATAGGAAAAAGAATCGAGTCTCTTTCCTTAAATAAAGGAGTTTATTTAGATATGAAATAAGATTTCATATTATTCAAAATAAATGAGTTTATTTGTGAATAGGAAAGATAATCCGTGTTTCCTTTTATAATTTTTTTTTATATATGGAATTGGATTCCATAATTAATTAAAATAAAGGAGTTTATTTTGATTGAAATTTTGATTAAAATAAAATAGTTTATTTTATTCAAAATTAGATAAATTAAAATAAAATAGTTTTATTTTGATTTAAATTTGGATTAAAATAAAGGAGTTTATTTTGATTCAAAATTAGATTTTATACTAACTAAATTTGCCCATTAAATGATATCAATATATATATTAAATGTTTATTATTCATAAGATGAATGTTATTTATTGATGCATATGGTGATGTGTATGATAATAAATGAGATTGATTATGGACTATTGACCAATGTGATTGAATTTTATTTTAGTTGGATGCATGAATGTATGAGTTTTATTAAATGGGGTCTGCGTACCTCGTCTTTTCTAATTTTTCTTAATGTAAATTCTATCTCCCTCCTATGTACTTCCCTTGACTGCTGATCAAGGTTTCTATTTATTTTAAATAGTTTTGTAATAGGAATAGTTAGAATTAATTTTGAAGAATTGAGATCAAGGAGCGAGGCGCTTGAAGGCTTCAGATTTGTAATGGAGCAGGGTTTAAATGTAATAGTTATATTTAAATATTAATTCTTGCACCCTAGGTTTGACCTTTTGGTTCACTTGGTGGCTCTAGTGAACCAAACTAGAATAAAGTCCATAATCAATCCGGGTAGAATATAGTATTCTATATGTGCTTGCTTATACTATATATATTATATATTATGCAAACATGCTTCGCATGTTCATTAATACGACGCGTTTTTATATATATATGTAAATGCCGCTAAAGCAAGATGAGACAAAATAATAACAAACCCCTCAATTTTTATATTAAGTCCCAAGCGTTCAAAGATATTTGGAATATCGAACGTCGCCTTCTAGCATGATAAAATTAATAGAATATTAAATATTTAATATGAGTTTGTTGTGTCACCACAAGGCAAGTATTAAGTATTTAAGATGTTAATTTATCACATTTGATGCTTATAAAGAAAATTGAACAATACTGTTTTGTTGTGTCACCACAAGGATGATATTTTTCTTTTTTGAATATATGGAGTGCTAGGTCGGACTTAACTTTGATAATTTTGATTCAGATGTGCCACCACTTGATCAAAATAATCTAAGAGGCAAAATAAAAGGAGTTGCATAGTTGATGTAATTGACAAAAGTTATCTACCTATTTATTTATATATAGTTTGTTGTGTCACCACAAGGCTATATACATTTGAAATGGGATCCTTATCCTCACTAGCAGATCTTTAATTAGATTTTGTCGAACTATATATATTGAGGGTAATATAGTATGAAGAAAATAGTGGGAGATACCAATTTAAAACAAGACCTAATTTATTTTGGTAATTAATAAAAGAATGTATGTTAAAATGTTGTTAATTACAAATTCATTTACTAATTTTACAATGTCTAAAATTACTATCAACTGCGAAACATATTAAATGCTAAATTAACGTGTAATGCCAAATTAAGCGGATTGGTTAAGGAATTTGAGAATAGTTCTCATAGCTGAAAAGCTATTTTATGTCCTTAATACGCCTATCCCTGCAATGGTTGCAGACAATGCCTCTGAGGAAGAGATTGCTACTTTTAGAAAGTGGCAAGATGATGCACTGATTGGCTCAATGCATCATGCTCGCGATCTATGAGTAACGAGCTTCGGCGTCGGCATGAAACTATGGATGCTTCTACTATATTCCCGCACATCAAGTAGTTGATGGTGAGGAAAGTAGGACCGATAGATATCGAGATATCTAAGGAGCTCTTAGATCTAGAATGACCAGATGACACTACAGTACAGATAAAAGTCCTTAATATTATCAATTTGAATGATCAATTAGGACAACGAGTTTTGTCATGGATGGAGAGTTGAGCCAAGATTTGATCTTGCACTTACTCCCGGACTCCTTTCACAATTGTTGTGAATTTTTCATATGAACAAGCTAGATATCGACCTCGTTGATTTGCTTAACATATTGAAAAATGTTGAGAGTCACTTTCAACCAAGAAAGATCAAGTCTTCTTGGTAGGGGCCAAAAGGATCTTCGAAAAGAAGAACGATTCAAAGAAGGTAAATAGAAAGGCATAAACAAAGGATAATAAGAACAAAACCGACACGGATAAGAAAGGATCTTGCTTCCAATCGCAATAGCTGACAGACCTTTGAAAGAAAGCTGCGAGAAGCATCTTGCAGAGTTAACCAAAAGAAGCTTAGTGAAGTTTTGAGTTACAAATACAATTTTGTTCATAATTTGAAATAAATTTTCTTTAAGTCGAGGTTCTACTTGGGTATTGGATACCGACTTTGGTTATCATAAATATAGATTTATGAAGGGACCAAATAGAAGTAGAAAGTTAAACAAAGATAAGTAATCCTATGTGTGGAAAATGAAGCAAAGGTTCTTTGCATTAGCCATAGAAACTTATAGTTTAGCATTGCCTACAGGCAAATCTATTAAGTCGATAAGTTGTTATTGTATTCGATTCTTGTTAAAATATTATTTCCATTTTATTGTTGGACAATGAAATCTTTGGTATTATGATTAAGACCAATTGTTGTTCTATTTATTATAATAATGTTTTGTATAGGACTGGAATATCACTTAATAGATTTTGTATACTTGACTTACGTGAAAATAATTTTACAAATTGAACAAACTAGTATAAGAAAAGGAGATGATCATTCAAAGAGTTGAATATGTGTATTTCTTTGAAATACAATTGTGAATTATTTGAAAGGTTCAAAGAATTAGTAAATGAAACAAATTGGCAAAAGTATTAAGATTCTTTGATTAGATCGAGGAATAAATACTTGTGCAATAAGTTTCTAGATCATCTCAAATGGTTTCTCATAATGGACACATCGTCGATACGCAATAATTGATTGATGTATCTCGAATGAAAAATCGTACTTTGTTGGACATAGTGCGGTCCATAATGATTTTACCGACATTCCAAAGTATCCTTACGGGATAATGTCCACAGAAATGGCTGCATATCTCACGAAAATGGTAACCTCAAAATCCAGCCCCAAGACTCCATAAAAGTTATGGACATGGAGGATTCTAATCTTAAGTATGTTAAGATAAGGGTTGTCAACTTATGTGAAAAGGTTTCAAAGGATAAGCTTGGGACAAGATTTGACATGTCTGATTTGTGGGACATCTAAAGTAAGTTTAGGGTATATGTTCTATAATTTTACTTAGCAAAAGGTGTTTGTTACGAAACACGCTGCCTTCTAAGATAAAGGTGTTTATCATTAAAAGGGGCTAGTGGGAGGATAATAGATCTTGAAGAGTTCAAGAACTACAAAATACTATAAGTCAAAAAGGAGGAACCTGTAGATAGACCTATTGTACCACAACCGAATCGTAAATTTGGAATAGTACCAAAGATACCTAGGAGGTATGGATTCATCATGGATGATGATGATGAGGTACACATCATAGAAGATGATGATCCAGAGTTACATTCGATGAGGTAAGAGTTCTAGTGTGTACAAAAGGGTCAGTGGGAGCATCGTGAAATTTCTAGTATTATATGTTGATATACTACGGATGAGGAATAACATACCAATGCTACAATCAGTAAAGATAAAGATGTCTAAACATTCCTCCACGAATGATTTGGGAAGAGTATCTTAATTGGAGATAAAATCTATATAGATAGATTCAAGAGGATGCTCGACTTAACCCAAGGAAAGTATATTCATTTGATGCTAAAGTCATTTAGCATGGCAAGCTCCAAGAGATGTTTCATGTTGATGAGCCATGGAGTGTATCTCTCTTAATAGTCCCCTACAAACTATTAAAAGAGAGAGATCGCATGAGTGTGACAATCATGTATTTGATGAAATATACGAGACACGATGTTGATCGATCATATTATGGAGAAGTTCACTATGAGTCGTTGAAAATATCTTAAAGTACTTAACAGAGCACTAAGGATGTGATCATACATGGTGAGTCCGAATTAAAACTAGAGGGCTTTACATACCAAGTTTTTCGAATGCACGAACGACGATGAAAATCCACTTTAAGGTAAAGCATTACTTGAACGGTGGTGCGTTGAATTGGAAAGGTTCCAAGCAAAGAAAGAGTTGTTGATTTAGTGATAAAGACAAAGTATATAGGCGTAAATGAAGTCGTAAGTTGATTGTTTGGATGATAAGTTCATTACTGTGAACCAAGAATAGTTCTAAGTCTCATCTTGGATCTAAACATGTGTTGTAGCACTTTCATTTGATTATAGGAATCATTGAAAGATGGGAAATCACTATAGAGATAGTGAACTCTCAAAAACAACATTACATATCCATTAACTAAAGCTTATCCAAATGACAGGATAATCGTCACTTAGAGAAGAAGAGTATGAGATACCATGACGATTGACTTTAGTGCAAGTGGGAGATTAAAAGTAGTATGCACACAAAGCCAATCATGTTTGATGATAAAGCATATACTTTGTAATAATCTTATTCATTTATTAATAAAAGTATTAATTTATTAAAGGCTTTTAATTATCTACGTGATCTTTGTTTTTATAATATGTGATAAACCCATAGTTTTAAGCAATGCTTTTAGAATAATGATGATGATCATTCTAATGAGATCTAAATTCTTAGAAAGCTTAAAACTAAAATAGTTCCCAATCGTTGGATTACTAAATTGGGGATTAGTGAATCCGGATAGATTGAGTACATACGCCGCTTTCTCATTGGATGAGGATGATTGATCTCATGATCATTTGTGTGGAGACACTAAAGCAAGTATGTAGGTGCTTATTAGAGAATAAGTTCATCGAACGCATTGGCTCATTAAGGAATACCTAATGGAGTTTTACTTGCTGTCAATAGGAATTCTGTAGTGATAGTAAGACAAGTGATCCTTGGACTTGAGATCATCATAGATCTTGTGTATGATGAGTTATACTTTGACTTATTCCTTAAGACCCTTAGGGTATATCAAAGGGTATGCTTGGGTATAATAAGTTGTGCATGGAGATAATGTATGATCGATAAAGAATCTACCACTTTATTAAAAGAAGAGAAATGTCTATGTGATTCGATAAATGACAACCCAGTAGTCCTTGGTTAGCGCGTAATGAAATTAGAAAGGAGTTTCTAATTTGCATTATTTGGAGTTGGGCATTTAAGGATCGAAATACATATAATTAAATAAAATAAGACTTGTGGTAATTCCATGTCTTATATTTAATTGGGACATTGTATGGTGGAAGGATTGAATTATCACAGTAACTATTTACTCAAAGGTTCTTAAATAATTAATGTTGAAATCTATATTATCCGGAAAGTCGTTGATCATTGCAGGAGGCTTATCCCTATTCAGAATAAATATTATTTATTTAAATAAATTAATTATTTAATTTATTTATTTAAATAAGATTAGAATTATTCTAATTGATTTATTCACAATTAGGTTTAATATGGAGAAACCTAAAAAGGGTACACACCATAAAAGGAAGAATAATTATTTAAGAAGTTAATGGCATTATCGTAATAATATGTTATGTATATTTAATTTAATCTATGGTGATAGAATAAATTAAATAGCTTAATATTTATTATTTAATATTTTAGAAATATTAAATATAAATTAATAAGAGAGTCTTATTAATATTATTACAATTATTATTATTTTAATTTCTAAAAGAGTTTAGGAATTAATTTAATATAAGTACTCTCATTTATTCCTAATAAGATTAGGAGGGAAAATTAATTAAAAGAGTTTAATTAATTATCCCTAATAAGATTAGGGAGCCCATTTAATTAAAAGAGTTTAATTAAATAATACCTTATTTTTAATAGGGTTACTTGATATCTTAATAAGATGAGTCTTATATCAGATATCAAAATATACGTTATTCCTATAGTTGGAGAGTATGCTCTTTTTCTATAGAGATAGAAAAACTAGGGTTTAGCCAACCACCCATCTTCTTGAATCCTTCTTCTTCCTCCTGTGGATCACCTCAGAGGCCAAACACTTGGGTGACTAACGTTGATCGAAGGAAGGAACCAAACCCGGTGGATTCAAGATGAGCGAAAAAAGGATCGGTGAATTTGTGCACGAGGAAACTTCGGATCTTCAAGGGTATGATTCTTGTTCTTTCTTTTCGTTTAATTAATAATTCATGCATAAAGAGTGATCCGGGTATATGGTTTGTAAAATTTTAAACTCGATTTTTACGTTTTCGCATTATTTTGCAATTTGATTGCGTTCTTGAATATTACAAACCTAACATTAATAATCAATCTTTAGTGCTACAATGCAAACCACGCCGTATTATTGTACTTTTCTACCGAGTAGTTCAACGATACCAACGGTGAAAACTTCCGTAGTTATTTTCATAAAAATATTTTTGTCGTTTTCTCAATCAAATAATAATTAGATGTAGGGTCCACCAATGATTGCTTGTGGTTATGCGAATATTCCTACTAAAACGAATATTCCCGACCAATCGAATATAATATAACAACTTGCGATACTTTGCAGAATTTATAAATACTATATCACAACTATAACATTATATCAAATTTATTCTATAATATTCAAAAAATAATAATTATAGAAAATTCATCTTTATTTATAAAATTTAGGGGTCTTACATTATTACTCAACTTAAGTATTAAAAAAAACTTGTGGTATTTAAATCCTAAATATTATATATATATATATATATAGACACATTAGGATTCAAATTAGTTAATATCTTTTATTGAGCTTTATTTTAAAATTGAATGGTAAAAACATGTATGATAGATATATTTTTTTTTATCATGGCCAAATTTTCAATTATATGATATTCTTCATTTATATCATGGCTTACACATTCTGAAAGTTTTAGTTAAATTATGATCGTGATTTAAAATATATAAAAATTAAGAAGGGTTAATTTTAATTTATTATATTTTATTAAAATTAATTCTAATTTATTATATTTTATTGCATCATAACTTAATAATATTTATGAATATGTATACATATTTTTATCTAATTTTATTTATTAATATATGTCACAATAATTAAGTACAAAAGTTTCACAATAAGAGGACTTATTTTTAATTCATAAATATATCACAATTATAATGCTCATCCTCAGTTCCTCCCTACCAAACGGGGCCTAAAGTTGTATAAGATTCAATTTCAATCGAACAAGCAGAAGGGTCTCTAAAGCAAAGGAGAGTACCCGATTCCGAAGCAAAAATAACCCCAAGCTTAATTACCCAAGTTATTAATTCAGTGGACTTCCAGTCCATTCAGTTTCTTAATTTTGGCGTCGGAATTTCCATTTTGAATCGGTTCAGCTCTCCCCCGTTTCTCCAAGCATTCGTAAATACCTAATATTTAGGGTTAGGGTTTGTTGTTGCGTTCTGATTGAGCATTTTGGCTGTAGAAATAAATATAATTACTACTCAGTCATGTATGCCGATCGAGAGTCTGGTGGAGCAACGAATATTTCCGTTAAAGAGCGTCTTAACATAGCCGATCCAGGTAGCCGACGTCAAATCTTTGGCAAGAGGTTTGTTTCCTCTCTCTCTATATTATTATATATGTACGTATGTTTATGGATATACAAACTGTACTAGTTATTGTGTTTTAGATTTTGTTGGCTTTCATTTCTGTTTGTGAAGTTGTAAACTTACCGACCAAAAAAAAGTTGTAAACTTGAATTTATGTACTCCTCGATTGGTACTGGACCTAGTTGTATTTGAAGGATTGTGAGTAATTGAATATGAATATGTCAATGAAATTGTTGCTTGTCATTGAATTATAATAATGTATTGTATTCCATAGAGCCTAGTTTCAAAAAGGTACAAGCCTCGCTCCTACGCCTGGGCTACAGGGAGCAGTTGTGCCTAGGGTGTTCCTAACAACTATGGTAGCGAGTTGTAAGGTCTTCACTCCCGTGGTGTGGTATGATATGAAAAGGCTGATTCTTTGAAAATAGAATTTGTCTATATAATGAGTCAAATTGGAATCGCCCCATACTTAAATCATATGATAATTATATCATATCTTTGATGTCTTGCACTTGAGTTATGAGTCTGATTTTTTATGTATTTATCTACTGTCTAACATCTATTTCCTTTTGAATTTTACTCAATTACAGAATGTGGAGTATAGACTAAAAGCCTTCATTTTTTTTATTTCTTTATTTTTTAAAAACGGAATGTTGTAACTGAACCAATATCATTTCTTCTGTAGGCAGAGGCAAGATGATGACAAATGGGAACATGATCTCTATGATCATCATAATCCTCAAGTTTCAAGTATGGTTTGTTTTAGATACATTTGCATGCAACTTATGCTGCATTAGTTGTATGGACCTAATAATTTTTTAAAATTCACCCTTTTATACATTTATGCGTTTAATTCTATGTAAATGTCATGGAAAGATCGCAGAGTTGGTGCAAGAGATCTTCGTTTGAAGCTCCAAAAGAAGAGTATTCAAAACACAACTCAAAGTGGAAAGGGATCCCTTTCAGGAGGTATAAGAGATCTGCGTGAAAAGCTGTCCGGTACAATGACTTCGCAACCAGTGGACACTGCTCCACCAAAGCCAAGAGCAGTTCCTGAGGGCAGTAAACCTAGGAAAGTTGCAGTTGAAGCCCCTGTACCCAAGACCAAAAAAGTTGCTAGCACAGTATCTAACAAAAAGTCTCAGCACAAGGTGTGTCTTAGACTATTTTCCTCTTTTTTCTTCCTTTCTATTTAATAAAGTAATTATTATTAGTAGTCTTATTTAAAATACAATTATTTTACTTTTGAGATTCATATTTATTTCATAGGCATTTACTCAAAATGTCACACGACTTCTTTAAATGGAACACAGGTTAAATTTTTTTCTAGTTTTTATCATTATTTATATTGGTATAATATGACAAGTTAAAAGCAGTGTATATGTTTTTTGTGAGGAGTTTGCCAATTCTTTTTATATGTGTGATACTACTAGGATGGACTTCATAATTGTTATATCAGTCATTATATGCTTCTCAAGTTGGGTAATCATAATAGTTATACTTAACGGGAGACGGGAGGGGGGAGGGGGAAGGAAATAACCCAAGAGTCTGTTTCTTTTACTGTGAAAGTCATCTTTCACTTTTGCTGTGGTCAACCTATTATAAGCACTTATGGTACTACAGTTGTCGTTGTTAACTTAAATGCTTGAGCTCCTTTTTGGATGGATATTAAGAAAGCTCCCTCTTCAGGTTGTCAATTATAATCCTATTATAATCTTGATAATATTTTAGCATATGAAACTCCAGATGCTTTATAATTCAACTCGGGGCAAATTAAATAGTTTTCAGTGGTTGTTCTTACTCATAACTGATATATTTGTTGCAGGCTCTATTCCCTTCGATTGCTTAAAGATTCAATCCTAGGACAAATTAAATAAACTGCAGTTTGTTTGTTCTTACTTACAAACTAAATAATCTTTGCTTCAGGTTGAATCGGTGGATAGCTTCCTTCTGTCCTTGGGTCTTGATAAATATTCAATAACATTTCAAGCAGAGGAAGTATGCAAACTTTATATAGATTTATGTGTTTATTTACTCCCTCTAGGCTCAACCAATTTCTGTATTATTGAGATCTGTTACTGGTTTGTAGGTTGATATGACTGCCCTTTTACACATGAATGATGAGGACCTGAAGGCTATGGGTATACCAATGGTAAACTGATTACACTCTGCCCTATGTGGTTAAATTTTATTTTCTGGTTAAGGATTGAGGGACTTGAACATATTGAATTTCTTATTTTTAATTGCGGAGTCAATGCTTTTGTTTACATTTATTTATATTCAAAAGCAAATAAAGACTTCAATGTTTTAGTAATGGAGAAATCAGGTGGATATTTTTGAATAAAATGCAGAGCACTAAATACAAAACTAGAAGCATTAGAATTAGCTAGGCAATCAAATATTCTGTTGCTACTCTTCTCGGAGCAAAGGCATCTGCTTCCAATTTCACAGATTTAGAAAATGTCAAGAATGGTGGTTCTTAAGTCTTCAGTGTTTGATTAGTTATAAAATTTGAATTCCTTCGACAAGTTGCATATCATTAAGAAGCTATGAAAAATATGATTTATTCACGATCAGATTCAATTATTGTTTTATGAACATATATACCTATACAAGACTTGTCTCGAGGGAGCTACTGCCCTACTTTTAAGGGGTTGTTAGGACACCAAAATACTGAAGTTCCAAAATGCAACATAGTCCCATTCCGAGTATGATCAAAATAGGCCCTTTTTAAGTTAAATTTTTTACTGTCCTAACACATCATGATTTAACGTTTTCATTTTACTTCCTCAAAACATTGCAAAAAATATATTTATTGTCATTTGGTTGTGGTAGTTATTTGCTCTCGTAGCGTTTCTGATCTTTATATTTGGATCCAATAAACATTTAGAGCTTGCTTTCTTCTTGGTTACTACAATCTGGCTATAGACATCTACAGTCGAGGCCCTTGATCAATGTTAATCAAATTGCGTTTGCTCAAATTTCTCGACTTGTATATGGCTTTTTATAAGTCATTTTTATTTACGAGTCATTGCATCTCAATATGCTTTTGGGATTGCTAGTCATCCTGTTGACAAGAGTTGTTTTCATCGTTTGATTAATTGAATATTTTCCTCCATAACCTTTGATTGTAAGTTTGATTCGTTTCCCACTATTTCAGGGTCCAAGAAAGAAGATACTTCTGGCATTGGATTCTAAAGTCTGACATTGGTTATGCATAAAGTTTTACTTGCATGGATCCCCAAGCTTGCTTTAACAAATCAGCCTGCCTCCCATTTATAAGATTCACAGGCCTGCATGCAACTTTTCTGGGTTAATTTTTGGTTGTATTGCTGAAAGGTGGCTTCAATGAGCTCATCACTGATACTAGAGTATGAGAAGATTAATAGCATGGGATGGGAATTAGAAATTATGTTTGATGAATTTATTAATTTTCAACCTCAGGTTGTTTCTTAGTCACGTGAGAGCTTTCTTTAACCTTCTGTTCTTTTTGTAGTTTTCCTTTTCTTTCTTTTCCAACAAAATTCTCGAAACAGTTATGACTTTATGTTAATCAGAGAAATTATATTTTGTTAATTTATGTATTTTGAGCAACTTGTACTGATCAACAAGTTACATGATATGTCCACTCTAAATTTGAATTTTAAAGATCCTTTGCATACATCATTAGTGGTGTACTGGTTATACATATTTAAGAATGTAACAAATAAATTGAAGAACGTAAATAATGCTCAACTTGTGATTTATAAATTTAAACTTTATTGATCTTCTAAATTATCTTTGAAAATATATAATTCCAAGTGACCTCCTTGAAAAATATTTAGTTCAGGTGATTGAATTTGAACTGGCCCTAATATTTGTAGTAAAAATATTTTTTCAATATCCAAATTAATTTACCATGTTTTATTATGTGAAAAAGACATGATTTTAACCTCTGTCGCGTTTTTTTTACCGTGCAGTATTTGAGATGGGAATCTATTATAATCTTTGCCTACCATTACACCAAAACAAAATACAAATATAATCCTACCTAGCCTAATTGGCCTAGGATTCTTAGCTGTTGGTTGATTTTTCTTTCTCACACTGAGCCAACAAATTAATTACCCAGTAACTATGCATTAAGCATTTTCCGTGGGAGATATAGAAAGCACAATCTAGCCATCACAAAATAGACAAGAAATAATTCTCTAGTTTAATACTCCACGTTTCAAAATCAATACCACACAAATGTTCAGACACAACAGAAGAAGATTACATAAGATTCTTACATAATAACTATGTTAACAAAACATCTACCTAGATATCCTAATCATAATAATTATAAGACACGATTAAGAGATGAAACTAATAAAATTATTTAGCAACACTAGAAGCCATATCTTTTTCCTTTACTGGTGATTACCAAAAACAATCTAGGGACACTTTCCTTAATTTTCACAAGTGCCATACAGCATTCAAATGCCTTGCAGTGGCTATATGGATCCAAAGGTTTGCTACGTCAATCTGGTTCAGATGCTATCTTCCTTTGGTTTTCCATGCTAGGTATTTTGCATTTTCATTCTTGTACCTTTTCATTTCTCTCAAAACTGCAAGTAGGATATGCATCGAGACTGGCAGAAAGAAGGGCTACAAGAAGGATATCACTCCATGTTAGCGTGTTTTAAACAAAATTGGAAACTGCTAGCATTATATGTGTGTGTGTGTATATTCACTTCGGATCTATTTTAACATTTTATCATTATCTTCATTTCCCGTTCAACACAGAAGTATTTAGTGGGTTTTTTACAGCTTCCTTCACATAACTGAATAACTATTTTTCTATTCATAAAAAAAAAAAAATAGACACGTTTGGTATAGTGGGACGAACCGAGTATACAGCAAAGCAATGCTCAAAGGAGTAATAGCTCACGGACATCATAGATGGGTGAAAAAAGGCATCCTCTGCGAACGATCTAGCTTGCCTCGAGGACACTAACAAGGAGGAGAAAACTAGTTGTTAGCACTTCCGTTGTATGCAAAACATATGCACATCCTTCGTGGAAGCCACATGAATTTACAACCTGTAAATGGTAGAAAGAAACTTACGGGCTGACGCATCATAAATTCCATGAGAGGCATTACTTCGAGCCAGTTTTGCAGCTTCAAGAGAAAATTTTACCTGCAAGGTAATGACAACTACTTGTCTGCAAGCTAGTAGAATAAAAATTGAAAAAACAGATTTACCAGCAACCACATGAATAAAAACTACTGAATTAAAAGAGAAAAATCAAAGGAAAAAGACAAATAAGGGTCATAAGTCATAACTTGAGTAACTACTCCATCCCAAACAAAATATCATTCTAATATACAAGCTTAACCAAATAGATACAATACTTGTAGTAATCATGCCCCCCCCAAAAAAAAAAAAAAACTACATATATGAGATAGATAACTTAAGAAAACTGTTTCGACTTTAGTGTATTACGATATAAAATTGTGAACAACTGTAATGTGGCAGGTTTAAGCCTGAGAGCAAACACTTTGAGCAGCAGCACCAAACATAGGTCTGAATTCAGAGCACATATCTCTCAACACCCTCATTTAAGAGAGAGAAATTGGTGATAAACCCCAATAATCCTCATTAAGTTCAGGAAAAGTTGCACAAAAATTATTCTGGCTCTTTGACAGTTGCATCTGAATAGATATAAAAGATTAATATTCAATTGTTTTTCTTAATGACTGACCTGTTTTCCAATCTCATCCTTGATAATCATCCTTGGAAGTGACTGGACCTGCATGAATGAAGTTGTCACAACCCAGAAACTTCTCTGAAGTGCATACAAAAATTAATATCTAAAGACATACCAATCGGGAAAGTGATCCCAGTGTTGTACCGCATTGAAGAAGATTAAAACATGTGTGCTGCCGTGACAAGAAATCCAACTCCCTACAAATAATAAAAGAGAACGAGCTTGTATTGGAATAAATGAGTAACATAAGGTCAAACAGGAACACATTGTTTAAGGATATCTGTACAACACATGTAATAATTTTGTAATATAAACTAAATTATATGCCAATGTCTTCTACTTTCCCAAGTATGCTGCTCCGGGATCATATATGAACCGGTAAAGGAAGTTAAAAGTTGGCAATAGAACCAACTAAACATGGCACTAGGATTAGGCTACAATATCCCTTGAAGTAAAAGTGATATTTTCATAAAGCTTGCAATGAAGTTGGAAAAACTCAATTTTTTAAGCCTTACCATTCTGTAAAGCCTCTTCTATTTGATAAAAGGATAGATTTGCCTGAAGCACCCAGATAGAGGCTATCAGAGTTCAAACCAAATAGTTGCCGGAGCTGCCCAACGAAAACTTCAAAAACCTTCTTTAAATCCTGTTTACAAATGCAAATTTATCAATCTTCAGAAAATGAATTAGAAATTTAATGCACAACATCATTGTGACGACCCCAAAATTAGGTATACATCATCCATCTTTGGTCGCCACTTACATGGTACAGAATTTAAATACAACTTATTAACATAACTGTCGTGTACAATACGACATAAACTGTGAGTTTAAATACAAATATCGTCTACTAGATATTATACAAACTCAAACAAAAATCCTCATTACTGAGTTATTATCACACTATTTGCTGTAATAGTGAGGACTACTAATGCTATCTTGGACCATCACTCGTTTCCCACTCGTCTCAAATTTATATTCTCATTTTCAGAGAGAACGGTGAAAGAAAGGGTGAAGCTCAACTAGCCGAAGAAGAAATATTATGACTAAGATAATGCGAATAAATTATCAATAGTCTTCAACAATGTTAAACCGATAAAATACAATAGACAAATGGGTTTAAGCTGCAATGAATATGCAATCCATTAAAAGAGTCAAGTAGAAAATAAAGTCTACTATCTTTTAGGTTTTAAAAGGTTTTTCATCATTTGTTATAACATTTGAGACTCAAACTTTAATAAATATTCCACATCATCGAATCACCCCGCACTACTACGGCCGAGGATATTCTTTAGTATCACGACCACAATTATTCATGCACTACACGGCCAAGAATATTTGTGTATTCATTAATGGTCATGATCATGCCAACAATCATCCACCAATGCACACTACGACCATCGAGGATTTTTATCACATCATTTTTGTAACATTACGGGCCATGATTACACCGGAATAGTCTGGTGGTCATAATCATACCAAGTCCATCTATGCACTACAGGCCACAGATGACTTTCAACATAATATAAACATGAGGATGATGACAATGATATAAGAATTCAATAAAACAAGTTCAAGAATTATTTTATCCAGGAATTATTAACGTCCAAATTAGTAAAATTCAAGAATGATCAGAAGAATATTTCCATGAAAAGATCTTTGGATGAAACGCAAATATCAAGGATATTCTACTAATTTCATGGAGTATAGAAGTCAAAAGTTTTAACCAATTGGGTATAATAAAGAATGGAATAACAAAAGAAATCACCATGCATGCGGTGCCCGCATGTATAAAGTTATTCCAGCGAGAATAATAATAACGGAACGAAGGTCGGGTGAAATTCACAAGCGAGGATGTTCCAGCAGAATAATAAAGATGGAACCGGATCCGGTGTAAAACACATGAGATAGGATATTCCAACAGAATGATAAAGAGCGGAACCAGTCGGTGTAAAACACATGCATGTGGATGTTCCAAATGAATAATAATAAAAGCGGAACCGTGTCCAGGTGTAAAACACATGCATGGATGTTCCAGCAGAATAATAATAAAAAGGCGGAGTCGGTGGGTGTAAAACATGTGACAGGATGTTCCAACAGAATAATAGAAGAATGTCACCAAGTATAGGTAAACCTGGCAGATCTGAGTTATTCCAGCAGAATAATAAACAATGGAATAACAACAGTTCTCTTCATAAATAAGAAAGAATAACACCCTTACTTTTGGTAGGAGATTGAATCTGCTGAAGTGTAGTAACAAAATACTCTTCTTCTTTCTCTCTTATTCTTTCTATACTTTCTCTCTATAGCTTGAATGAATTCGTGAAAAATAATGAAGCCCTCAGCCTCTATTTATAGAAGATTTTAGCTTAGCTTTTCGCCGTGTGAAAAGGCAAGTGGCTCGACGACTAATGATGTGAAAAGAAAAGTGGTTTGGCGCTTTGTAATGTGAAACGACAAGTGGTTCGGGCTTTGTAATGTGAAACGACAAGTGGTTCGACGTCCGGTAAAGGTAATTACTATTAACGAAGGTAAATACTATTGACGAAGGTAAATACTATTCACAAGGGTAATTACTATTGACGAAGGTAATTACTTATCGACGAAGGTAAATACTATTCACAAGGGTAATTACTTATTGACGAAGGTAAATACTATTCGACGAA
This sequence comes from Panax quinquefolius, assembly GCA_020205615.1. Lineage (NCBI taxonomy): Eukaryota > Viridiplantae > Streptophyta > Magnoliopsida > Apiales > Araliaceae > Panax > Panax quinquefolius. The sequence goes on along the minus strand of CM035154.1, from coordinate 2,689,402 downwards.
GGTAATTACTATTCACAAAGGTAATTACTATCGATTTAATGAATAGACTCTTAGATGATGACATATAGAGCCCCCATAAAATAATCAAACTTACCACAAATCATAACACATATTTAATCTTTCAACAATTATTAATCATTTATAACTTGTCGTCTCAATTATTGATTTAATACTATAACATATTATATGAGGATGATCTTGTGACAATAATTGAATCAATAATATAAGAGATATGATGCAAGAATTACTATAGCAATAATTGAGCATAGGTGGTGACTTCTCACGTAAGCATCGATAATCAATCTTAGTGTGCTTACTACGCAACCACGCCAGACATTCTTTTACTTTTACCAACCGGGTAGTTCAACAGTTTTTAACGGTAACACCTCCGTAGTTATTTTTATAAAATATTTTTGTCGTTTTCTCAATCCGACAATAATTCTATTCATGGGGTCCACCAATGATTGAGCCGTTAACGAATATTCCTAAAAAGAATATTCCCTAATTAAAAACGAATATTTTATAACAACTTGCATACTTTGCAAAATTTATAAATATTACCCATAACTATAACATTATATCAAATTTATTCCATAATATTCAAAAATAATATTTATAGAAAAATTCATCTTTATTTATAAAAGTGGGGTCTTACAACCTCCCCCTTCTTATGAAATTTAAGCCCTCGAAATTAGGGTACGATACTGGTATGTCGAAGAGGTAAGGATACCTTGATTTCATTTTGATTCTAACTCCCAAGTCATTTCCTCAACATCGTGGTTCCTCCACAAAACTTTGACTTGAGGTATAACCTTGAGCGTAGAATATGTTCCTTCTTATCCAAGATTTGAGCAGGAACCTCTTCATACGCCAAATCTTCCGCTATTTCGTCGGTTCTAACTCAATAATGTGGTTGGGTCTTTCACATATTTACGTAACATGGATATGTGAAAAGCGTTATGAACACGAGACATATTTGGCGCAGAAAGCGAGTCATAGCCACGGTTCCTACTCGATCGAGGATTAAAATGGACCGATGAATCGAGGATTAAGTTTTCCTCTCTTTCCAAATCTTGTAACTCCTTTCCATGGAGTAACTTTTAACAACACATGATCTCCTATATCGAATTCCACGTCCTTTCGATGAAGATCAAGATAACTCTTTTTGTCGATTTTGTGAGGTTTTTATACGTTGTCGGATCGTTTGAATCTTTTCCGTAGTCATACGTATCAACTCCGGCCCCAACAACGTTGCTTCACCCACCTCATCCCAAAGATACTATGTAAACGACACTTTCTTCCATACAACGCTTGAATGGAGCCCGCCAATACTTGCTTGATAAGCTGTTGTTGTAGGAAAACTCCACCAATGGTAAGAACTTGTCCCAACTCCTTGAAATCAAGGACACAGAGTCTTAATAGATCTTCAAGAGTTTGAATAGTCCTCCGACCGTTTGTCCGTCCTCGAGGATGATACGCCGAAGCTAAACCGTAAGTCTGTGCCCATAGCTTTTTGCAAACTAACCCAAAATCGTGAAGTGAATCTTGGGTCTCGATCGAAACTATGGATACTTAAGATACCATGCGATCTTTACAATCTCGTTTATATCATCTGAGCAAGACGTTCAAGTGTATAAGTTTTCGTATCGTTAAGAAATGAGCGGACTTGGTCAAATCTATCAACAATGACCCAAATCGCATTAATGCCTTGAGAAACCTTAGGAAGGCCGTGAATGAAATCCGTGGTAATGTGCTCCCACTTCCATTTCGGAATTTCAAGTGGTTTCAATGGACCTTTTGGTACTTGATGCTCGCTTTAACTCGTTGACAAGTTAGACACCTTGAGATAAACAAATGCTATCTCTTTCTTCATATTGCTCCACCAAAATGTATGACCGAATATCATGATACATTTTGGTACTCCCGAGATGGATTGCAAATGGTGTGTTGTGCGCCTCCATCATGATATTATACTTTAAATCGTGGTCGTTAGGAACACAAAGTCTGGAGTCGACTCAAGTATTCCTTCTTCATCGATTCTTGCTTCCTAATAGATAGCACCTTCTTGTATTTTTTTTTCTTCACACGATCGGCTCCGTGTCCAGAGCAGCGAAAGCAAAATTTTAATTTTATCGATTAAAGTCGGTTCTACTCAGATACTTGCTTATCATCACACGTCGTCCCCAGAGTCTTTAACTCTATCTCCATCCTTTGCAAGTCGTCACACAAATGGGCCTCAGGTGTTGACAATATCGCACTCAGACTTGCATATGATTTTCTACTCAATGCGCCACCTACCACGTTCGCTTTTCCAGGATGGTATTGGATGGTATGATCATAATCTTTCAGCAGATTCAAAAGCCAACGTCGTTGTCGCATGTTGAGTTCCTTTTGAGTGAAGAAATATTTGAGGCTTTTATGATCCAGTAAAGATCTCCACTTTCTCCCCATACAAGTAATGCCTCCAAATTTTAAGTGAAGATAACAACCGCCAACTCTAGATCGTGAGTAAGATAATTCTCTCATATTCTTTGAGTTGCCAGTGGCAGTAAGCTATAACTTTTCCATGTTGCATAAGAACACATCCCAACCCTTTGCTCAAGCATCATCTGTAGATGACAAATCCCTCCGAGCGAGATAGTATTGCCGTAGCAGTCTTTGAAATAAGTCTCCTCTCGAGTTCTTGAAAACTCTTCTCACATTCTTCGCTCCAACCAAACTTTCAGATCTTTCCGAGTCAATCGAGTCGATGGAATAGCGATTCGAGAAAATCCTTCCACGAATCTCCGATAATAACCAAATTAAACCGAAAGAAAGCTACGACTTTGATTCATCGATTTAGGTTGTTCCCGACTTTGAATAGCTTCAATCTTTCTTTGGGTCAACAGATATTCCATGACTTGATACCACGTGCCCAAGGAATGCTACTTCTTGCCGTAACTCACATTTCTTCAACTTGGCATAAAGCTTATATTCACGAAGCTTTTGGAGTGTCACCTCAAGTGTTGCTTTCATGATCTTCACGGCTTTTGGAATAAATAAGGATGTCATCAATAAAGACGACCACAAAGTGATCTAAATATTCCTTGAATACTCGGTTCATCATATCCATGGAAGGCGCGCAGGAGCATTAGTCAATTCAAAGGACACGACTAGGAATTCATAATGCCCGCATCTGGAGTTTCGGCAAAATCTTTGGAATGTCGATTGGTTCTAATCTTCAATTGGTGATATCCGGAACGAAGATCAATCTTTGAAAAGAATTTGGCTCCTTGCGAATCGGGTCAAACAGTCATCAATACGTGGTAAATGGATACCTATTTTTTATGGTGACATGATTCAACTCCCGATAATCAATACAAAGTCGCATACTCCCATCTTTCTTCTTCACGAATAACAGAGCACCCTAAGGAGAAGTACTAGGACGAATAAAGCCGATGTCTAACAATTCGAGTTGGGTCTTTAACTCCACGAAGTTGATAGAGCTATTCGATATGAGGCTTTGGAAATAGGGTTTTATCTGGGTTCAAGGTCGATACAAAATTCAATTTCACGCCTGGGGTAGGCGGAAGTTCTTGGGGAATACGTCGGAAATTTATTAACAATAGAAATATCATTCAAAATCGGACGTATTTTTGTTTAAATCGTGATATGAGCTAAGAAAGCTTGACATCCGTTTTCAATAAACGAATAGCTTTATGGCTTGAGACGACCAAGTGATTGATTTTAATGGTTTGGTCGTTTGAATTCGCATAATAGGTTGATTAGGAATATGAAAGCTAACAACCTTACGAAAACAATCAATTTTGCATGATAAGTAGTTAACCAATCAATCCACAGAATCACGTCAAATGCAAGTATTTTTAATGAAATAAGATCGACAGGTAATGTGAGGGTACTGATTTGAACCAAACAAGACTTATAAACAGTGGATGTAATGAAGGTTTCTCCCAACGGAGTTTTCACAGATAAGTCAAAGTCTAATTTCTCCGAGTCAAATTTAATCGATGAGCGCAAGTAGGAGAAATAAAAGAATGGGTAGAACCGATATCAAATAAAGTATGACTTCATTAGAGTTTATGATAAGCTTACCCGTGATGACCTCATTCGGATTCTTGCTCTTTGGGAGGTCACAACAAACGATCTCCTCAGCACTTCTGGGTTTGAATTTTCCGGGATGACTTTTTGGTGCCTCCATCCTAGCTGAATTTGTCTTTGTGAACGGCAAAATCGAGCTAAGTGACCTTCTCTTCCACAATTATAACATGCTTTTTGACTTGGCGTGGCGCGGTTTGGGTGATGTGTCCTCTCCTCCGCATTTGAAGCATATGATAGGTGGTCTTTTCTTCTTCCTTAACAATGGGTCTTTGGTGCCGACGTCTTTCCATCATTGTTGAATCTCCTTTTCTTGAAATGTCCATTCTTATTGTTTTGGCTCGATTACCACCGGAAGTGGTTACCATATCTGATCTGTTGATTCCTCCACGCTTGTTTGTCACCGCTTGATGACTACTCACCGGTATTATAATTTTGTTACCGCTCTCTTTTAGTTGCGTTGACTCATTATCGCGCTCCACTAATCGAGCCCTATTTACAACATCCGAATACAAAAACACGGTTTATGAGAAATAAGATGTTGGCGTATCCGACTTCGGATATTGATTCAGATAAGGAACCCAAACTAGTGAAAAGAAAATTTCATAAGCTCAAAGAACTGACAGACATTCCTTCATTATACAATTATTTTCATAAGTTTAAAGAAATTAACTATATATGTATACAGTAGCTTAACAACCATATATATGATTCCACAATTGTTAAACACAGTGGCAGACAAGTCAAAGTTTAAATACACTTTTTTCTTTCTAAAAAGCTTATTACTTGGTGAGATTTATGCTAAAATATCTAACTCCTTGGATGGGCTTCTTACCTGAGGGGAAATCTTCTTCCTCAGAGGATGTGAACCTTCAGAGTCTCTCAAACAATTTGGGGGGTTCAAAACCGTTACACCTCCCCACATCTGAAAAATGTCATACATTTGTCATACATATACATAAAAAAATATAATGCATATACATACATATATATATATATATATATATATATATACATACTTGGTACGGATCCTTATAAGGCATACACCATCTCTACCATCCATTTTAAACATCAACGGACGAGATTAAAAAAGTCAAACCAGTCATCTGCTACTAATAGTAGCGGATGGATAGCGTTTTTTAACTAATAATAGCGGACGCTAATCAGCTTTCACGTGAGAAAGGGTTTGGCTTTATTAACTAAAATTTAAGGTTTATTAACTAGAATTTAGAGTTTATAAATTAGGGTTAAGGGTTTATTAAGTAGAGTTTAGGTTTTATTAATCAAGATTTAAGGCCTAAAATCTGATTTATAAACCCTTAACCCGGGTTAATAAACCCAAAACCCTAATTAATAAAGCCAAACCTTACTCGCGTGAAAGGGATGAAGAATTCTGATCAGCGTCTGTTACTATTAGTAGGAAATGAATTGTGTTTTTTTAGCGGACGATAGTTTTGGCTTTTTTAATCTCATCTGTTGATGTTTAAAATGGATGGTAGAAATGGTGTATACCCTATAAGGATCCGTAAGAAGTACATGCTATGTGAATCACTCCCCATATATATATATATATATATATGAATGTATGGTAAATTAATAGCATCTCACTGGCGATATAAAGCCATTTGTCATGGAAATCTCTCCATTTGGAAGTTGTAACAGAAGAGGGCATTCCTTTGCAGATGGCACATAACTGGCAATTCAGAGATAGGCAAATATGCATTAGATAATTGTACTGATTAATTTAGGTTTGGTAGCCTCCAAAAAGTATCAGCCAAAATGATCACATTTCAAAAAAGAATAAAAGGTTTTGAAACTCGTGAAGACATTAGAAATGTTCTTCATCTAAATACTTTCAAGTTCCTTTTTTTGTGACAAGTGATACTTTTTTGGGTTATTTTTCTTCTTGATAAGTTTTTTTTTACTCTTAAATATATCCCTAAAGTAAAGGTATTATTTATATCAAATTTGAAAAGTAAGTCGATATAGTAACCAATTTTCATTAGAAAAAAACATTGAAAGTTCATATATCGAGTAGTATAAAGAATCAGATATTGAGTACTATAACTACAGTGAAGGCTTATGTTTATCTTTTACTATTTTCAGGAAGAAGAAATTGTTAACAAAAGGGAATAATGAGTTAAAGGATATACACCACAAATTGCAAAATCTTTGACCGTCCACCCGTTGCAATAGAAGTATCCAAGTGCCACTCATTTGAGTTCACCTACAAAATTTAAGCAATGAGTTACTTCAAAAAACTACAAATAATAATAATAGTAAATATTAATAATAAACAAAAAAACTTAATTAATGATGTTAGTGAATAGTACTCCAATACAGAGAAAAGGTTTGCCACACTTGGACATAATTCTTTTCAATGATTCCTTTTCATATTAAAATTTAAAGACAAAAACTATTATTGTGAAAATTATTATGTCTAGGTCTCCTACGTAGACATTAACCTTAATATTCGAAACAATAAGACAACAAAAAAGTAGGACTCCTTTTTTTTGGAAGGAGGTGGTATAAATATTACCCATAATAATAAACCATATAATGAAGATCACACTTTCAAGCAAGAAGCTTATCAAATTGAGTTTGTAAACAAACAAGACAATGAAAACAAATTATGTAAGAACTATTACAGGAATAATCTTTTATTATACAAAACAGCGACTCTAGAAAAATAAAGAACATACAATTATCATCAGTCGCTGAAAGCTGGTATCCTACATTTATCAGTTGTGTGAGTAGAGCAAGATTGATGTTCGTATGTTGTACATACAGCGTATAATGGAGCACTTTCACTAAGCCATATAGCGTCAAAGGATAAAGATAGTCCAATTCGTTGAATATCCTCTTTTATTTTATTTATTTTTTTAGGTGGGAAAGATTGAATAGAATTTCAAGTTGATCTTACTAAAATGAACATACAAAGAACGGCAGATCTTTGGTGCTAAAGATGTAGCTATCCTGCTTTTCATCCCAATAAGCAAATGAAGACTTCGGGGTATGGTAAAGAACCTGCATTTGAAAATAACAATGTAATTTAACTCAAAGAGGAATGCTTTATAATTTATAAACTTGACTAGCAAAGAAAGACCAGAATTTTAAATAGAAGTGCAATCAAGTCCATAACTACCTGACTTTCAACACTTAGATTTGCTAAAGGGGCCAATGCATCAATAATAGGAGCCAAGAGAATCTCATCTATCTCCTGAAAATTCCTGTAGCAGAGGGGAGGGTTAGATAGAAAATTTGCAATACACACCAACTTATATGACTATGCATGTGTAATTTAATAATTTAGAATGACAACGTGTTTGACTGGATATTCTAATATCAGAAGAGCAGTTTTGGCCAATGTTTGCTCATACAACTCGAGAACTTTCACGCAGAACTTTGAGCATGATGACACAGTTCCTGAAAACCCTAAAACCGCAAATGTTATGTAACACATCCTTTCTATTCCCAAAAGAGTGTTTCCATTTGAAAGTCAACTCTTCTTTTTAGCGAGATCACTTTCTAAAGTTTCCCTCAGTAACTCAATTTAGTAGAAATGCAGGATACTATATTGCATTCAACTTTTTGTAACAGATTATAAGTTTGGAACATCAAAAGATTTGATAAGTGGTAACTTAAATTTCAACGGCCCTCTTATTTTGGAAGTCTCAAAAAGGAAAAAAAAAGGTCTTAAAATGGGATGGAGGGAACACGTATTACACCTACAACTGTTTAATAAGAGTACGATAAGCATGAGTTTTACTTTGAAGTTTGATAGAGCAATCTAGACAACATAATCAAAACAAGTAGTTACATTTATAAAGGGAAAGAAAAAACCTCACAAGGTAAGCCTAAAATAGCTTACTGATTGAGTTAAGGAAAATTTGTTCTGGGGACCAAAACAATTTAGTTGTTAAAGGAAAGAACCAATGACAGCTTTATGGTCATATATTCCCTAATGAAATGATAAACCAAGTAAACTGTAAACATATTGCATATAAATGTGCTTTGAGTAAATGACAAAGATCTGTTTAACCACCATACCAATCAAAAATCCAATCACGAGGATCATCATTCAGCAAATTAAATGAAAGTACAATCCTCCCATCAGCACCAACTGGAATAAACTCCCCGTGAATCAACCCTTCCTTTTTCCCACCATTCGCAAAAATCTTAACAAAAATCTCAGCTACCATATCAACCACTGCATCCACCTCCAAAACCCTACCCACAATCCAAGCATGCCGATCCTTCCCAACCACAGCCCTAATCTCCTCATCTCTATTCACCACCACAACCGTGTAAATCTTCCCACCATTTTCAACAGCCCCCTCACTTACACTCAATAAAGAGTGCAAGTATTCATCGAAACTTTCATCATTCTTCAAATTCTCATTCAAGTTCAAATCTTTTACTGTCCCACATCGCCACAATCCAGTGGAATCAACATTTTGACTTTTTGTACAATCAGTACCAGAGTCTAGTGTTACTGAGACGGAGTAATTGTTGACACAAGAGCCGCAAATTGGATCATTACTAGTAAACTTTTGCATATGACCTAGAATAGAAGAACCTAGTTTATTTGCACTGAATTCACTGTGGTCAAAATCAAGAAATATGGCATGGAATCGGCATGGGAATAACAGAGGATTCGAATCAATCGAATTTGAAAGTGAATCCATGTCGACAAATGGGAGTGGTGAGCGGTAGATCTCTATGGACTTGAGAAAGAATGGAAGTCCTATAATCAATCAATAAGAAATAGAATCACTAAAATCATAAATTTTATCAGAAAACAGTGCCACTATGCAATACATATATGTGTGTGTATATATATAGAGAGAGAGAATGTGAAAAAGATGCATAATTACCTAAAAGGAAAGACAATAGAACAGATATGGTAATGAGGAAGCGCTTCAATCCGGGTTTCGTTTTTCGCATGGTTTTGGGGTCGAAATCTGGTAAAGATTCGATCTTTTGCTTTTCTTCTGAAGTTTTGGGAGCTTCAGAGATTTCCGCCATTGCTGAATTCGCTTGAAGCTTGAACCTCACTGCAATTATACTATATGAGGTCTACGAGAAGAACAAATATTTGGAAGAAATACTAAAAGCTGTTTTAGGTCGTGGGTTCGATTCCGACAGAAGGGGGGAATTTGTTACTTTTCTCTTGGTCTTTTTTGTCATTGATTTTCATTGAAAATTAACAAAAATTAGGATTCTTTTTCTTGGGTTGAAAAAGGAGAAAAAAGAATATTTTCAATGAAAATTATAGAATGAAAATAGGAGGGTTACTAACATTATTATTAACTTTTTAATAAAAATTAACAAAGAAAGTAGGACTTTTTTCTTCTCTTTTTTCTCTAGATTGAAGTTTGTAACACTCTTGAGAGTAACATATTTTAATGGCACCAACCAAGTTTAGCGAAAGAAAAAAAATGTTTGGTTGGTCAGAAAAGTTGAATACTCTTGGTCTACTGGATGTTTATGTAAAGTTGTTCTCAACATACAACTCTTTCTTAAGTGAAGAGAATCGAGTAACGAGAACTGGCAAAAGTAACATTATACAAGTATATTTTCAAGTTCAGAACCATGTACATTACATCATTCATCTTTACTATGAGCAAGTATCTGCTGAGTATTTATGTTACATCATTCATCTTGATTTTTTGATATTTTGCCTAAAGTATCATGCATGAGCTTAAATGTGCAAAAACAGTGAGGTAGGTTTAGCCCAAGAAACACAAGTCATTAACCATGATGCCTTGATATGGTCTCTTGATGAAAATCTACAGATAACTTTAAAATTTTGTTCTTAAGAACACATTGATCCGTCAGTCTGAAATCTTTGTTTTCTCCATTTTCTCAGCAATGTTACATAACTTACATTCCACAGCCCTGTCAGCTTGAGATCCAGCAAACTTCTTGCTGAAATACATGACTTCTTCATTTGTCTGCAAAAGTTTTAACAAATAAATGCCAAAGTGAGTATGCAGCAACATATTGAGACGCAAATGAAGAAACTTAGAGAGAGAGAGTGTGTGGGTGTGGGTGTGTGTGTGATGGTAGAGATGATATCAAAAAAATACCAATTCTTTGAATAAAGGAGCGGGTGTCCCAATTACATGACCAGCAGGCAAGAGATCCCAGGGTTTAATTGCCCTGCCTAAATCTCCGTTCTCATCAGAAAGCGATAGTATATTCTCAGGAGGTAAGTTGAGCTGCTTTAGTACCTTGATTGGCATAACAACAGAAGAAATCAGTGAAAGATCAATTTAAACGGTTTGTGCTTGTAAAATTATGCAATGCATACCTCAATAGTAAATGATGGCATGAAAGGTTCTAACAAGCAAGGTATTAAATAAACCAGCCCAACTGAAGTTCTTATAACAATAGAGCAGGAAGGTTCATCTTCCTTGTACAGCTTCCAAAATTTGGAATTCTACATTTAAAAGTGGAATATTTAACAAACAGAAATGTGAAGACAAGTTCCAAAAGTCAATATATTTACAATATAAAGACTTACTTGCAGATATGCATTTCCTTCGCTTGAGATACTCATTCCGATTTTAAGTCCTAGCTTTAGTTTAATCTATGTCACATAATATGAAATGCAGTAAAGAACAATTAAGTTAAACTTAGTTGTGACAACAAAACTTCTGTCAGAGTTGCATCATTACCTTCTCCATGTCCTCTAAATATTGTTCCACATATTTACCAATCTTTTCCGCCAACGACTTTGTCAAGAAATGAGTTTCTGCCCCGGGAGCATCCGGGATTACAGATCCATATCCTACTCCTGTGAAGGAACTATAGAAGGTAGAGAGAAATGTAACAAAGATAAGGCATCTGGGGTGAGAAGTAAGGTTTCGCATGACCCAGGAACAACTGGGATTAATTCTAGATTACAGCTCGTTATCCTTCGAGTTTTTTAAGTTCCAATGATAACCAAAGGAAATAGATAAATGAACAATGAACCTTCAAAAAAAGCATGTAGTATCAGAACTTAACCACAAAATGGTGACTAACCTTGGGGTTTAGCGATGAAGGACAAGACCCGATTAACATAATTGCCCAAATTATTCAGCAACTCGGTGTTTAATTTTGCTTGCAAGTCCTTCCATGTGAATAGTGTGTCTGATGCCTAAATAAGATGTATGAACGTAAAAATTCTCTTAGTAATAAGATATAATAATGGAGTTGGGCCAGTTGGCAAACTGTTAACAAAATACAGAGTTAAACAACAAATTCTATATTAACAAAAACACACCTCAGGCCTGTTAGTTAGCAAGTAATATCGCCAGACCTCCGCAGGAATTTTTGTATCTTTAGCATCATTGCCAAACACTCCTACTCCTTTACTCTTGGAAAACTTTCCTGCATTCCCACAAGTCAGGGTGTCAAAATAATCACTAATCAGGTTCAATGGTCATATATTAACATCCATATCAGAAAGCACACCTGATTCATAGTTCAAATATTCTGTCACGCTAATGCTCTTCATCAACGTCCACTTTTCTCCAGTTCCAAGAAGTGTAGAAGGAAACATCACCTGAAATAAGAGGAAAATATGTTAATACAAAAAGCATACTTTATAATGAACTTGAAATATGCCCAAAGTATGCTAGCCTCTTTTTAAAAGATAAACCAACATACAATTAACATCAAGAGTTTAGGCAGAAATAGTGTAAAGCCTTGCCTTGAAATTGAGGATCAAAGTAAAATCAGGTAAAATAATTCCTATTCTGGTGTTTGGGTGAAAAGTTTTATCTTATAATAGAAATTGGAAATCCATCTGCAATCAAGAGCTGGGCTCTAGCTATAAAGATGAAATGTTGTACATATCAAGTGCGGGTGGGTTGTTATTTTCTGATATTGCTGCAAGCAAAGAAGATGAAGAACAACTGAACATAAAGACTAAGATGGCATCGACACCCCTGATGGCACTTCACTATTAGCAGCATAACTATTTATATCCCACCTCTTCCTTCAGTCATGAAAATTTCAGTTCTTTGAATTAGAACATCACTGAACCATACAAATTTCATGAATCAGCAGCATGATCTCAGGCAAGACACTCTTTAGGCATCTAACTTTTACCAAGTTTGTATCAACCGAACCAGATACAAGTGAGCACGCAAAAGATGCAAGAAAGAGCAATGATGGGTTTTTTTCAACTATAAGAGAAATCATAAGAACCAAATGTTCCAATATACATAGTAGAACACTAATACAAAGCAAAAGCTAACTTCAAAAAACCACAAGGAGATGAGATATCTTACAGTGTGGAACGGTACATTATCCTTGCCCATAAACTGATAGAGCTCCACATCTTCGGGATTTTTCCACCACTTTTCCCAGTCACTCGTGTGACATGAAGTAATCGATACGTATCCAATAGGTGCATCAAACCACACGTAAAAAACCTTCATGTGATTGAAGAAAGTTGATCAGTTTTAGTTATGAAAAACTTGTATGGCAGTGTATATTGAACTTCCATTAGATAATATTAGCATTCAAAAAAGAGACAAACATAAATGTAAAGTAGACATCTTTCTAATCCAACCTTATCCTTATATTTCTCATGTGGAACAGGAACACCCCACTTCAGGTCTCTAGTAATACATCGAGGCTTAAGTCCTTCTTTAAGCCATGCATATGTGGCCTTAATAGCATTTTCGCTCCAGGATCCTTCAACTGACATTTTGTTGATATACTCGACTAATTTATCCTTCAGTAATGGTAGCTCTAGGAACAAGTGATCGGTGTCTCTGATTCGCGGAGTTGCCTGACATACCTGTTGGAAACCAACTTTTGTGGATGAAAAGATAGAGCAAATTGGGGGGAGGGGGAATGAAGATTTTTAAATTTTCAAATTTCAATCCTCATAGATCATAATCAAATTGCACAAGTTATTTCTATCAGAAAATAATACTACTACGAAGGATTCACCTTGCATTTAGGATCTTTCAGCTCAGCTGGATTCAACAGCTTCCCACACTTTTCACATTGATCTCCGCGTGCACAGTCATAATTGCAATCTGGCATTGGGCAGATACCCTCAACAAGCCGGTCAGCTAAGAAGCGTTGGCAGGTGTCACAAAAGGGCTGTAGTGATCCATATACATAACAATGAAACAAACTCTTCCAGAAAATTCACAAACGATAAAATGTAAAACAAAAACATATTAGGATATGTAATAAAGATTAAGCATTAAATAATGATGTACCTGCTGCATTGTGTTTTCAGAAAGCCAGTTATTCTCAAATAACTTTGTGAAAATAGCTTGGCAAATTTCAGTTTGCTGAGGCGATGATGTGCGTCCGAATTCATCAAAACTTATGTTGAACCAATTGTAGATATCTTTATGTATGGCATGGTATCTGCAAAGTTATGAAACATAGATTGAAAATGAGTTAAGATGCAATCTGTCACCAAATAATTGAAGTCATTGATAAAAAGCACATGCACCATGGATCAGGAAAGGCTACTTAAAACAACTCAGGAAAACACAATATGCTTCATGCATGTAATTCAATTCAAAAAATTAAGTGTCACATGTGCTCATGCATGTATACAGTATACACACTTTAAGAAATAGCAATTTAACCTAGTTTAGGGCCTCAGTTATATTGATTAGCAGAGGTCATAAAGTTTGAAAGAGCTAGTCATAACTTTCTCAATCATTAACATATTATTTAGCCTGCTAGTATTTATTGTATGCGCATGAATGAGGCCAAATTTCCTATTTTGCGATCTCCTTTACAAATTATTCCATAAATGCTTGAATCATGATTATATTGTAGAAAAAATGTAACTTGGACATCATTTAATCAAAAAATCTCAAAGCACAATAGAAGATAATGATAATACTAAATAAAGCGAATACTAATTATGAATCGGCGTACAAAGAAGCTGAAATGAGAAATTTTACTTTTCGCATATCTCCTTTGGAGTAGAACCTTCTTCCATGGCCTTTGTCTCCGTAGCTGTCCCATATTCATCAGTTCCACATATGTATAACACATTATAGCCACGGAGCCGGCAAAGGCGAGCAAACACATCTGCACTTAAAACACCTGAAAAGGTAAAATAGGGCAGAAAAATATCAAGTTTTTGAGAAAATTTAGAAAGTATGATCAATTCCCTGTATATATAAGAAGTGACAAACAAGTCCAAATAAGCTCTTGTTCTTTGGTATCATAACATCTACTATATAAAATATATATTGGAGGCGGAGCGGGGAATTTAAAAAAATTGCTTGATATTATTTTTCTTCCACAGTGTATAAAATCTTTCTTTCAGTTTCAAGATGGCTAGTATTTTCTAGGAAACATAACAATGATCATCATGCAGGGAAAACTTAAAAATTTACTTACAGCCGATGATGTTGCCTAGATGAGGGACGTTATTGACATAAGGCAAAGCACTGGTGATCAGTATGTTTCTTTTTCCCGGAATTGGTAGCTTTGTTTCATCTTTCCGGCCACTGGCTTTTTCTGCCATATTGTGAGACAAATGAATGAGAATCACTTTCTTGGGAATTCTTGACTTTTCTGTAACTTCAACTAGCATATATATATATATATATATATATATATATACATAATTAAGGTAACCAAAATGGAATCTTGATGTCACACTTATTAAACAAAAATGAATAGAAGAAGAAAAGACTTAATCTTGGAGCAGGGGAAAGGGTCAACTTCAAGTTGAGCTCCCACTAACCATTAAAGCTTCTCTATTTATGCAAATACTGGTATCACTTTTACAATTGGAATGTGATTCTGATTCCCTCCAAACAGAAACAGCACTACTTTCCCTCCAAAATAAATAAAGAACATAAACTATATATACTCCCTCCATTTTCATATTACTAGATAATAAACACACACACAAATTGTATTCCAAAAAAAGAGGGAGTATAAAGAAAAAGGGGATTCCAAGTTCCCCAATATCTATGTTGACATGTTATTTAAATGGCTTAAAAACCTGAAATCTGTCTTCTTAGTCCGTAGAGATAGAGCATCCATTTCTAAGATCCATGCTTGATTGATACTATCTGGGCTTCTTGGTCATGGAACTTCTAGTAGTCAATTAATAGCATCCTACGCCGGGATTGATGACATAAAAATTAGTCGCAAAGTATTTGATACATTGCCTCGTAGAGGCATTGATAGCTGGAATGCAATAATTATTGCATATTCGCGAAAAGATAGCCCGGTTGAAGTAATAAATCTCTATGGGCAGATGAATTTGGAAGGAGTTAGACCTGACAGCTCTACTTTTACGGTGGCACTCAAGGCGTGCACGAGCTTGTTGGATTTGGAAATGGGTGAAGAGATTAGAAGGAGAGCTGCTGAGTGTGGTTATGAATATGATGTGTTTGTTGGTTCTTCTGTTTTGAATTTGTATGCCAAGTGCGGAAAGATGGATGAAGCAATGCTCGTGTTTGATAAAATGCCAAGAAGGGATCTTGTTTCTTGGACAACCATGATCACGGGGTTTGCGCAAAGTGGGAATATGAGTGAAGCAATTCATATATATAGGCAAATGAGAAAAGAGGGATTGGAAGGAGATAGAATTGTGATGTTGGGGTTGATTCAGGCTTGTGCAAATATTGGAGATGGAGATACAAAAGTGGGTCTTTCTGTTCATGGGTATATGATTAGGAGACATCTCCCAATGGATGTTGTTGTGGAAACAAGCCTTGTGGACATGTATGCCAAGAATGGAAGTTTGGAGCTTGCTTCTTGTGTGTTTAGGAGAATGCACTATAGGAATGTCATTTCTTGGAGTGCTTTGATCTCTGGCTATGCTCAAAATAGTTTTGCTGCAAATACACTTGAATTGTTGATAGAGATGCAGAGTTTTGGATTTAAGCCTGATTTGGTCTCGATTGTGAGTGTACTTCTGGCATGTTCCCAAGTTGGCTTTTTAAAATTGGGTAGATCTATACATGGTTATAGTGTGAGAATGCTTGATTCTGATAAAGTTTTGACTACTGCATTGATTGATATGTACTCAAAATGTGGATTACTTTTGTGTGCACGTACGTTATTTGATCAGGTAAGTTCTAAGGACTCGATCTCTTGGAATGCTATGATTGCTAGCTGTGGCTTCCATGGAGATGGAAAGGAAGCTCTCTCGCTCTTCCTCCAGATGACACAGACAAACTCAAAACCTGATCATCGACATTTGCTTCTCTTCTTTCGGCTTTAAGTCATTCCGGTTTAGTAGATGAAGGACAGTACTGGTTTGATCTCATGGTTAGTGAATTTAATATCCAACCCAGTGAGAAACATTATGCTTGTATGGTTGATCTTTTGGCCCGTGGAGGATGTGTAAAAGAAGCTCATGATCTAATCAAATCCATGCCATATGAATCAGGGATTGCCATATGGGTTTCTCTATTGTCTGGTTGCCATAATCATGGTAACTTGTTAATAGGAGAATTGGCAGCAAAGAAGGTTCTTGAGTTAAACCCGGATAACCCGGGAATTTATTCTCTTGTATCAAACTTCTTTGCTGCTGCAAGGAGGTGGAATGAAGTAGCTGGCGTGAGGACGGTCATGAAAAAGACCGGGACAAAGAAAGTACCCGGTTACAGTGTTGTCGAAATGGATGGGACACTTCACACTTTTATTATGGAAGATAAGAGCCACTGTCAACATAAACAGATAGTGGAAATTTTGGAGAACCTAGAACATGAAATGATAGCTTTAGATCATATACAAAAGATTGAAACTGCTTAGCATAATCTTGAGTAAGAGCTTAGTTAAAATTCAAAATCTCAAGTACGGATTGTGATGAATCTGAGGAGGAGATTCCATAAGCCAGGTTCAATCCTATCAAATTCTCAAAACCTATGAGAATGGCTCGTAGATCCTACTCTTAATCTCTCTCCCACACTAATTCCAAACCTTGGCAGTCTCTGTTCCGTCCTGGAAACTTTCTTATCAGGTTAGTCTAGCATTATTAACACGTTTGAGAATTTTAAGCTGTCGGGTTCAAGCTATTGCAGTGGCATGCAGAAAAGAAAAGAAAGATTTGGCCTTCTATTGGGATTCGATTGTTAACCGAAGTAAGATATTTCTGATTTTGTTGCCTGATATTTGGATGGTTTGGAAAGGGTGTAAATTGCAAAACATGGAGTACTGTCTATTAACAACAACAATGTAGAAAGGAAGGCTGGTTTTTTTGTTTCTTTTTTTAATATACACTGATACCGATACTGCTGCATCAAGGAAGTAAACGAGTAATTTGAAGAAAAATTATGTAGCTTTTTGTTGAAGCTATTTGATTCCACTAACATTGGAGGAAATAAATGCTCTAAATTACTGTAATTCATTAGTCTGGAATCTGGATGAAGCTCTACAAACCAGTTTCAAAACCCACATCAAAATCTCTTGATGCTGTCAATGACAGATCTTCGAATTGTCGGTGTGAAAAAAGTAATATAATTCAATGACACCAAGTATATTTGATAAGTAAAGTTTTTATCTACTCACAAAAGAAACAAACTTAAGAACAAACTCACAAAAGAAACAAACTTAAGAACATAGTAGTCATCAACAAATTCAATTAGGTTACACCATTAGTTGGAAAAGAAAATAAGATAAAAAATGGAAAAGCCAGGTTCAGGAACCAAACAGATGATAGAATTTCTATTTGACAAAATAATAAAAACATACAAAATTTTCAACATTGGGCTGAACAACCCATTCCCCTTTCTCTTCCTCGTCTTATAAGAATGGCAGATCGACACATCCTGCACAATAAAGGAGAAACTTGCACATGAAACCAAATCTCAACTCCTGCCTCCTACAGTTTGGGCCTGAAGAATTTGGTTGTCCTCTAACAGACGATCATATTCCAGGAGTAGATCTGCCATTTGTTTCTGAAGGGCAGCTACATGACCTTCAGCTGTCTCAACCCGACTGCCCTTTCCTTCATACTCCAACTTAAGCTTCTCCAAGTTCTTAGTTAATTCGGAGATTTCTTTCTGCAGAAGCTTTGTTTCCTCTTTTGCTTTAGCTTCGTTTTCTTTAAGTTGCAGCTTTTCTTTCTCAAGCTTTTCAACTTCCTTTCTTGAAGCTCCAACTGTAGTTCTCAAGCTGATTAATTTTCGGAGATGATAGTGCATGCGATCAATTAAGAGTCCAAGAAAAAGCGAAAACCCTGCAAGATCAGTTTAGGCCTATAAGGGCACAATATTGAGCTTAAAAAGCTACAAACAAGTAAAGCATCTCTCACTGATTATCTGGATAATAATACAAAAGTGTAGATCTATCATCATTCTTCTATTCCATTTTTTATTATTTCTACAACATGCTTGAATTTCTACTATCAAATTTAAGGTCACATTTGAAGGATGAATTTATTGGAAGGGGATCAAGGTTTAAATTCGCAGATATGAAGAAGGTTTGCTATTCATATAAGTTTAGGAAATTTAGGGGGAAAACAGATATCCAACAATACATTATCTGGTAGAATCATTGCACAAATAGAAACTTCATGGATATGGATGTCAAATCTCATACTGAGCTTCATCCACCATGACAACCCACAAAGCTAGATTGCCGAGGTATAAGTTCTCAAATCTATCCTTCCAGCATGTGAATTTACATCTAAGCTATCAAATCCTAATTTATGCTACTAAAGATTGTTAAAAGACATACGTTTAGCAAATTTAGAATTCTTAACTCTGGATGCAACCTAAAAACCACACATAAGTGACCTTCAGCTTTACTCTGGATACATTAGCTCAGAAATCATCCCCTCACATAAACATACTGATCTGAATATCTGATCAATTGGAGAAGCAAAGGATGTTATTTGCTAGAACCTCCCTGCTTTTCTGGATCAATGGAGAGCAGTTTTACCCAAAACATGAGGGCCCAAACTGAAATTGGTGTCTGCACAAAACCAGAGAATATGAACCAAAGTTGCACACGTGATGTGCATGCAGCATGAGCATAGAACAGCACATTATCATCGCAAAATTTGCAGTAAGGAATAGGATCTCCCTGCATCCTATAACCACACTCCAGGCTCTTCAATGCACCTCCAGACAGCATATCACCCCAATGCTATAACTAGTACTGCCAACATTCAATATCAAATCTTCTTATGATTGTCTTTTCAAGAAGCCAGCTTAGCTCCAGATCCTTAATAAATTATCTTATTCCATAAGTTCATTTCTCATCTGTCATTATGCTTCAACCTGCAATTTTCTTATCCTCCCTTCTCTCACTGTGACTGTTTTGAATTAAACTCATTTTTTATACAAGTAGAATAATATTTAAAGAGGCACCAAGGGAGTGCCAGTGTGCTACCATGAACAATGACAGAGTAACAAAAAAACTGCCAAAGCCTGCACCACCTTGACACATAACCTATCAAGTTCCGAGGCTAAACTCCGCAAAAAAAAAAGAAATCAACAAAAGCAACTTGACTGCCTACTTCCAAGCATAATCTTAAAGGAATACAGCAGCAATTGTCTTAAAATAAACTCATTCCAAACGGTTTAAGAACAATGGCCTACTTCCCACCAAACATAGATAAATTGAAGGGTGGTAACCTCATTATAAAGAAATTTCTCGTTCAATCCTATTAGTTTACACTTCCTCCGACGCAAAATTAGAGAGAAATTTATGAAAAGATGATTTTTAAGAAACTTTATTTTTCAAAGATAACAATAACACCTGCTAGAAATGTAGTAATAAAGGCACGATAGTAATTAATCCATCATAATGGCATGTTAGGAACAATGTTCTAAAAGGCGCTAGGCGGGAGGCGAGCGGTCAGGGGGCCTAGCGCCTAGGTGACCTAGGCGGGGGGGACTACGCGAGATTTTATATTTTAAACCAATTTTAATATTTTATCTTACATTTATCCAAACAAAACAATAATATAAAGCAAAACAATCTATAATAAAGATAATAAAGACATTTGCTTAAAATTCAAATTCAAACATGCAATTGTTCAAAGTTCAAACATATTTTTAACGTATTAGTTTTATTCATAAACAAAATTGCTATTAAATAATAAAATTTAAAATTTCAAGAATTTAATTCAATATTAAAATTAAAAAACTAAACATAAATTTAAGAATTATATTGAATTAAACTAAATATTACAAATGTATCATCATTTATATAATTTGAAGTTGGTACAAATTCAAAAATTACAACTATAATAAAATTATCCATTTTGACTTGATATTGTTAACTTCTTGTTGTGATTTGATATACTACAACATGTATTATGAATATGGTAAATCATTAGAAAAATAAATATATCTGCTTTGAGTAGTTATTAAAATAAAAAAAACCTCTCCGTCTAGACCCTGCCTAGGACCCGCATAATTTCCTAGAAGAGTTTTTTTGCCGATGTGAGCCTAGGTGAGGCGCCAAAGAGGCATGGCGCCTAGGCGAGGCACCAAGGGGTGGCGCGCTGGCGAGGGCATGAGGGGGCCTGGCGTCTGGGAGGCGTGGCGGAAGTTTTAGAGAACCTTTGGATAGGAACTTCACGTCGCTTTATAATCTAAGCCTAAAAATGTATCTCTACTTTTGGATGGATGGACTATACAAGATTCATTCATTAGACGCAACTAAAAAAACCATGTCGAAAGATACCTACGTAGCCTTGTAACTGCACAGGGAAATAAAGATATCAAAATAGGGAATCTATCTATTCTAAAACAAAAGGTTTTCTAGGATTAAATAATCAAATTAATACACACAAAATACACATCTCAAAATTACAACAAAAAAAAAAGGAAAAAAGAAAGAAAAAAAAGGCTGATTATATATATTTATGGGATCACCAGTGAAATGACATAATTCTCATTTTTTGGTAAATAAGTAAAAGATGTAAAAAAAAAAAATCAAATATAGACATAATGGATCCCACACAATCAACCAATAACAATCAACCAATTGAGACACAAGTCTATTCACAAACAAAATCATAGAAACTATATAAATGCTCATATAGAGTAGGGATCATACCCATGAGAGAAGCCTCTAGCAAGTGGGTCCTCCAAAGAACCTGATCCATTGGTGTCATGGAACCAACCTTAGCACCTTTGTTCTGAATCTTGACAATGCTAATTGAGTTTGAGAAGAGGATCACCGACATAGTACCAGCAATAGTTAAAACAGTACCCTTTAGCATCTTTACTTGATCCAATCCATTCATCACTAGCTCCCTCAATGGACCAATCTTCACCATTAGAAGCAATGCCACAAACCCCTCAGCAAAAAGAATCAAGTACAACAACTGAATCATCTTTACCGAAAGATAATTAGCTCCTTTCTACAATTGTCAAGTTTCCCAAAACTTATCTCAAGTAAGTGCCCAAAATAATGAAAAAACTCAGCTCACAACCAAATTATCCCTTCATACAATCAAATACGTAGAGATTTTAGATCCCTTGATAAGTCCTAACTAAAAAGAAACAAACTTTGCATAAACCCACTTCAGAAACTCTGATTTAACCCTTAAAAAAAGAGAACTTCTCATTAAAAATTAAAAGTTAGCTGAAGCTACCCAGTTCTTCAATTCATGGGATTCAGGCTTTGCATATGTAAAATACCTACTTGAACACCAAAACCCACCAACAGCAACGGTAAAAAGAAAATCTTGAAGTGCGCCTAAATAGGTTTCAGTCTTGCAGTTAAAGGGTGAAAATCTTACCTCTGAAGCTAGTTTTTGAACAAAAAGTAAAGGTTTTTGTAAGACTACAGATCTGTAAAATTGGCTACTACTGGATAATTAAAACCCAAATACTCTTTTAATGTGTTCATTCTAAATCTTAATTAATGGTTGTGACTTTTGGGAATTCGAGGAATGGGGTTTTGCTTTACAGGGCGAAAAGAAGAAAAAATAAATATAGAAAAGAAAAAAATATAAATGAAGGAGAAGTTTTGTAGGAAGCGTAAATGAGGGAGCCAAACAATACTTCTTGGCACTAAAAAGACTGAAGTACAGTACAGTACTTACCCTCATACGACCAACCGTGCTTGAGGATTCAGGGAGGGTTTAGAGAGATTCTTTTTTGGTTTTTGCTGTGTTTGATTTTTTAACTTTGACCCTCCATCAAAAAATTATGGGCACAAACTAATTAATTTTTGAAAATAAATTTATTAGGATAACAGAATATCAAGTATCAACACTCCCTTTTACACAATATACAACTTTTTTGGAAGATATCTCTTTTAATGATATTAAATTTTAATTTTAATTTTAATGAAAACATTACAAGTATATGAGTGTGTCCTCTAAAATATTAATGTATATATATGAGAAAATTAAAGTTTAATAAACTTTTATATTAGATGGATGTTGTAGTAGTTAGTATTACTTTTTAATATATGCCATGCCATAAATAAATTAAATTATTCAAGTCACATCTTCTGTAATTAGTGAAGAGAGAAAAGAAAAAGAAAAACAATTGTTCTGGACGAGGTAGAGAAAAAAAACAACAAATAGAACATGGAAAATTTATTTATTTATTCAAAATTTTCTTTGATTAAATTGCTATTATACTACATATTATTCCTATTTTGTTTACTGTTAGAAGTTTAGCAAGATGTAAAAGCCCATAGTGGTGCAACTAGAAAGAGTTTACCTTCACTGAAAATGTAGGCTGGCCCAAAGTTTTTAAAATCACAGACTGGACATAAATATTTTGAACATCAAGGTTACTGGGCTCCTGCACATGCAACCACATTCCAACATAATTAAGTACTCTAATTTCATCCAACTTGAGATAGTATAAATAAATTTTAAAAACTAATCGTATACCAAGTAATATTCCAAATTTGTTACTAGTTTTTTTTTCAATAATATTACTATCGCATAAAAAAATCACATAATCTTTATATCTGGCATGCATATTTATATTTATGGTACTCACGACATATGGAGCCCACAAATATATATATGTGTGTACGTAAGTATTATATGATTTTTTTTTATGTGATAGTAGCATTATTAATTTTCTTCCTTTCTCCACCTGCGTTCTATCATCTATGTGTTTTACTAATTTGTTCTTTATTTCTTGGTGTACTATTGTCATATTTATATTTATATTGTCATTCATATTTTTACTAGTTTTATGTGATAGTTTGTTCTTATTGATTACGCTTAACTCTCTTTTGTCCCTACAATTTTAGATATATTATTATTTTATCTTTTTAAAATTAATTTAATTTTTATCATTCTATTTAGTACTTTAAATTTTATAAAATTTTAATTTTTATCTCACATAATTTACACACGCAGCACTTGTGCCACTTAATGGTAATACATATAAAACATTAAAATTTTCCATGTAATTATGAATATTATCATCTTACCATTTTTACACATACAATCATAAACTTGGTTGGTCTCAAACATAGTGCTATAAAAATGTAAATGTCATTACTGGAGTACTTTTTAATCAACTAAATTAAGACTATGAACGCTAAAGCGCTTTTAAGAAATACTAGTGTGTATTAATTGGAGGTAGAATAAATTTAATTTTAATCTTGTCATACTAGTCTATAGAGAATATTTGAGAAATGGTAGCACTAAAAAGTCTATGAAAACCGAGTAATATATATATATATATATATACAAAATAGATTCAGTACGGGAGTTCGGACTAGAGTAAAATTGTAAGACCCCAGCTTTTATAAATAAAGATGAATTTTTCTATAAATATTATTTTTGAATATTATGGAATAAATTTGATATAATGTTATAGTTGTGGGTAATATTTATAAATTTTGCTGAAAGTATGCAAGTTGTTATAAAAAAATTCGTTTGGTGGGGAATATTCTTTTTGTTAGGGAATATTCGTACTGATAGCTACTCAATCATTGGTGGACCCTACAACATTATTATCGGATTGAAAGCGACAAAAATATTTTTATAAAAAACTTGGGCGGAATTATTCTGAATTAAAAAGCTGTTGAACTACCCGGTGGTAAAATACGATGAATGGCGTGGTTGCGTAGTACAAGAAGACACGGTATTGATTATTGATCTTTACGTGAGAAGTCACTCGGTATGCTTCAATTATTGCTACTGATAATTCACGATCATATCTCTTATATTATTGATTGATTATTGTCGCGATTATCATACGTAAAATATGTTATAGTATTAAATCGATAATTGAGACGACAAGTTATAAATGATTAATAATTATTGAAAGATTAAATATGTGTTTTGATTTGTGGTAAGTTTGATTATTTTTGGGGGCTCAATATGTCATCATCTAAGAGTCTCTTCATCATTGATAGTATTTACCTTCGTCGATAGTAATTATCCTTGTGAATAGTATTTACCTTTAAATCGATAGTAATTACCCTTGTGAATAGTATTTACCTTCGTCGATAGTATTTACCTACCGTTAATAGTAATTACCTTTACCAAAGGTCGAACCACTTGTCGCGTTTCACATTCTGAGCGTCAAACCCGGTCGTCAATGAGCCACTTGCTTTTTTTCACTTCTATAGAGTGCTAAGTAGAAATCTTCTATAAATAGAGGCCTAGGGCTTCATTATTTTCACGAATTCATTCATTTATAGAGAGAGAAAGTATAGAAAGAATAAGAGAGAAAGAAGAAGAGTATTTTATTCTTCTACTTCTTTGCGATATTCAATCTCCTACCAAAAGTAAGGGGTGTTATTCTTTCTTATTCATGAAGAAGAACTATTGTTATTCCATTGCTTATTATTACATTGGAATAACTTTGTATCGTGGTTTACCTATACTTGGTGACATTCTTCTATTATTACCGTTGGAACATCACATGCGTGTGTTTTACAGGACTGGTTAAAATCTTTATTATTACATTGGAACATCCATGCGTGTTTTTGCTTGGGACTGGTTAAAATCTTTATTATTCATTGGAACATCACATACGTGTGTTTTTAGGACTGGTTAAAATCTTTATCATTCTGTTGGAATATCTATCTGTGTTTTTTACCGGATGCGGTTCCATCTTTATCATTCTGTTGGAACATCCCATGCGGTGTAATTTCACGACTTTGGTTCCGTTATTTATTATTACATTGGAATAACACATGCATGCGAGGTCTATCGCATGCATGGTGATTTCTTTTGTTATTCCATTCTTTATTATACCCGGTTTAGTTAAAACTTTGACTTCTATACTCCATGAAATTAGTAGAATATCCTTGATATTTGCGTTTCATCGATATCTTTCATGGAAATATTCTTACGATCATTCTTGAATTTTACTCTACAAAACAAAGATCGTGTTGATAATTTGGGCGTTAATAATTTCTGGATAAAATAATTCTTGAACTTGTTTTATTGAATTCTTATATCATTGTCATCATCCTCATGTTTATATTTTTTTGAAAGTCATCGCAGGCTCTTGTAGTGCATAGATGGACTTGGTATGATTATGAAGAGAGACTATTGATTGTAATCATAACCGTAGTAATGTTACAAATGATGTGATAAAAAATTCTCGATTGGTAGTAGTGCATTGATGGACGATTGTTGGCATGATCATGACCATTAATGAATACACAAATATTCTTGGCCCGTAGTGCGTGAATAATTGTGGTCGTGATACTAAAGAATATCCTTGGCCAGTAATGCGAGGGGTGATTCGATGATGTGGAATATTTATTAAAGTGAGTCTCAAATATATAAATGATGATGAAAACCTTTAAAACCTAAAAGATAGTAGACTTTATTTTCTACTTGACTCTTTTAATGGATTGCGATATTCACCGCAGCTTAAACTGGTTGTCTATTGTATTTTATCGGTTTAACATTATTGAAGACTATTGATAATTTATTACGCATTATCTTAGTCATAATATTTCTTCTTGGGCTAGTTGAGCTCACCCTTTCTTTCACTTATTCTCTTGAGGAAATGATAATATAATTTGGGACGAGTCGGGGAAGCGAGTGATGGTCACGAAGATAGCATTAGTAGTCCTCACTATACGTAAAATAGTGTGATAATAAGCTCGTAATGAGGACTTTTTGTTTGAGTTTGTATAATATCTAGTAAGCGATATTTGTATTTAAACTCACGATTTATGTCGTATTGCATACCACGACAGTTATGTTAATAAGTTGTATTTAAATTCTGTACCATGTAAGTGGCGACTCAAGATGGGTGATGTATACCTAATTTTGGGGGCGTCGCGGTTTAGTATCGAGCTTAGGATATGATCCTGGCTAAGATGTGAGAATAGTACTAGGAGGAGAGGCAGGGGAATACCTTCGCTAGTATGACCTACCTAAGTTTATATGCTACTTTATTGGTTGGTCGGAAGATAGGGATAATTTGTTACATGTCAATTAACCTTTTGTTTTGTGGCGATGTCTGAAAATGACATCCGAGAATGTTGAGAAGCCTTGATGGGCGCAGCGATCGTTGATTCACCACATATCAATAATCGGGATAATGTGCATCGGAAGGCGACAATCTCATCACAAACAACAACTTGACCAAATGACGAATGATCAAATGTTGAGAGGCTTTATACGAATTTATGCAATGAGAAAGCGAGAGGCGACTCGCCCAAAACGTAGGTGGAAACACGGAAAACTCTCGAGGCCATCACATTAAACAATTTAAGGAGCTGGGACCACCGGAGTTTAAGGAGAGCAAAACCACTTCTCAGGCGGAAGCATGGATAAAGCAGATTACCAAGATATTTGATGTCTTGGGATGCTCCGAGGAGCAAAAGGTTCCCTTTCACGCCTTTTATGTTCTTGTGAGAGGCGGATTCTTGGTGGGAATCGGTAAAACGTACTCAACGGTATTGTCTTGAAGATATCTTGGGAGAAGTTCCAGAGGCATTCAACGACAAATACTTTCCGAAAGTATTCGCCATACATGAAGGAGGTGGAGTTTATCAAGTTGGAACAAAACAATATGGCCAGTGTCGCAATACGAGGCAAAATTTGCGGAGTTATCACGGTTTCGTCCACTGGTGGATAATGAAGAGAGAATGGCGCGAATGTTTTTTAAGAGGTTTGAAGCGGGAGATACGTCAACATCTTATTTTTCATAAAGCGTGTTTGTATTCGGATGTTGTAAATAGGGCTCGATTAGTGGAAGTAGCGATAATGAGTCAACGCAACTAAAAAGAAGCGGTGGCAAAATTATAATACCGGCGAGAATAGTCATCGAGGCGGTGACAACAAGCGTGGAGGAATCAGCGGGCGAGATATGGTAACCACTTGATGGTGTGTAATCAGGTAAAACAATAAGAATGGACATTTCAAGAAAAGGAGATTCAACAATGATGGAAAGACGTCAAAGACCAAAGACCCATTGTTAAGGAAGGAGAAAGACCACTCATCATATGCTTCAAATGCGGAGGAGAGGGACACATCGATCAAGCTGCGTCATGCGAGTCAAAAGCATGTTATAATTGTGGAAGAGAAGGTCACTTAGCTCGATTTTTGTCGTTCACAGAAAGACAAATTCAACTAGGATGGAGACACCAAAGGCCATCCAGAAAATTCAAAGCCGGTAGTCTGAGGAGAGCATTTGTTGTGACCTCCCAAAAGCGAGGAATCCGAATGAGGTCATCACGGGTAAGATTATCATAAACTCTAATGAAGTCTATACTTTATTTGATCTGGGTTCTACCCATTCTTTTATTTCTCCTACTTGCGCTCATCGATTAAATTTGACTCAGGAGAAATTAGACTTTGACTTATCTGTGAAAACTCCGTTGGGAGAAACCTTCATTACATCCCTTTGTTTATAAGTCTTGTTTGGTTCAAATCGGTACCCTCACATTACCTGTCGATCTTATTTCATTAAAAATACTTGCATTTGGCGTGATTACAAGGATTGATTGGTTAACTACATATCATGCAAAAATTGATTGTTTTTGTAAGGTTGTTAGCTTTCATATTCCTAATCAACCTATTATGCGAATTCAAACGACAAACCATTAAAATCAATCACGGTTAAATCTCAAGCCATAAAGCTATTCGTTTATTGAAAAAGCGGATGTCAAGCTTTCTTAGCTCATGTCATGATTTAAATAAAAATACGTCGGTTTTAAACGATATTCCTATTGTTAATAAATTTCTGACGTATTCTAGAAGAACTTCCGCCTACCCCCCCAGGCGTGAAATTGAATTTTGTATCGACCTTGAACCCCAGACAAAACCTATTTCCAAAGCCCATATCGAATGGCTCTATTGAACTTCAGAGAGTTAAAGACCCAAGCTGCAGGAATTGTTAGACATTGGCTTTATTCGTCTAGTACTTCTCCTTGGGGTGCCCTGTCTATTCGTGAAGAAGAAGAAAGATGGGAGTATGCGACTTTGTATTGATTATCGGGAGTTGAATCATGTCACCATCAAAAATAGGTATCCATTGCCACGTATTGATGACTGTTTGACCCGGTTGCAAGGAGCCAAATTCTTTCAAAGATTGATCTTCGTTAGGATATCACCAATTGAAGATTAGAAGCCGTGATATTCCAAAAGCGGCTTTCGAGAACTTCGATGACGGGCATTATGAATTCTAGTCGTGTCCTTTGGATTGACTAATGCTCCTCGCCGCCTTCATGGATATGATGAGCCAAAGTATTCAAGGAATATTTAGATCACTTTGTGGTCGTCTTTATTGATGACATCCTTATTTATTCCAAAAGCCGTGAAGATCATGAAAGCAACACTTCGAGGTCGACACTCCAAAAGCTTCGTGAATATAAGCTTTATGCCAAGTTGAAGAAATGCGAGTTACGGCTTGAAGAAGTAGCATTCCTTGGGCGCGTGGTATCAAGTCATGGAATATCTGTTGACCAAAGAAAGATTGAAGCTATTCAAAGTCGGGAACAACCTAAATCGATGGATCAAGTCACGTAGCTTTCTCGGTTTAATTTGGTTATTATCGGAGATTCAGTAGAAGGATTTTCTCGAATCGCTATTCCATTGACTTCGGTGACTCGGAAAGATACAAAGATTCGGTTGGAGCGAAGAATATGAGAAGAGTTTTCAAGAACTCAAGAGGAGACTTATTTCAAGACCTGCCGTTACGGCAATACCATCCAGCTCGGAGGATTTGTCATCTACAGTGATGCTTGAGCAAAAAGGTTGGGATGTGTTCTTACGCAACATGGAAAAGTTATAGCTATGCCTCATGACAACTCAAAGAATATGAGAGGAATTATCCTACTCATGATCTAGAGTTAGCAATTATTATCTTCACACTTAAAATTTGGAGGCATTACTTGTATGGGGGAGAAAGTGGAGATCTTTTACGGATCATAAAAGCCTCAAATATTTCTTCACTCAAAAGGAACTCAACATGCGACAACGACGTTGGCTTGGCTCATTGAAAGATTATGATCATACCATCGATACCATCCCGGAAAAGCGAGCGTGGTAGGTGGCGCATTGAGTAGAAAATCATATGCAAATACGAGTGCGATATTGTCAGTATAAAGACCCATTTTGTGTGACTTGCAAAGGATGGAGATAGAATTAAAGACTCGTGGTCGCGTGTGATGATAAGCGAGTATCTGAGTAGAGCAGACTTTAATTGATAAAGTTAAAATTGCTTTCAAGCCTACGAGACACAGGTGACGATGCGTATGAGGAAGAAAGTCAGAGAAGGTCTTTATCTGGGAAGCAAGAATCGATGAAGAAGGAATACTTGAGTCAACTCGGACTATGTGTTCTAACGACCACGATTTAAAGTATAATATCATGATGGAGGCACACAACACACCATTTGCAATCCATCACAGGAGTACCAAAATGTATCATGATATTAAATAAATACATTTTGGTGGAAGCGATATGAAGAGAGAGAGATAATATTTGTTTATCTCAAGGTGTCTAACTTGTCAACGAGTTAAAGCGGAGCATCAAGTACCAAAAGGTCCATCAGAACCACTTGAAATTCCAGAATGGAAGTGGGAGCACATTACCATGGATTTCAATTCTGGGTCTTCCTAAGGTTTCTCAAGGCATTGATGCGATTTGGGTCATTGTTGATAGGTTGACCAAGTCCGCTCATTTCTTCACCGTCGAGAAACTTATACACTTGAACGTCTTGCGTCGTTACATACATAAACGAGATTGTAAGATCGCATGGTATCTGCAGTATCCATAGTTTCGATCGAGACCCAAGATTCACTTCACGATTTTGGGTTAGTTTGCAAAAAGCTATAAGCGCAGACTTACGATTTAGCTCGGCATATCATCCTCGAGACCGGACGGACAATCGGAGAGGACTATTCAAACTCTTGAAGATCTATTAAGACTCTATGTCCTTGATTTCAGGGAGTTGGGACAAGTTCTTACCATTGGTGGAGTTTTCTACAACAACGAGTTATCAAGCAAGTATTGGCATGGCTCCATTCAAGCATTGTATGGAAGAAAGTGTCGTTCTCGGTATCTTTGGGATGAAGTGGGTGAAGCAACGTTGTTGGGACCGGAGTTGAATGCGTGTGACTACGGAAAAGATTCAAATGATCAAACAACGTATAAAAACCTCACAAAATCGATAAAAGAGTTATCGATCTTCATCGAAAGGACGTGGAATTCGATATAGGAGATCGTGTGTTGTTAAAAGTTACTCCATGGAAAGGAGTTACAAGATTTGGAAAGAGAGGAAAACTTAATCCTCGATTCATCTGGTCCATTTTAATCCTCGATCGAGTAGGAGGCGTGGCCTATAGACTCGCTTTCTGCTTAAATATGTCTCGTGTTCATAACGTTTTTCACATATCCATGTTACGTAAATATGTGAAAGACCCGAACCACATTATTGAGTTAGAATCGGACGAAATAGCGGAAGATTTGACGTATGAAGAGGTTCTGTTCAAATCTTGGATAAGAAGGAACATATTCTACGCCCAAGGTTATACCTCAAGTCAAAGTTTTGTGGAGGAACCACGATGTTGAGAAATGACTTGGGAGTTAGAATCGAAATGAAATCAAGATATCCTTACCTCTTCGACATACAGTCGCACCCCTAATTTCGAGGGCTGAAATTTCATAAGAAGGGAGGTTGTAAGACCTGACTTTTATAAATAAAGATGAATTTTTCTATAAATATTATTTTTGAATATTATGGAATAAATTTGATATAATGTTATAGTTGTGGGTAATATTTATAAATTTTGCAAAGTATGCAAGTTGTTATAAAATATTAGTTTGATTGGGAATATTCTTTTTGTTAGGGAATATTAATACATAATGGCTCAATCATTGGTGGACCCCACAACATTATTGTCGGATTCGAGAAAAGCGACAAAAATATTTTTATAAAAATAACTACGGAGGTGTTACCGTTAAAAACCTGTTGAACTACCGGTGGTAAAGAAATGCGATGTCTGGCGTGGTTGCGTAGTAAGTACGGTATTGATTGATTATTGATGCTTTACGTGAGAAGTCACTCATTTATGCTTTCAATTATTCTACTACGATAATTCTTTGATCATATCTCTTATATTATTGATTCAATTATTGTCACAAAGTATCATCAGTAAAAATATGTTATAGTATTAAATCAATAATTGAGGCGACAAGTTATAAATGATTAATAATTATTGAAAGATTAAATATGTGTTTTGATTTGTGGTAAGTTTGATTATTTTATGGGGGCTATATGTCATCATCTAAGAGTCTCTTCATTGATAGTATTTACCTTCGTCGATAGTAATTATCCTTGTGAATAGTATTTACCTTCGTCGATAGTAATTACCCTTGTGAATAGTATTTACCTTCGTCGATAGTATTTACCTTCGTTAATAGTAATTACCTTTACTGTGCGTCGAACCACTTGTCGTTTCACATTACAGCGCTAAACCAAGGTCGTCAAGCCAAACTTGCTGCTTTTCACACGGCGGTCTAAGCTAGAAATCTTCTATAAATAGAGGCTAGGGCTTCATTATTTTTCATTTAATTCATTCAAGTTTATAGAGAGAGAAAGTATAGAAAGAATAAGAGAGAAAGAAGAAGAGTATTTTGT
Organism: Panax quinquefolius; assembly: GCA_020205615.1. Lineage (NCBI taxonomy): Eukaryota > Viridiplantae > Streptophyta > Magnoliopsida > Apiales > Araliaceae > Panax > Panax quinquefolius. The sequence goes on along the minus strand of CM035154.1, from coordinate 2,657,303 downwards.
TCTACTGTTAACTTTGCGATATTCAATCTCTACCAAAAGTAAGGGGGTTATTCTTTCTTATTCGTGAAGAGAACTATTGTTATTCCATTTCTTATTATTACATTGGAATAACTTTGTATCGTGGTTTACCCTATACTTGGTGACATTCTTCTATTATTACATTGGAACATCCGTCATGCATGTGTTTTACACCGGACTGGTTAAAATCTTTATTATTCTGTTGGAACATCACATCATGTGTTTTACATTGGGACTGGTTTCCGTCTTTTATCATTTTGTTGGAATATCCTATGTCATGTGTTTTACAGGATCTGGTTCCATCTTTATCATTCTGTTGGAACATCCGTTGATTGTGAATTTCACGACCGGTTCCGATTATTTATTATTACATTGGCATAACGTCATGCATGCGATTACATCGCATGCGTGGTGATTTCTTTTGTTATTCCATTCTTTATTATACTGGGTTGGTTAAAAAACTTTGACTTTATCTCCATGAAATTAGTAGAATATCCTCGATATTTGCGTTTCATCCAAGATATCTTTTCATGGAAATATTCTTACGATCATTCTTGAATTTTACTCTACAAAACGATGTCGTGTTGATAATTTGGACGTTAATAATTCTGGATAAAATAATTCTTGAACTTGTTTTATTGAATTCTTATATCATTATCATCATCCTCGTGTTTATATATTTTTTGAAAGTCATCCGTGGCTTCAGAAGTGCGTAGATGGACTTGGTATGATTATGATGAGAGGCTATTGATTGTAATCATTGGTAGTAATGTTACAAATGATGTGATAAAAATCCTCGATTAGTAGTAGTGCATGCGTTGATGGGCCGATTGTTGGCGTGATCGTGATTATTAATGAATACACAAATATTCTTGGCCCGTAGTGCATGAATAATTGTGGTCGTGATCTTAAAGAATATCCTTGGCCAGTAGTGCGGGGGTGATTCGATGATGTGGAATATTTATTAAAAGTTGAGTCTCAATATAATATGATGATGAAAACCTTTTAAAACCTAAAAGATAGTAGACTTTATTTTCTACTTGATTTCTTTTAATGGATTACGATATTCCACTGCAGATTAAACCTGGTTATCTATTGTATTTTATCGGTTTAACATTATTGAAGACTATTGATAATTTATTCTGCATTATCTTGGTCATAATATTTCTTCTTGAAATTTAGTTGAAATTTCACCCTTTCTTTTATTTATTCTCTTGAAATGATAATATAAATTTGGGACGAGTCGGAAGCAGTGATGGTCACGAAGATAAGATTAGTAGTCCTCACTATTACGTAAAATAGTGTGATAATAATCTGTAATGAGGACTTTTTGTTTGAGTTTGTATAATATCTAGTAGAGCGATATTTGTATTTAAACTTCACGATTTATGTCATATTTATACTACGCAGTTATGTTAATAAGTTGTATTTAAATTACATCGCAGTATGAAAGTGGCATTTCAAGATGGGTGATGTATACCACAATTTTGGGGCGTCACAAAATCTGAACTCAAATTATTATTATTTTTTTGCTTTTTTTTTTTAAAACAACTATAAAAAAAAAGGTCGTATTTTAACAAAATGAGGAGTTTAGGACTCTATATATATATAGGAAAAAATATATACTGTATTTGTGTATTCTGCGATGGTATTATATATTGACGATTTTTTGAAATTTATATGACGGTTGGTTTCATCCAGTTGTCAAAGTTTATACGAAATTTATAGCGGTTCTGAATTCTTTATAACTTAAAAAAATCTGTCGCCATAGTCTTACTATGTAACAACTGTATATATACATATAACCTATATATATATATATATATATATATATATGACTGTTTCCTTCTTCGTTGGTTCCCGCAATGCCTTCTTTGTTTGATATGGTCAAGTTTTCCAATTTACTACACTAACCGTGTCACCGTTGGCATTGGTCAACAGGTAATTTTAGTAGTATAAAAGACTTTAAATGACCTCCTTCCTCTGTTTTTATCTCTAAGATATATTTAAAAATAATTATCGATGAAGTCAATGTGCAATATTTTTGTATAAATAATCGAATAATGATATTATAATTTTTAAATTGCATGTTTATTTTTGTAATTGGTATAATAATTTGAAGTATGATTGTATAATATATATTTATTTTATTTTAAAATATTTGACAATTACGTTTTTACTTGCATCTCGCCCCCACATTTAAATATTTTTGAGTCCGTGACTTCACCCAACGAACATTGAATAAAACTGTAACATGTAGCTACTTGTACCATTGTTGTCCCTAGCTTGTAAAGACAACAAACGTCCAACTAAAAAACAGAAGGGTGACAAAATATATGGTGGACAAGGTACGTAGAAACAATAAACAAACGCAAGTGCAACTGTGCATGGCACGTCTGCTGCCCTGCTGCATAACTGCATGTGGCGTTGCAATTACATTTATTTGTTTGTTGTATATGTATATAATAATGCATCAGGTCCGTCTTTTTCGCCATGGAGTTAACGTGAAGTTAGTTTTGAACAATTAATTAATACATGGGTGGAGTCATATTTGGCCTGTAGCCCGGGTGAAATTTTTGATAAATATTTAGTACATATGTCCAATATACCTCTTTTCCAAAACCAGCCAGCAACCACATGGATTTCATCATTCAAAAGTTCAATTCTTGGAGCAACAAAGCTGAGACCACTGCCAACAATATCTGGCATAACCGTATGTTCAAACACCCCATTTAAATTCATAATTTTCAAAATTACGATCCCTTACTACTATGTATGATTTTGAATTTATGATTGATCTTGGTAGAACAATTTCTTGTGTATATAGTTGGTATTTGGTAGCCCAGGACGACAAAAATTCCTGACTTCACCCTTGGATCAATCTGCGTGTCAGTGATCACATGACCAACTTATCATGAAGTTAAACTTCATGATAACCGAATCCACTTTTTTCTATCACTTTGTAATTTATATAGAGAGCTAGCTAGGTCTATTTCTTACACAGATAGTAGCAAAAGCAATACTAAAGTTGTTTTTGTTTCAAAAAAACACTTCATTTCTAAAGTGTTCAATTTAAGTCCTCAAATATTTAATATTCAACCATCATCCGTAATCATATATATTATTGTTATGTCATAAAACGCTATCAAACAAATTATTCTAAATCAGAAATACTTTCAGCACATCATAATATTTATATATACGGAATATGGGCAAATTTTCATATAGAAACACTTTTATTTATAAAATCTTTTAATAAAAATGTATTATCTCACCGCACTACTTACGTAAACGTTTACCAATTATTTGTTTTTATAATGAGGAATTGGTTATAAATGAATTAATTAGTCCATAGAAGAGCTGTTCGAGGCTAGAATTCCTACAAATATATGAGGAGAATATTCAAGAAAATCTCTTCGATATGTTCACACTAATAAAAGATTATAATACTAACTAAATTAATCTCATATAATGAACCCACTTTCTTCTAAGAGGGCAACTAGAGGTTAAATTACTCCATTTAGATAAGAAATAGTGGCTAACAAGATTCTAAAATATTAAGCTTTTAATCAAGTTGTATTAATAAAAAGTCAAAGTCAATACAACAACATAGGTAGACAATCAAAGTCAAAGGCCTCAAACAGACAACTGCTCTATGATAGTATATTAGGCGACTAGTCAAAATAAAACCGGTGGCGCCGGTCACTTCTTCATAAACCTCTCTCTTCAATCTCTCTCTCTCTCTCTCTCTCTTTCTCTCGTGCGTGGGTCTTGGGTTTTTCTTGAAGAACTCTGTGGTGGAATTTTGGTACTGATGAAAAAGATTGGGTCTTTCTTGAAGGGCTCTCTTGGGTTTTTCTTGAAGAATTCTGTGGTGGAATTTGTGTATTGATTTGATCACAAAGATTGGGTCTTTCTTGAAGGATTCTCTAGGATTTTTTTTCTCTTGAAGTATTAATTTGATCACAAAGATTGGTTTTTTCTTGATTTGGTTGCTGATTCCGGGTTCTGTTCACAACTTTGGTGAAGAGAAACGGCAGTAAGTTTTACCTCCCAACTTTAACTCAAAATTAAATGATGGTTGTGTACTTGTGTTATATTTGTGCTGGTAATTTGTTGAATTTTGTGTACAAGCTTGCTTGTCCTTTGTTTTTTTCATCTGTTTCTTGGGAAAATAATGGTTGTTTGTAGAGTATGCTGAAGCTGAATAATTATGCTCTAATTTCTTAATTAAACTGTTTGTTAGTCTCATCTATGATCTGTCCATGTTGTAAAAATATGGTGTTTCACTCAACTCAATAAAGAAAACCTTTGTCCCAACTACTTGGGATGATGTTCAACATAAATTTTTGTAAATAATTCTTCTACATATTTGAAATCTGGGATTGGGGTTGGGGTGTGGATACAATTTGTGTGTTTTGCATTACTGGGTATGATTTTGGAAAATTTTGATTCCTAAAGGATAGTTTGTAAATAAATTTTGCATTGTTTTACTTGGAAAATGTTGAACATGCAGAATGTAGAGGCAGATGATTGGGCTTATTTTTTGACTCAATTGATGATAACTACCAACATCTCTCCAAACTGTTTAGTACGTCATTTTTTTTTGGCTTTTTTGAATTGCACACACATATTAAAAATATTGTGATAAAATAAGCCCGTGTGGTAGCTGAAAAAATATAATTTATAATCTATTTTTTTAGAATTATGATTATTAGAATACTTACAGGATGATATAAAACATATCTCCCATAAAAGATCATATTCCTTTTATGGTATCAGTCAGAAACTCTTATGCAATGATGAAGGAGAAGAAATAATATTCTTAATTTGCAACCTTTTGCTGGCAGAAAAATGTTACTATAGCTTTGATTATCCGCATTAATTAACAAAGAAGTGTCTGTGCTACAATTACATCATGCACACCTGCATACCCTATTTAGTACTCGAATAAAGAGCTACAGGTGGCCCTATAAGGAGCTTCTACATAGTAAAAAAAGAAATGGATTCTGTTCACTGATGTCAATGGAATGTCTTTGTTGATAGAAATAATGTAAGAATAATTTATTCTTGTTATGGCTGCAGCAACGTCCAATTGTACCACAGTTTGGCAACTGGGAAAGTGAAGATAATGTCCCTTACACAATCTACTTTGATAAAGCGCGGAAGGGTAAAAATGGTGGGAAAATGATAAATCCAAACGACCCCCAGGAGAATCCAGATATGTTTCCTCCTTCAGCTCAAGCACCGCCCTCTAGAGCTTCAAATAGGCCTGAGGAACCAATAGGACGGAGAGCAGTTAGACCAACACCAGAAAGTCAATCAAAAAGGGAAGACGGTGATCCGAGGCAGTTCACTGAAGCTCCACCACGTAATGATAATGTGGGTCGTCAAGGTGGTACTGGGCACACTGGCTTAACACATCAAAATTGCGGAGGCCATGGCTCAGGTTTTGGTCGACCTGCAAGGCAAAGTGCTGGATCTGAGCATAGCATTGATCGGTCACCACTGCATCCGCAGTACCAGGCAAAAATCGTAGGGAAGGGTAGTGGATCTCCTTCTTGGGAAAGTAAGCATCCATATGACAGTTACCATGGTACACCTGGAAGATCCCGATTGAAGCCAGTTTCTCAAGGAGACGAATCTGTAAGTTTTTACCCTTAATTTTTATAGTCAAAATCTCATGAAATATCGTATGACCATTGACCATGATTGCATCTGTTTGTTTCTATTTAACATACCACTACGAAGGAAAAGGTCATCTTGTAAAATTGTAAAACTAATCTCTCTCTCCTATCGCAGGGATCAAAGATCCCATTTCCTTTGGAAAGATCATGATAAATTATTCATTTTTCAAATATTGCAATTGACAATTTTGAACATGCGATTTGAAGTGTTACTTTTCTCCTAAACCAGAAGTGAATGATGCACATACTTTCATTCTATTTGGCAAATATATTCCGTTTTATTATGCTCTCACAAATTATAGCTGCACAAACGTCTCTCTCTCTATCTAATGCATAGATAATTCATGCGTATTCAGGAAATTAATTTTTCTATGAAGACATTACTTTTTCATTTGCAGCTGAATCCTTAATATAGCTAATGCATACATATTTATGTATATGAGCTGTCCAGTAGATACTTTTGGCTGCAGAATAAACTTAAGAAGCCTCAATTGTCTAACATGTGGGGAAGCATTAGTAGTAGTTTCTGTCTGAAACAACTGATCAATCCTTTTCCCCCATTTTGCAATGTCAGCCTGATAAAGGTGCTGCAGTTCCACGATTTGGTGAGTCGGAGAATAATCCTTCATCAGGCGACAACGACACTCACATTTTCAACAAAGTGCGGGAGGAAAAAATAACAGGCTCACCAATGGTATCAAACATGAGTACCAACCCATCTTATGCCAACAGAAGAAAGCAGAATGATCACGACAAATATAAGGTCTGCCACATATTATATTGTATCTTATATGAAAAGCATAGTTACTTTGCTTTATGGTTGTGCATTTGTCTAAGTCATCTTTTTTTTCTCTCTAAAATTTGTTTTCCAGTCCCAGAGCAGCTGCTTTCCGTGCTTTAAAAAGTGAGTGAGGACTTGAAGTATGTACTATGTACAAGGTGCATGTACAAGCTGTTTGGAACCTGTAAATAGTGCTGAAGGCTTTTCATGCTCTGTCTGTCAACGCAGAGTATACTTTTGAACAATAATATGCTGCATTCTTTGGTGTCTAGTTGTGTGCTTCTATCAGATAATAATTGAGGGTTTTGATGAGTAGACATTTTCTTTTACTTTTTTCATCTTCTTTAACTTCCAGTTTCACAGTTGGAACTTAGAACTGGCTGAAGGAAAACTGGAGAGCATATTCTTTTTATATTCCAATATGTATGTTGTTTTTCTCTTTCTTCATAGCATATCATATGTTCCTCTTCTTTACATTTCTCTTTTGTATAACTATGAGAGAAATTAAATCATTACATGAAGCTTTAAATTGTTATCCAGGTCCATGAACAGGTCATAAGATGTTTTTGTGAAAATTTTGTACTGTTGTTAGGAGCTCGTGTTCCTAAAATAGTACTCCCTCTTTCAAAATTAGAGATATGTTGTTTTATCATTTCAAAATTAGAAATTCATTTGCATTTTTAGACTCTAAAGCGACATAAAATTATTAATTTGTTGTTACTTTTATTTTTAGTCGATGAAGTACGCCATCACTATTACATTTATAACCAATGTTAGGGAAATTTTTTTTTAAAATTTTTGTTCTACAAATATATCTTTAATTTTGGACTTAGAACTTCCATCTCTTTGATTTAATAATTGCAGCTGAATTACTTTATTGTAGTTAATGGACCATGGGTGTATGCATTTTGATGTATGAGATCAAAGAAATATTCCAACCTTTTAGTTTAAAAATGTAAAAATTGAATTTTTCCCCCCTTTCAATGTCTATGTAGTAATATTTTTTGAGTTACCTAAGGTTTAAATGTTGGCATTCCAAGAAAAATATACTCAACTTAAATAAATAATTTTTTATATATATATAATTATAATAAATTATGCAGTGGCTATAAGACAAATAATCACTTTCTTTTACTTTCTATAGTCCACAAAAATGAAGAATTAAAAGAACACCAAATTTTGGTAGGTTCTTTTACCCAGTCAGCACTGAAAAGAAAGACATCACTCTGAGGTCGTCCACTCTGTTTAAAATTCTCTCTCACCGGCTCCATGAAATTTCCGCCAAAAAATTCGAGGTTGTTGAAATTGAAAATTTTCAATTTTCAATTCAAATGAAATAATCAAAATATTTAAAAAAGTTTCAGACACGAAACAACTCAATCTCTTGCACACATTTGCGAAGAAGCTTAACCTAAAACTACAAGATTGAATTAGAAATATCATGATCTCATTTTCAAGTAAGGTTTTCTTTCAATTCATTGATATCCCAGATAAAACTTAAATTGAGCTTCAATTCATTCTCTTCCTTGATAGATCCAAATTGGGTTTTGCCTTTCATCTTTGTTCCATCTGTTAATTTGTTGAATTTACATATAAGTGTGATAGGATATGCATGTTCACAATTGCTACTGTTCGTAGAGGTTTGATCCGTTTATTCATGAACTCCGGATTGTTTTATTTACAAAGATTAGTTTTTTATTGAAAAATTTGAGTACCCAATTGAGTAATTATGGTAAGAGAGCAAAGTATCGAATCATTCTACAATAAATTACGCGAATCCGCTTCTGCTTCAGCTTCTTCCACTCCTTTGCTTATATTCCCCTCCACTTCTGATGTCGATTCACTTTGTGCTTTAAAGATTATAGGCATGTGCTTGAATCGGATTTGGTTAGATATGCGTGTTTCCACCTTGAAGGAAATTCGTAAATATGCAGGTCCTAGTTTGTGTTCTATAGGTGATGAGCCCATTACAATTCTCTTAATAAATTGGGGGTGCCATAGGGATCTTATAATGGCTTTCGAAATAGGACCTGTGGCGCGTGTTTTTGTGGTGGATAGTCATCGGCCTATTCATTTGCATAATTTGAGTGAGTTAAATGATTGTGTTGTTGTGCTCTACAGCGTGCTGACTTGGCCTACGATTTTGATGTTTCGGCTTTGGCAAACGCAAGTGATTTGGCCAGTGATGATGAGATTGAAGATGATTCTGATAGTTATAATGAGGATGAGAGTGAAGGTGAGGAGGAAGATGGAGGTGAAACCCGGGAAAAGATGAGGGTTTTGGTTGAAAGTGAGACTGATCCAGTTAAATTTTTTAGGAAGCTGAAGAAAGAGTACTATTACGTGGGTACTTTCCATGGGAAGCCATCTGGGTGTTTGATGTATGAATTGTCTCATTTTTTGAGGAAGAACACAAATGAGCTGCTTTGGTTGGCATTTGTGGCTTTGACTGACCAGTTTGTTCACGGGAGATTAACAAGTGAAAAATACCAAGCTGGGGTGATGGAGCTTGAACAACGTATTAATATCTCTGGGAATTTGGATGCTTTTAATTCAGTGACTCTCAAGGATGGAACAAAGGTTTCTGCACCAGATTCTTAAAGAATCACATATGAAGATGAGCCAAGCTAATGTTGTTACAGGAATGGAACTTGTTTGATTCAATGCTGTGCTCATCTTACATGTCAACCAAATTGAAATTTTTGAATGACAATGGGATGAAAAAGCTTATGTTGCTTCTTGCTCAAATGGGATTTGCGCTTGATGAATGCAAACAGAAGTTCCACTACATGTGTATTGAGATCAAGCAGAAAATTAAGGCTATATTTGAACATTTTCTACCCTGAGTATGGCCTGTAATTTTTACTACAGAGGATTCTTGCTACTACATGGATATAGCTCAAAAATTTCTGCAGCAAATGTATATGGCGTTACTGCACTCTTAGGTTTGTTTATCTCTTAATATCTCTTAACAGTTCTACATTTGATTCAGTAATAGGGTAAAGTTATTTGGTAAAATTTTATTTATGTCTTATCATTCTAAGATTGAGATATAAATCATTAAGAGTTGTCTCTTAATAAAAATTTAAATTTTATTAAATCTATAGAACCTCTATACCATTCTAAAATTTAAGATTATTATTGATTTTTGAAAAATCAATTTGAGATATTTTTAAATTTTAAATTGGTTCAGATGTTTTATACTTTTTAGTTACTAAACAGATTTTTAAGTTTATATGTTATTTAACGCAGATAATTTAATTTATTCAGTTTTATCAAAGAGAGTTGTCTATGCTTTTCTAAGCAGTTTGGGGTGATATATAATTCATTGTCCTTGAACAAGTTTGAAAGGCTGGAATCTGAAATACAAAAGGCAATTCTTAAACAATGAAGTGTTGTGATATTTCACTTGAATTTCATATAGATAAATTCAAGAGTATAGATAGGTTAATGTTGGAACTTGTGACTCATAATATAGAAGCTATTGAAAAAGGCTAGTGCGGAGTGGAGGTTACGGGGGGCGGAGCCCCTGCGGTATGGTACAGAGTTTCTGTAGGTATGGAGCAAGGAGCGCCGGTGGAAGACCAGGTGTAGTGGCAGGCGCATACGATCGGTCTGATTTTGCACAAGTGGGCTTGGCGTGCCAAGGGCGACTTAGAGGCGGCGTGGGCGCGTTGATCGCATGGATGAAGTTTATTGGTTTGTTTTTGGGATGATATTATGGGTAATTGAGACATAATGTGAAGTGGAGTTGGAATATGATTAGTGGTTATAAATACTATCTATTGTAATGCCCTATGTAATCAAGGAATCATCAATAAAACTACAAGCCGCCTGTGGAGTACCCAAATTAGGGAACTATGTAAATCTCTGTGTATTAATTCTTAATTTTCTATTGTCATGTGCGTGTGTAATCCTAAATTCTAATAGTTAATACGTATGGTTGAGCCTTAGCCTAATAAGTTAATCTTTTAAGTAATGATGTGGTCTAACATGTTTATTGTGCTAGTCTACACAGGTGTGTGATGAATTGATGTGAGATAGATCGTGCAATTCCCAACAAGTGGTATCAAAATACATGGTTCGATGGGCCTAAGTATTAGGTTGACACTGCAGGGTGGAGCATTTGCAGGCCGCGTGTTACTTAATCCGCGCGGTGGAGCAAATATAGTTGAGTTAGGTAAAGCACAAGATGATCACTCATGCTTTTGGCACCAAGCAATAAAATATGATTTGAGTCGGGTGGAGCTGCTCAAGATGGCAAATGTTGTACTCCCACGTTTATCTTGGGCATGGTGGAGTAGTATTAAAGTCGAACGGAGTTCTTGAAGGACTCAAAGAAGGTGTGTTTAATGGTGACTATTCTAGTATGATACTTGTGATGGGTATTCAAGTGAAAGGTGGTCACATGAATTCCATATTAGATAAATTCAAGAGTATAGATGAGTTAATAAGTATAGTGGAATTTCAACCTAATCTTTTAGGTAAGGAAGTGGTCATGTGAGATGAATAGTTCAATTCCGCTACAAAAAGTGCAACAATTACGAGGAATGGTTCAGTCAAAAGTGGGAATAAATTCAGGTGGCTTAAGCTTGAAGATTCAGCAGATGCAAAGCTGTCAGGCTACCCACAGGCTTTAACAAAGGTTGGGCATTTCCTGATGGATGCTTTGCGAGAGAAAGGAGCTTTTTTTGTGGTAAGCCACGACTTGGGACAATTCAAAGGAATGCATTTGGGATTGCATTCAGAAATACAGCTGAGGAGACCGGAGCTGAGTTCTTTCATGAGTTGTTTGAATTGTCATGGCTAGTATTGGATGCAATTGCTGTAAATTCATTCATGATCAGGTTAACTGGTGAAGAAATTTATCTACATTCAGTTTTTTTCTACGTTTAGAAGTTCTGTTTTACTGAAGTTAATTACTGTTCTGGTAAATATCAAAATTTCTAGTTAAGCAGAAACTACTGCTTTTGAAAGTTGTTTATTGTGAAACATTTATACTAAAAGGCCAAAGAAATCCTCCCTTTTTCCTTCACTCAATAAGACAATGGACATTTTATAAGATGTTTATTTAATTCATAAATGCTACATTTAAAAGTGATGCGGTTCGTTAGTACCAAACGCCATCATCTCCAACTACATATATCCAGTATGCATATGTGCATACAAATAATCATGGAAGCTTGGAGTAGGATCACTAGGTGTCTACTTTCAGTTAATTATTCTCAAAATTAATTTGCAGTCAAGCTTATAGGGCCTAAGCTATCTGTTGAGCTAAACTTTCATTCCTAATAAATTCTCTAACGGCTAAATGAACATTGAACGGTGGGGATTCATGTATCATATTTTTTTTTTTTTTTTAACAAAATCTTGTCTTATTTATTGAATAAATTACAATTAAAATGTTGTTAATTGCTGAAGTGATAGAGACTTTGCATATAAGAAGTAAATATAATATTATCTCATAATACATAAAAATAAGAAAATAAATTTTATACTTACTCTTTATATTTACATTAAACTTGTACAAAAAATGTGTGAAAAATAATTAATTGTTGGTTGATCAAGTATGAATGAGCCAACTAATCATAACTATAGATATTATTTTTTCATGTATTTTTATATTTATTTTAATTACCAAAAAACATTGATATATAATAATTATGGAATTCATTTTTTAAATATTGTTTGTAGGAGTATTTGCTAATTAAACATAAAAAAATACAGATTTATTTTGTTGAGAAACCTTTTCCAAAAAGTTAGCGCCGTGTTGAAAAGGGGTTCCGGTTTCGGGCTCACCGACCACTCTTCTTCTATAGCCCTCTAAATTCTGATTTTATCAGAAGAAAAAAGCACCGAACCAATTAACCTAACCAAATCATACCAATCCAAAAATTTCGAATCGTATATATATATATATAGTCTTATTAGAAGTCAGTAATGACTTAACGCTTTTTCTGCATATCTATATCTGAAGAACCCTAGCTAGACACAGAGGAACATAAAGGCTTTCGCTTTCTCTCTCTAGCTTGCTATTTGTGACAGGTTCTAAATTTGATTCCATGTCTTTTCCGATCAGAATTTTGTATTTATCTTTCATGATCGGTTTGTGTGTCTGATGTTTCTAGGCTAGGTTTTGATTTTTCTGAAAAAAATTATGTTGTGGACTGATTGGGGTTGGAATTCGAATTCTTATACTAGCAATTGAATGCTACTGTTATAGTTTGATGCGATTGTGGCATCATTTTAATTTTATTGTGCAGTTTACTTAATTTTGACTTGATTGTTAGGGTTAGCTGTCAAGAGTAGTTTCTGTTTTTTTGTAAAGTGTGATGGTGTTATTGATTGTTTCCCACTTAGGGGCTTGAAAGTTGGAAAACGTTTGTGATTTTGTACCACAGGTATTGGGGCCAAAACTGAAATTTGGCTATGATCTTTATGCTTTTACATCAAGTTGATTTTTTCAAGGGATATACTTTCCAAAAAGTTTATTTATTTTGTCAAAAACTAAAACTTTAGTTGAAATAAGCATCTTGCGAAAAAAAAAACTTGATTTTTTTGGGGCATCTGGTTAATATGCTAGAATCCATATGGAATAGTTGACTTCATATTGCTTGTGCTAGATGATGAGGAATTCTAATGAATTATGAGCATGGAGCTAAAGGTTCAGTGCGATTTTATTATTAGAAAGTTATTTGTTATGAGGACTAGAATTGTTGTAGGTCTTTTATATTTATCCTTTGGTAAGTCTTGGAAGTTGCAGTTCTCAAGGGAATTTTATTGCTATGGTTTTCTACCTCTGTCCTGAAAAGATTACCATTTTCTTTGTAGTGGTACTCTTTTTGGGTGTAAAGGGAGAATGATTATATTTATTTTTTTAATCTTTTTCAAGTTTGGCTAACAATATATGAATTTATGGTCCTTCAATTTTTATTTTGGATTAAAACGATGTGTAAGTTTTAATCATGCTTTCTTTTTCATAATCAGGCATTTTGATCGTGCAATACCCAATTAGGAAGCAACTTTAGCATGAGCAGCCAGGAATCAAGGTGTACTGTAAGGAACACTAGGCAGAGGAAGATTGTATTAGATCTAAATGTTCCGCCACCTACTGAGAACAGGGAGCAGGAGGGGACATCTGCTCATGCGTGGTCTCAAGGTGGTCCAAGTGCTCCACAGAGGGGCTCAATGCCACCACCAATTGATCTTGAGGCAATTGATGATGATGTAACTATATCCTCCCCCAGGGCATTCGAGCAAGTATGGTTTCCCTCTTTTGTTAAACTTCATTCTAAATGTATTTTTTTTTCTATCTGTTGGTTGTGTTCATATCACTACTGATTATATCCTAAATATTTCATGTTAGGCAAAAAACAACTCCAGTAGGACTCGTGGAGGGACTGTTGTATTTGACGTGGATTCAGGTAATTCAGAATTTATTTTGATATTAGCAAAATTATTAATTAGTTTGCGGTCAGCTTCCCCCAAAACTTCTGTACATATACTATAACTTATTTTTTCAGTTCTATTAATATGGTGATCTTTTTGCCCCTCATTTTCTTTTGAGTAAACTTGTACAATGCTTAAGCTGATCACAGCAGTCTCCACAACCCTCACAAACATTTTCCTTTGGTTTATAAAGGTCCATCAACATTTTGGCTGATGGGACAGTACTGACAATAATATGATTTTTTCCCTTAGGGCTAAACAACGTTTGGCACTGTTTGATAGAGCTTGTTACTACTTTGAAATTTACATTCGTTATATGTGGTTAGTTGTGTCCTTTTCACCTTTTGGCTAATTCTTGATTCATTTATATAATGTAATTCTTCCTTGTTGCAAGCAACTTATATCTATATTTTACTTTCATGTTCCCTTTATTTGGGAAGTTAACCCTGGTTACATAATAAAACAGGACAATCGTCTAGGGTTTCTCCTAATAATCGCGTCAAGCGTAGAAGAGTTCACTCAAACCAAACAATTATGAACTGTCACCTTTACATAAACTTGGAAGGAAGTAGCAGTGCTGTGGTAATAACAACAATCCTTCATTGTATAACTATATTATAAGTGACGTGTTTCCTATGATGATTTTTTACTAGTGTTGATTTATTATTGTACTATAATTTGCTCAAAGTGCATTGACTTTCTTTTTTCCTAGATTATTTTTTATCATGGCCAAAATTATAGATATATTGTTATTCCCCCTTTTGACAACTGCTTATTTGTCATTGTTATTAGTTGGTATTATCATCTAGCAATTATCTCTGGCTTGCATGCTTTTCTACTCTACATCTACTTTATTGATTTCAAGTTTATGTATTTAAGAATTGTATTGTTAATTGGAGGAAGGGTAACCTTGCTTAACTGCTTATTGTAGTTATGTTGACAAATAACAGCTCATTTGGGGCTCATAAGAGTTGGAAGTAGGCTCAACATACGTTCTCAATAGGAATGCTCCTCATATTTCTTAAAGCTTTTCATCTGCTGTTGTACCCTTTTCTAGTCCCTAAATGATGGTATCACTGGAGTGTAATTAACTTTTAAAGTGAAGTTAGTAATTATATTTGGTTGCAAATATTTATTAAAGATTTATATAGTTTCACAATTCATTTTTCAATTGTGTATCGTTCAATGTGATCAAACCTGCCCTGGGTGAGCCCACCCCATAGAAGCAAGTGAAGCTAGTGAGCTGTATGATGGGAAATATCTCCTACAGTTCAAAGAGGACTGTTATTTAGTACCCCTTGGTTCCAGGGTGGACCTTTTCAATCTATTTTGTTATTTACGCTTAGCGAAAAGAATATTTTTTGATACACCTAGGACATGGATTCTATATGAACCAATGGATCGTGACAAGTTGTACTTCTAGAAATGACTTTCTCCGTTATTACTTCCTTCTTTCCATATCCATCTCCTTTGTTTTCAGTTACTCATCAAATGGCACTCAGTTCATATCTTAAAATCTGGACCTTGTAGCACAGTAGTTTTCTTATCTATATTATTTAGTCTATGCAAAGGCTCGACGTGTTTTTTGCATATTGAATGTGGACCATTATCCACTTTCATTTTCTCCAAGTTTTTTCCCTTAAAAAATAAAAATAAAACTTTAGTTAATTTCTTTGTGTCGTTTTGATATTTTTTTTTGGCTGAATAGTTGACCCTATAGGTTGGGTTTGCTTATTATGATGAAAATATTAAGCGCAAGTTGACACGCTTTGACTTGTTCGTGCGTGCGTGCTTCTGATTGTAATGCTTTGCAGATTAGTTTTTCCTCGTACCACCTGGTCTCCTTAACTTGGAATAATTTCAGTCGATGCTTTGCAATTTCTTGAAATTAAGGAACAGAGTTCAGCCAATTTTATATGTTGTGGTGGAGGACATTTTGGTTCAACTTGCTTCCCTTGCACCAACTATATATGGATGGACATCTATGTGTTAGAACATACTAATCTATAAAAACTAGAGCATTTTTATCTCATTAGTATATTAAATACCTATATATTGAAAGGCTTTCGTTCTTCATATAATTGCAGAGTGAAAATGTACGAAGTGTGACCATGCCGCCACCGCCTCCTCCACCTCCTCCACCGAAGGAACCCACCTTCAGCTGTCCTGTTTGCATGGGCCCATTAGTTGAGGAGATGTCAACGAAGTGCGGTCATATATTTTGTAAGGCATGTATTAAGGCATCAATAGCTGCTCAGAGTAAATGCCCTACTTGCAGGAGGAAGATCACCATGAAAGATACCATTAGGGTCTACCTTCCTACCGCCAGTTGAGTGTCAGGTCTGTGCTCCCCCTTTATTTCAAGTTCTAGAAGGTTAGGTGTGTAGCATTTCATATAGGACCTAATCTAAACCAAGAAAATTAAATAATTTGTATTTATTTTGGAAGTGTTCTCCCTTGAGAAAATTTGGGAAGTTTTTGGAAGTATCTTCTACTGTTTTTGTTCTCTTCTATAGCTGGAAGAACTAGTATATTGCAATCAATCCTGAAAGTTTTTGATTAATCTGAAGATTCTTTCCCCCCCCCCCGCCCCCCCCCTCGCCCCTTTCTTTAAATAATAAATAAATTGGTCTGTATAGAATGTATGTTACCTTAGTTCTGAGTGGAACTTCCTATTCTAAACCTATTTGGTTGAATGCCATGAACCTTTGGTGGATATTAAGAATATTTAGTGGTGAACTTCATGAGATTGTAACACTTGATGGTGCCACGTTTATTCTCTTATGAGATCCATTTTAAATGTGAAGCTCTAACATTTAGTTTTTGCTGCTGACAGAATATCTGTCAATCCTAACAGGTACTTGGTTGGCTTTTTCACCCTGAAGTTTGAAGTTTGAAGTGTGTTCATACAAGATGATCTGCTCAGCTGTCAGAATGGCTGGAGGTGGTTTTCTAACCAGAGTTGGAATTAGCGGTAGATAGTTTCAGGAATTGGAATTGCCTATTGGCATTATTGGGTATTTTTCTGGGTTCTTTGGAACTTGTTATTTTGTTCAGCAAGGGGTAGATGTCTCTCAAACAACAGGGTGGGTAACCTGTATAGGGTAGTTAACAATGATACTATTTTAATTTTGTCAAAGTTTAGCATGTGCACAAGGAATTCAGAATTTGAACATCAATGGATGGGTCTCATATTTAACCAGTTACTTCGTGGTACTTGTGCTTTGTCAAAACACCAAGCCAAATTTGGGTTGCACTATAGAGGTATGCTATGTTTGGTTTTTCTTTTACTTTTCAGGCTTGTTTCAAACCGGGCTTGTTGCTGCTCTTCAGCCAACTTGAATGGACGCGTTTCCAATTAAGCTGTGTGCTTCCTCATTTTGTCCTCTTTCTTTCATTCTTTTTGGGGTCTTTGGATGCTAGCAAGAATCAGAAGCACATAGTTTGGTTGGTTGGTGTGGCTAGTGATGATTTGGACCATGCCATATTTTGTGGGTGGCGTAGCGTAGGTATACTATTGAAAACGAAGATTAAATTAAGTCGAGCATCACATAATATTTTTTTTTTTTTTTGGGGGGGGGGTAAGAGGGGTATACATAATCACATAATATATTTTTTTGGTGGGGCAGGGATGGGAGTGGAGGTGGGGTGGGGAGGGGGGGTTGGGGTGGGGGTAAGGGGTGTATACATAATTACATAATATTATTTTTTTTTAGGTGGGGTGGGGGGTAAAAGGTGTATACTTTATCACATAATATTATTTTTTTTGGGTATGGGTGTGGGTGTGGGTGTGGGTGGGGTGGGGTGGAGTGGGGTGGAGTGGGGGGTGGGGTAAGAGGTGTATACATAATCACATAATATTATTTTTTGGGATGTGGAGGTGTGGGGGGTGTATATATAATTACATAATATATTTTTTTGGTGGAGTAGGGTGGGGTGGGGTGGGGTGGGGTGGGGTGGGGGTGGAGGGTTGAGTTTCTTGAATATGAATATGTAAATATGGATGGAAAGAACTTTTGATTTGGATTTGAAATAAAATATGGGTCGAAAAATGGTTAACCGGGTTAGAACTATATTTCTTTTTAAAAATATGGTTCCTTTAACCAATCCAACTAAATAAAAACAGTTAACCAATCCATTTGGTTTCAGTTAATATGGATTGACTCGACAGTTAACCAATTATATTGCTAGCTCTATATGTGATACTAGAACTACCTTTCGCATACCAGTACTGGAACTTGCTGAATACAGATAATGTACACTAGCCTATCTTTTTTCTGGTTTCTTTCTCCACCGAGTACGGCCCCTGTTTATTTCAAGCCCGTCGCCAGATAATCTCAACAAATGCAAGAAATGACGGACGTCATCACCATCATTTGCTGCAGCTGCATATCCATTAGTTTCTTCGAGTTTGAGCTTTGTAATTGCTGTATCCTCATCTGGGTCGGGACTTGTGAGAGAATCAACTATGTCATCATGTTGGCATTCACGTCTATAATCTAAAGTTAGGGTTTGCAGTTCATGGGTGCCAAGGGCTTCTTGAGGCATGCTCTGCAGAGATGATATGATCTCAATTAGCAAGATTAATAGGTCATTTAGGAGCCTTAAAGAAGAGTCGCATTTAATGAAACCGTTGTACATGACATTGAATAATGCTGAAGCAGAAAGTAAATATTTACCATAGTAGAAGCTAGCTAACCATTTGTTAGAAAGATAAAATACAGCATAATATCAATGCACCCAACTCCCCCACAGCAAAAACCAGCCAAAAAAAGGAAGAAAAACATAATCAAATACAAGGTGTGACCTGTCTCTGATTCCTCACTGCACATTTGCTTATTTTCCCATTTACAGTTTCATTTGTTCTAATGATGAAGCAACAGAGTCCTAAACTGGTAATATCTGATGAAGCCCAAACAACACACAATTCCCCCCCCCCCCCAAAAAAAAAAAAACAAGACAAAAGACTCAAACATGCAACATGTAAGGAGGAAAGGTTTTGTTCTTTCTGAATGGAAAAGCTTGCAGTCTTTGACAGAAGAGCCCACCAATGCAGCCTGCTTCCATACCCGTAGTCCACAGATTTATTTAAAATCAATAATTTTTCTTTTGAAGTTAAACATTATATGAGATGCTTGGACACGAGTATTAGACTTTGAGCTGAAGAAATTCCTAATTAGTTGCCATCAGATGACAGATAATCGTTCTTTCATGTTTTATGGCTGTTACAGAAGTTAAACAGCCCTTGAATATATATATATATATATATATATATATATATATATATATACACACACACACACACACACCCACATACATACATATCTAAATTTTAATGTTTGGAAAGGAGCAAACAACTGCATATGAACGAAGAACTACACATAAATTAGGGGAAGTGACATATCTACCAACCTCTAGAACCCATCCGATGTAGGCGACATTGTTTACATGCTGGTTCATGTCCAGATCAGCTCGTCTTGGCTGCAATCTTAAAACATTGAGTACTTGAAAGAAGTAATAAGACAGAATCTATATATGCCGAAAGTTCTTACCGCCAATCCTAGCCTGGAAAAATGCGCAGGGTCTACCAGTTTTGATATTTTCCTTGAGCTGCTATTGTTCTCTTCGGGAAATGAAAATCTGAAAAAGTCACAACAGAACATCAATACAGAAATAATAATTTCCACACTATAATAGAGACGAGACAGGAAGAAAAATTGAAAAGGAAAGATAAAATTATCTTCCATTACAAAAGAAAACAAACAATGCAGAAGGGGGGCGGGGATATTTAGACGGTGAACATGTGAAATTCAACTAAAATATTATATATATATATATATATATATATATATATATATATATACGGTCCGGATCTTAAGCTCACCCCTTATCTAACTCACCCCCCTTTAGCGACAGATCGGGTGACGATTCGTCGCTATATGTTCAGTCTGTCGCTATATGTTGTCCGTCGCTATATGTTGTTGGTCACTAAAAGCTAAGACGACGGTTCTATATATAGCGACGGACCGAATCGTCGCCCGGTCCGTCGCTAAAGGGGGGTGAATAAGGTGAGTTAGATAAGGGGTGAGCTTAAGATCCGGACCGTATATATATATATATATAGAGAGAGATGGAGAGAGTCCGGATCTTAAGCTCATCCCTTATTCAACTCACCCGAGCTCACCCCCTTTTAGCGACGGACCCAGCGACGGTTCGGTCATACAACCGTCATCTATACTTTTAGCGACGGACAACATATAGCGTTGCTAAAAGTATAGACGACGGTTGTCTGACCGAACCGTCGCCGGGTCCGTCGGGGGTGAGCTCGGGTGAGTTAGATAAGGGATGAACTTAAGATCCGGACCATATATATATATATATATATATATATATATATTGAAAAAATGATTATAAATAAATTTTCAATCTACTACATGCATGAAGAATATCTCATTATTTAGATGCTTTATCAGGAGACATATCAAATGAGCAAGAAAGTAAAAGCAATCAGTAATTGCTGCACATGTCGTCAGCTTACAGTGCAGATTTGAGAACAAGTTACTTGGGGCCAAAATCTGACCTATAAAAAACAAAAGAGAGAGATTCAGACAACTACTTCTTCAGTGAGGGATGCCAATTTCAAAGACCTAAAAATCCTCAAACAGAGGAAGAAGATTTTCCATGTTTACACGAAATAAAACTTAGCTACTGATTATCACTGTACAAGAGAGACCTAAAAATGATTTTCCCTCATATTAAACTAACAAAAGATCACACCTACCTAGACAGCAAAGGAACTCAGCATGCAGGGTAAAAGCATATAGCCCATTGAGTTCTGCAATCTGGAACCTAGAGACTACCCAACAACTATTATCTGTACTCAGACAACACTATTGTACAATGCTTGCACTTTTTTCAACCATGTCATTTACAGAATTTCAAGGTTTTCTTCTGGAAAGTATACATTTTTAGGCCCGAATTAGTTGAATTCAAATTCATCCATAACGGGGATCTAGGACTTGACGAGTAAATGATAGTTATGATGTAACTAAACTAGTGAAAGTGTCAAAATGGCAGAATAGTCATCTGCAACGCACATGGTTTTGCAAACTGCATTGTTCTTTTTTACTGTACTCTATTTCTGACATTCTTTGCCTTCTCCAACTCTATAACATCTGTTCCCATTCTAGAAATCCCTGTGAAAACCCATACAATATTTCAGGAGGGCCTTTCATCCAACTTTTACCTGTGAACACATTCTCAACTTAACAAAAACTTTTACCCCCAACTAGTTTTGGGGGAGGCACCTGCAAGCACATTATCACCGAAATATATGAAAGAAGAGGGACAGGGTATAGCTATCCAACCATGTTCTCATTTGCAGTGAACATCCATGATAGCATCATCTTTCTATGGCTCTGCATTGCATCTATTAACACATATATGGAACTTTATTCAGTAGCTCTTGCTTCATGTTTGAAACTGTTAGTATTTTAGGACAGGATGGACTGTCAGCTTACTATGACTTGGTAAAAGCTTAGTTATACTAAGCCTCAAATGGAAACTGTTGGGGTGTTTGTAGTCTCATCTATTTTTTAGCCTGCACTATATACCTCTCATCAATTATGGTATGGTTAGCATAAGACTAGAACAAGCAGACCATATATGCCGGAAGGATCTAAAGAATGTCTAAAATTATATCATTTTACAGATTTCGATCGCAAAAGAGTGGTCCTCCATGATATTTCATCATGTTTACTATTATTCAAAGATCATGGCAGATTTATTTTCTGTGTAGAAGGGAAAAATGGCCTACCTCGGTGTTTTTGGGCAGAAAACTAAATATTCATCTCGGACCTCATCACTGACTTTCTGAAGTCGTCTAGTATCTTGGTTCATCATCACCCACTTACTGCAATTAAAAATTCTGTAAGGTCAAATTTAGGAAACTAATGAAAACTACATCAATTGAATATTTGCAGTTAATTGGAATACACAAAAACAAACTCTGGAAACACAGGGTGGCCTCCGCAAAGAAAACCTTGGATATAATAGTTGATAGTGAGCTGTGCACTTTGCTACAAGAAGACCAGAAGCTGTTGATGTTCAGGAACCGAGGGAATACCTATCTAAAGTAGTCCTCATTTTACTTACATGACTAACAACTAATATAACACACAAGTTTGAATTTGTCAAATTAATCAAGAATGTGTGTGAGAGAGACAGGAAATATTTTTAGGAGTACATAGACACTCACAAAATCCAAGGTGGTTTGTCAAAACCATATTGTATAGTTTTTACTGATTAGCAGCCAAACTGCATCTCTGTTTATGGCAAAGAAAATCAGGACCTTTATTGAAAGTTAATCCTAACCGTCTCTGTTTGTATAAAGGGCTAGGCCATAACACACCATTTCACCAAGTAATTAATTCTTTCATCATGCATTGGTTTGCTTTAGTATATTCGATAGTGATAACCACATCACGACACAGCCTGGTGATTCAAACTAAGTAACTAGTTTGCAATTTGCATGGAGCCAGAAACAAGGATGTCCCTTTGTAGACATGGTCATTCAAAAACTCAAATAATGTTTTGATAATGAAAATCTCAGTTAGCTCATAATGTGAGAGACCGAGAGTGCCTGAGAATGAAATTTTTGTACGATAAGGCCACATCGTATCAACAATTTTTAAGATGGCACATTCTTTTATTTGTTGAAGGTCTTAGTGCTAAAGTATATGGGTTTATGTGTGACACAGTAATTTTTCTCTTCTGCTTTTTCGCAGATATTTTCTTCAAGTTAAGTTTGAACAACAGAAAGAAGTAAGTTTAAATGCACCTTGTAGCCCTCCCAATGACTTCTCCATTAACATGATCTTTGATAATCCAATCACGTCTGGTCCCAATCCTTCCTTCGCTTTGGCACCATGTTTCTATCTCAACCACGTCACTCCTGTCACACATTTCAACACATAAAAATTGATTAAACTTGTCAATTGTATAAACAAATCAAGCTTATGGATACAATGGAGCATATTTTTTACCAAGGGTATCTGTAGATTTCAATGTGCATGCGAGCAGTCACCCATATGAGATGCAATTTTCTCATGGTGGTTGTAGTTGAAAATCCATCAGTTGAA
Source organism: Panax quinquefolius (assembly GCA_020205615.1). Lineage (NCBI taxonomy): Eukaryota > Viridiplantae > Streptophyta > Magnoliopsida > Apiales > Araliaceae > Panax > Panax quinquefolius. Next base: position 2,634,228 of record CM035154.1, on the reverse strand, counting down.
AAACCAACACTCGAGCATGGTTGCATCGCACCTCCTACTTGAAAGAAATAGCTTTTATAGAGCACTTGAGGATACCCAAGGAAGAGTCATAATTCCCAAAATTACGTTGGTATACATCATCCCATCTTGGGTCGCCACTTACATGGTATGTAATTTAAATACAACTTACTAACATAATCGTCAGTGGTACAATACGACATAAATCGTGAGTTTAAATACAAATATCGCCTACTAGATATTATACAAACTCAAAAAAAAGTCCTCATTATAATTATTATCACACTATTTCACTGTAATAGTGAGGACTACTAATGCTATCTTTCGTGGACCATCACTGCTTCCCGACTCGCCCCAGCCTATATTTCTCATTTTCAAGAGAATAAAAAAGAAAGAAAGGGTGAGCTCAACTAGCCCAAGAAGAAATATTACGACTAAGATAATGCGTAATAAATTATCAATAGTCTTCAACAATGTTAAACCGATAAAATACAATAGATAAACCAGCTTTAACTGCAATGAATATGCAATCCATTAAAAGAGTCAAGTAGAAAATAAAGTCTACTATCTTTAGGTTTTAAAAGGTTTTCATCATCGTTATAGCCGAGACTCACTTTTAATAAATATTCCACATCATCGAATCACCCCCGCACTACGGCCAAGGATATTCTTTAAGATCACGCACCACAATTATTCACGCTACACGCCAAGAATATTTGTGTATTCATTAATGGTCATGATCATGCCAACAATCGGCCCATCAATGCACTACTACCATCGAGGATTTTTACCACATCATTTGTAATATTACTGGCCATGATTATAACCAATAGTCTCTCGTCATAATCATACCAAGTCCATCTACGCACTACAAAAGCCATGTATTTGACTTTCAAAAAAATATAAACATGAGGATGATGACAATGATATAAGAATTCAATAAAACAAGTTCAAGAATTATTTTATCCAGAATTATTAACGCCCAAATTATCAACACGACAATTGCTTTTGTAGAGTAAAATTCAAGAATGATCGTAAGAATATTTTCATGAAAAGATATCGATGAAACGCAAATATCAAGGATATTCCACTAATTTTTCATGGAGTATAAGTCAAAGTTTTAACCAACCGGGTATAATAAAGAATGGAATAACAAAAGAAATCACCACGCACGCGATAGATCGCATGATAAAAGTTATTCCAATGTAATAATAAATAACGGAACCAGTCGTGAAATTCACACGGCATGTGATGTTCCAATGTAATAATAAAGATGGAACCTGATCATCGGTAAAAAACACATGTGACAGATATTCCAATGTAATGATAAAGATTTTAACCAGTCCTGTAAAACACATGCATGTGATGTTCCAACAGTAATAATAAAAAGATTTAACCAGTGTCCAAAAAACACATGCATGTGATGTTCCAATGTAATAATAATAAAGATTTTAACCAGTCCGTAAAAAACACATGCATGTGATGTTCCAAATGTAATAATAGAAGAATGTCACCAAGTATATAGGTAAACCACGATACAAAAGTTATTCCAATGTAATAATAAGCAATGGAATAACAACAGCTTCTTCTTCATGAATAAGAAAGAATAACACCCCTTACATTTGGTAGAGATGAATATCGCGCAGCAGCAGTAAGAACAAAATACTTCTTCTTCTCTCTCTTATTCTCTCTATACTTTTCTCTCTATAGCTCGAATGAATTCGTGAAAATAATGAAGCCTCAGCCTCTATTTATAGAAGATTTCTAGCTTAAGACCGCCGTGTGAAAAGGCAAGTGGCTCGACGACTAATGATGTGAAAAGAAAAGTGGTTCGACACTGTGAATGTGAAACGACAAGTGGTTCGACGCTCAGAATGTGAAACGACAAGTGGTTCGACGTCCGTAAAGGTAATTACTATTAACGTAAAGGTAAATACTATCGACGTAAGGTAAATACTATTCACAAGGGTAATTACTATCGACGAAGGTAATTACTATCGATTTAAGGTAAATACTATTCACAAGGGTAATTACTATCGACGAAGGTAATTACTATCGATAAGGTAAGGTAAATACTATTCACAAGGGTAATTACTATCGACGAAGGTAAATAATACTATATTACGAAGAGAATTACTTAGAAGAGATGATATATGAGCCCCCATAAAATAATCAAACTTACCACAAATCATTTTTTTTTTCATCAACACATATTTAATCTTTCAACAATTATTAATCATTTATAACTTGTCGCCTCAATTATTGATTTAATACTATAACATATTATATGATGATATCGTGACAATAATGAATCAATAATATAAGAGATATGATGCAAAGAATTATCAGAAGTAATAATCGAGCATACCGGAGTGACTTTCACGAAGATCAATAATCAATACCGCGCGCTACTACGCAACCACGCCAGACATCGCATTTTTTACCACCGTAGTTCAACAGCTTTAATTCAGAATAATTCTCCGCCGTTATTTTTATAAAATATTTTTGTCGCTTTTCAATCCGACAATAATTTTCGCTGTGGGGTCCACCAATGATTGAGCCATTGTATTTAATATTCCTAACAAAAAGAATATTCTCCCACCAAACTAATATTTTATAACAACTGCATACTTTGCAAAATTTATAAATATTACCCACAACTATAACATTATATCAAATTTATTCCATAATATTCAAAAATAATATTTATAGAAAAATTCATCTTTATTTATAAAAGTTGGGGTCTTACAACCTCCCTTCTTATGAAATTTTCACTCAAATTAGGGTACGACTGTATGTCAAGAGGTAAGGATACCTTGATTTCATTTCGATTCTAACTCCCAAGTCATTTCTCAACATCGTGGTTCCTCCACAAAACTTCGACTTGAGGTATAACCTCGAGCGTAGAATATGTTCCTTCTTATCCAAAATTTGAACAGAACCTCTTCATACGCCAAATCTTCCGCTATTTCGTCCTGCTTCTAACTCAATAATATGGTTCGGTCTTTCACATATTTACGTAACATAGATATGTGAAAAACGTTATGAACATTTAGACATATTCAAGCAGAAAGCAGTCTATAGCCACGCTCCTACTCGATCGAGGATTAAAATGGACCGATGAATCGAGGATTAAGTTTTCCTCTATTTCCAAATCTTGTAACTCCTTTCCACGGAGCAACTCTTAACAACACACGATCTCCTATATCGAATTCCACGCCCTTTTCGATGAAGATCAAGATAACTCTTTTGTCGATTTTGTGAGGTTTTTATACGCTCATTTCGGATCGCTTCAATCTTTTTCCGTAGTCATACGTATCAACTCCCCGGCCCCAACAACGCTGCTTCACCCACCTCATCCCAAAGATAATCGAGAACGACACTTTCTTCCATACAACGCTCGAATGGAGCCATGCCAATACTTGCTTGATAACTGTTGTCAGAGGAAAACTCCACCAATGGTAAGAACTTGTCCCAACTCCCCTGAAATCAAGGACACAGTAGTCTTAATAGATCTTCAAGAGTTTGAATAGTCCTCTCCGATCGTCCGTCCGTTCGAGGATGATACGCCGAAGCTAAATCGTAAGTCCGTGCTCATAGCTTTTTGCAAACCAACCCAAAATCGTGAAGTGAATCTTGGGTCTCGATCGTAAACTATGGATACCTAAGATACCATGCAGCTCTTTACAATCTCGCTTATGTACATACGAAGCAAGACGCTCAAGTGTATAAGTTTCAGATTTGGAAGAAATGAGCAGACTTGGTCAATCTATCAACAATGACCCAAATCGATCAACGCTTCGAAACCTTAGAAGACCCAGAACTAAATCCATGGTAATGTGCTCCCACTTCCATTCGAATTTCAAGTGGTCAGAATGGACCTTTTGGTACTTGATGCTCCGCTTTAACTCGCTGACAAGTTTAGACACCTCGAGATAAACAAACGCTTATCTCTCTCTCTTCATATTGCTTCCACCAAAATGTACGATTTAATATCATGATACATTTTGTACTCCTGTGATGGATTGCAAATGGTGTGTCAGGCGCCCATCATGATATTATACTTTAAATCGTGGTCGTTAGAACACAAAGTCCGGAGTCGACTCAAGTATTCCTTCTTCATCGATTCGCTTCCTAAGATAAGACCTTCTCGACTTTCTTCCTCATACGATCACGCCCCGTGTCCGTAGCTCGAGCAGCCTTTTAACTTTATCGATTAAAGTCTGCTCTACTCAGATACTCGCTTATCATCACACGCGTCCCTCGAGTCTTTAACTCTATCTCCATCCTTTGCAAGTCACACAAATGGGCTCATTACGACAATATCGCACTCAGATTGCATATGATTTTCTACTCAACGCGCCGCCTACCACGCTCGCTTCCAGATGGTATCGATGGTACGATCATAATCTTTCAACAGCTTCAAGCCAACGCCGTTGTCGCATGTCGAGTTCTTTTGAGTGAAGAAATATTTGAGGCTTTTTACGATCCGTAAAGATCTCCACTTTCTCCCCATACAAGTAATGCTCCAAATTTTAAGTCAAGAAAGATAACAACCGCTAACTCTAGATCATGAGTAGGATAATTCCTCTCATATTCTTTCGAGTTGTCGCGAGGCATAAAGCTATAACTTTTCCATGTCGCATAAGAACACATCCCAACCTTTGCTCAAGATCATCAGAGATGACAAATCCCTCCGAGCCGATGGTATTGCGTAACAAAATAAATAAGTCTCCTCTCGAAGTTCTTGAAAACTCTTCTCACATTCTTCGCTTCCAACCGAACTTTCAGATCTTCCGAGTCACCGAGTCAATCGGAGTAGCGATTCGAGAAAATCCTTCCCATTTAATCTCCGATAATAACCAAATTTAAACCGAGAAAGCTACGATTTTTGGCCATCGATTTAGGTTGTTCACTTTCAATAGCTTCAATCTTTGCCGGGTCAACAGATATTCCATGACTTGATACCACGCGGCTCAAGGAATGCTACTTCTTCAAGCCGTAACTCGCATTTCTTCAACTCGCATAAAGCTTATATTCACGAAGCTTTTGGAGTGTCACCTCAAGTGTTGCTTTCATGATCTTCACGGCTTTTTGAATAAATAAGGATGTCATCAATAAAGACGACCACAAAGTGATCTAAATATTCCTGAATACTTGCTCATCATATCCATGAAGGCAAAATAGGAGCATTAGTCAATCCAAAGGATACGACTAGAATTCATAATGCCCGCATCGAAGTTTCAAAGTCGCCTTTCGAATGTCACGGTTCTAATCTTCAATTGGTGATATCCTAACTAAGATCAATCTTTGAAAAGATTTCGCTCTTGAATCGGGTCAAACAGTCATCAATACGCGGCAATGGATACCTATTTTTGATGGTGACATGATTCAACTCCCGATAATCAATACAAAGTCGATACTCCCATCTTTCTTCTTCACTTAATGTAACAGAGCACCCCAAGGAGAAGTACTAGACTTAATAAAGCCAATGTCTAACAATTCCTCGCATTGGGTCTTTAACTCCTCAAGTTCAATAGAGCTATTCGACATGGGCTTTTGAAATAGGTTTTTGTACGGGTTCAAGGTCGATACAAAATTCAATTTCACGCCCGGGGTAGGCCAGAAGTTCTTCGGGAATACGCCAGAAATTTATTAACAATAGAATATCGCTTAAAACCGATTTATTTTTATTTAAATCAGGATATGAGCTAAGAAAGCTCGACATCCGCTTTTTCAATAAACGAATAAATTTTTATGGCTTGAGAGACGACCGTGATTGATTTTAATGGTTTGGTCGTTTCAATTCAAGATAATAGGTCGATTAGAAATATGAAAGCTAACAACCTTATTTAAAACAATCAATTTTTGTATGATAAGTAGTTAACCAATCAATCCCTGTAATCACGCCAAATGCAAGTATTTTTAATGAAATAAGATCGACAGTAATGAGGGTACCGATTTGAACCAAACAAGACTTATAAACAAAGTGGATGTAATGAAGGTTTCTCCCAACTGAGTTTCCACAGATAAGTCAAAGTCTAATTTCTCCTGAGTCAAATTTAATCGATGAGCGCAAGTAGAGAGAAATAAAAGAATGGGTAGAACCCAGATCAAATAAAGTATAGATTTCATTAGAGTTTATGATAAGCTTACCCGTGATGACCTCATTCGGATTCCTCGCTCTTTCGGGAGGTCACAACAAACGCCTCCTCAGACTACCGGCTTTTGAATTTTTCCGACGGCTTTGGTGCCTCCATCCTAGTTGAATTTGTCTTCTAGAACGACAAAATCGAGCTAAAGTGACCTTTCTTCCACAATTATAACACGCTTTGACGCATTTACGCAGCTTTGATCGATGTGTCCCTCTCCTCCGCATTTGAAGCATACGATAGTGGTCTTTCTCCTTCCTTAACAACGGGTGTCGGTGCCGACGCCTTTCCACCATCATTGAATCTCCGCTTTCGAAATGTCCATTCTATTGTTTTGGGCCCGATTACACCCAAGTGGTTACCATATCCGCCCGTTGATTCCTCCACGCTTGTTGTCACCGCTCATGACTACTCTCACCGGTATTATAATTTTGCTTACCGCTTCTTTTTAGTCAGGTTGACTCATTATCGCGCTCCACTAATCGAGCCCTATTTACAACATCCGAATACAAACACAGCTTTATGAGAAATAAGATGTCGACGATCTCCCGCTTCAAACCTCTTAAAAACATTCGCGCCCATTCTCTTCATTATCCACCAAGTGGGATTAAAACCGTGATAACTCCGCAAATTTTGCCTCAGATCATGCTACACTGGCCATATTGTTTTGTTCCAACTTGATAAATTCCACCTCCTTCATGTGTGGTAATACTTTCGTGAAAGTATTTGTCGTTGAATGCCTCCTCGAACTTCTCCCAAGATATCTTCAAGACAAGAAGTCGAGTACGCTTTTACCGATTCCCACCAAGAATCCGCCTCCTCCAAGAACATAAAGGCAAGAAGGGAACCTTTTGCTTCTCTGAGCATCCCAAGACATCAAATATCTTCGTAATCTGCTTTTATCCATGCTTCCGCCAAGTGGTTTTTGCTCTCTCCTTAAACTCCCGGTGGTCCCAGCCTTGAATTGTTTAATAAGTGACCACCGAGAGTTTTCCGTGTTTCCACCCACGTTTTGGACAGTGAGTCGCTTCTCATTCATTGCAGATAAATCAGATAAAGCCTCCAACATTCGATCATTCATCATTTGGTCGTTGTTGTTGTTTGCATGAGGATTGTCGCCTCGATGCACATTATCCCGATTATCGAGCATGGTGAATCAACGATCGTCAAGGCCCATCGCTATTCTCAACATTCTCGATGTCATTTTCAGACATCGCCACAAAACAAAAGGTTAATCGACATGTAACAAATTATCCCTATCTTCCGACTCGACCAACCAATAAAATAAAGACATAAACTTAGTAGTCATACTAGCGAAGGTATTCCCTGCCTCCCTCCTAGTACTATTCTCACATCTTAGCTGTGGATCATATCCTCAAGCTCGATATTAACCGCGACGCCCCCAAAATTAGGTATACATCACCCATCTTGGGTCGCCACTTACATGGTATGTAATTTAAATACAACTTATTAACATAACTCGCTGTGGTACAATACGATATAAATCGTGAGTTTAAATACAAATATCGCTCTACTAGATATTATACAAACTCAAAAAAAGTCCTCATTATAATTATTATCACACTATTTCACGTGTAATAGTGAGGACTACTAATGCTATCTTCGTCAGACCATCACTCGCTTCCCGACTCGTCTCCAAGCCTATATTCTCATTTCAAGAGAACAATGAAAGAAAAGGGTGAGCTCAACTAGCCCAAAGAAGAAATATTACGACTAAGATAATGCGTAATAAATTATCAATAGTCTTCAACAATGTTAAACCGATAAAATACAATAGATAAACCAATTTAATCAGCAATGAATACGCAATCCATTAAAAGAGTCAAGTAGAAAATAAAGTCTACTATCTTTTAGGTTTTAAAAGGTTTTTCATCATCGTTATAGCCGAGACTCAAATTTTAATAAATATTCCACATCATCGAATCACCCCCGCACTACGGCCAAGGATATTCTTTAAGATCACCACCACAATTATTCACGCACTACGCCAAGAATATTTGTGTATTCATTAATGGTCATGATCATGCCAACAATCGCCCATCAATGCACTACTACCATCGAGGATTTTTACCACATCATTTGTAACATTACGGCCATGATTATAATCAATAGTCTCTCGGTCATAATCATACCAAGTCCATCTACGCACACAAAAAGCCATGTATTGACTTTAAAAAAATATAAATACGAGGATGATGACAATGATATAAGAATTCAATAAAACAAGTTCAAGAATTATTTTATCCAGAATTATTAACGCCCAAATTATCAACACGACATCGCTTTTGTAGAGTAAAATTCAAGAATGATCAAGAATATTTTCATGAAAAGATATCGATGAAACGCAAATATCAAGGATATTCCACTAATTTCATGGAGTATAAGTCAAAGTTTTAACCAACCGGGTATAATAAAGAATGGAATAACAAAAAAAAATCACCACGCACGCGATGATAATCGCATGCATATAAAAGTTATTCCAAATGTAATAATAAATAACGGAACTGTGTCGTGAAATTCACACCCATGTGATGTTCCAATGTAATAATAAAGATGGAACTGCATCGGTGTAAAACACATGCATACAGATATTCCAACAGAATAATAATGAAAAAGATTTAACCAGTCCTGTAAAAACACATGCATGTGATGTTCCAACATGTATAATAATAATAAAGATTTTAACCAGTCCCGTGTAAAAAACACATGCATGTGATGTTCCAACAATAATAATAAAGATTTTAACCAGTCCTGTAAAACACACATGCATGTGATGTTCCAATGTAATAATAAGAAGAATGTCACCAAGTATAGGTAAACCACAGATACAAAAGTTATTCCAATGTAATAATAAGCAATGGAATAACAACAATTCTCTTCATTAATAAGAAAGAATAACACCCCTTACATTTGGTAGAGATTGAATATCGCAAAGAAGCAGTAAGAATAAAAAATACTCTTCTTTCTCTCTCTTATTCTCTCTATACTTTCTCTCTATATACTCAATGAATTCGTGAAAATAATGAAGCCCCAGCCTCTATTTATAGAAGATTTCTAGCTTAAGACCGCCGTGTGAAAAGGCAAGTGGCTCGACGACTAATGATGAAAAGAAAAGTGGTGGTTCGACGCTCAGAATGTGAAACGACAAGTGGTTCGACGCTCAGAATGTGAAACGACAAGTGGTTCGACGTAAAGGTAATTACTATTAACGTAAACTATAATTACTATTATCACAAAGGTAAATACTATCGATTTAAGGTAATTACTATCGACGAAGGTAAATACTATTCACAAGGGTAATTACTATCGATTTAAGGTAATTACTATCGACGAAGGTAAGGTAAATACTATTCACAAGGGTAATTACTATCGACGAAGGTAATTACTATCGACGAAGAGACTCTTAGATGATGACATATACGAGCCCCCATAAAATAATCAAACTTACCACAAATCATTTTTTTTTTTCATCAACACATATTTAATCTTTCAACAATTATTAATCATTTATAACTTGTCGCCTCAATTATTGATTTAATACTATAACATATTATATGTATGATATCGCGTGACAATAATTGAATCAATAATATAAGAGATATGATGCAAAGAATTATCAGAGTAATAATCGAGCATACCGAAAGTGACTTCTCACGAAGATCAATAATCAATACCGCAAGTGCTACTACGCAACCACGCCAGACATCGCATTTTTTACCAACCGGGTAGTTCAACAGCTTTTAATCTCAGAATACCTCCGCCGTTATTTTTATAAAATATTTTTGTCGCTTTTCAATCCGATAATAATTTCGCTAGTGGGGTCCACCAATGATTGAGCCATTGTATTTAATATTCCCTAACAAAAAGAATATTCTCCCACCAAACTAATATTTTATAACAACTTGCATACTTTGGTAAAATTTATAAATATTACCCACAACTATAACATTATATCAAATTTATTCCATAATATTCAAAAATAATATTTATAGAAAAATTCATCTTTATTTATAAAAGTGATAAGCAAAACGAATAGAGTCTAGATCGGTACTCACTTCCAAAGTCCAGATCTGTTGGAATTGAATCGATTCACTTTCTTCCTTTTTCCATCTCTCTATTTCATCGGAAAATCAAACCCGAAAAAGAAGAATAAGATGTTTCTTCTCGATTGGTTCTATGGGCGTGTTAGCCTCGCTTTCGAATTATGGCAAAAAAGAGGCTAAGATCTTGTTTCTAGGGCTCGATAATGCTTAAGCAAAACTACTTGGCTTCATACGCTCAAAGACGAGGTATTTTTTAGATTTGTTTTATGTTTTAGGTATTTTATTTTTCAACCGACACAACATCCGACGTCGAAGGAGCTGAGTATTGGGAAAATCAAGTTTAAAGCTTTTGATTTGGGAGGTCATCAGATTGTCCGCAGAGTCTGGAAGGATTACTATGCCAAGGTAGAAGAAAAAATGAGTGAATTTATTGCAAGTATTGAAGAAAAGTGGTTCTTTTAATGGGTTTTATGAAATTGAATTTGAAGGGAGTGGAATGAATGAAGACTGAAAAGAAGAGGTATAGAGAATGTGAAATTAAGAAATCATCTGATCCAAAGACTTACCTCAAAAGGAGATGGGACTAAAGTTAGTTGCGTGACCACGCACAAAATTGAATTCTATCACTTTTGCGTTGTTGAGAGCATTCAATTCAATGAGATGAGATGAGATGGGATGAAAAAATTCAGGATCTGTGGCTGCAGGACTTGACATATGACTGGGGAAGATTTATTGAATATGATATGCAGCCTGTGTTTGCAATTGGAGCTGGCCAATTTGATCTTGCTCTGGTGGATGTTATGATTTGTAACTATAGGAAAGTTTCCGCTTGCTTATATTGGTGCTCAAACATATGCCTTCAAGCAGCAAGACTGGTGACATCATATTGATGTATCTGTTGGACTGGTTGGTGGTTACTAATGTTTTAGTACAACATGTTGAAAGTCTTGCATTGTTTGCAAGTGTGGTCTGCACTTAACAGGTTGCATAGTTTCTAATCTTATTTTAATATTTTGGAGTGTAGCATATCATGTAACAAGTGATGGCAAGCAGTGAGCTGAGAAACAGGGGATCAACAATACACATACCAAATCAAATTTACATTCTAATATCATGGGCTTGTTTATTAAGAGGGAGAAAGAGCTGGAATTAGAGACGTTGCTTAAGGTTGGCCATTTGTTGCTACATTACGGTTCTATCTCCTGATTTTTATCTCTCTGTCTTCTTCCCCAAATTTCTTTCTTAATTCTTCTCAAATCCTTATCTCTCTGGTTGCTCTGTTTTATAAGAGATATTTTATAAGAGATGTATGTTTCTTTCTATTTGCTCTTCTTTCCTTGATGGATGTAATTTATTGGACATTTCTATTTGATCCATTTTGCTATATGAAGATTGGCCAGTTTAGTTATTAAGGTATGGGTTTTGTGTTGATTTTGTTGAAGAGGTGATTTTTGTCAATATTTATTACAATACATTAAAATCTAGCTTTTGGGTAGCTTTTAAAAAATTCCTTGATTTCATCACCTCAATTTTAGATTTAGCTTACGGATGCTTCTTATGACTATATGATTCCTCGGTTCCATATATTTTTCGGGTTTTAGGGGTTTTTGCATCAAAGGACCAAATTATGTTGGTGTCACCGATTTATGCCTTCTTATATTGTTACTTTAGCTAAGATGAGGAATTTCGTGTATTTATATTTCCTCCACGCAAGTCGCTTCACGACCGCCCCAATCTCTCGCATTCAATTTGGTAATGGTGGTACCAAAAGCAGAGTAGTCTATCAAACAGTAGTATGTATTTTAAAATGAGGGTAATTAAGTCTTTAGCCAAATAAAATAACTGAGTTAAGACGGAAAGCACTTTTTCACTTTAACTCAAAAGTTCAAAAGTGTTTAAATGTAGCTTTTTTCTTGTTATAGGTGGTTAAGTGGGAAACCGCGCCAAACCCCAGTGTGGTCATCCGAACTTAACCCTAAATTAAATAACACAAATGTCAAAAAATAACAATATTCATTTTATCAAGAAAATAAATTCTTACACTTTTTGCTAATTAAGTTCCTCAAATATTAAAATTTACGTAATATACATTCAAACATAATTTTTCTAATTAAAAAGTAAAAAAAATTATACCCATAAAAAGTGCAAATTAGCACAAAAAATATAATTATTTTTCCAAATACTAAAATTTACATAAAACAAACTTAGACAAAACTTGTTATAGAAGCTAATCTTATAATTCATATAAAATGTATAAAAATTATGTTAATTATTTTCTCAAATATTAAACAAAACATAAGTCACACTTTGACATAATTATTTCTGAAAAAAATGACAAATATTGTTACTAAAAAGACAAAATATATTAAAAGATAAATATTTTTACAAGATAAAACTAGTAATAAATATTTTTACATTTTCTTTTATTCAACATTGCTACAAGACAACACCAACTATATAGTAAAAAAAAATTAAAATCATAAACATCTCATATTTTGACATATACTCAAAAAAATATTTAACATATGAAAATCATAATTATAACTATATATGAATTCAAATAAAAAATTTATTATTAAATACCAAAACTAAACTATCAACATACCCAATTCACTCTAATTAGAACAACTCTATTAATAAAACTATAATTAAAATACATTGTATTAAAATAAGATAATTTTTTCATTAAAAATATATATTATTCTTGAATTAAAATTTGACAACATACAAGGATAAATATGTAATTTTATCTATTTAGTTAATCCTAAAATCTTGCAGAGGTACTAACTGTTACTTCAAAAACTAGAGGGGAGGTGGGTGTTATTATAATTGTCTACAGGGAATGTCAGTGTATTTTACTCTTTTTATTATAGTAGAGATTTTAATTAGGAGAGTTTTATTGTAATACTAGATTTTAGATTTTAGTTAGCAGATTTTAGTTAGGAGATTGTTTCCTTTTTAAATTAGGGTTTTACTTAGTCCTATTGAGTTTTCTATTTAATCATTGTAATACTTCATTATTTGATAGATTATTGAATATAATGATTTGAGATTAAAATTGTGTGCTATTTTGTGCGTGTTTCTATATTGAGTCTCTACAGGGATACGTGTTTGTAGTTCACAATTTTCATAAAAATTATCACTCATACATAACGTTGTAAAATGAGCAAACATAACATTTTGGGCTCAATTCTTCAATTCACTTGAAATATAAATGATTCAAATATGAGAAAATTTTAAAGTTCTATAAATTCCTCGAATCTACTTAAATTATAATTTTATATTGATACTCAGATTATATTCGTTTAAAAAAATTTTGTAATCGTACTCGACTCGGTAGTCCAACCGTAACCAAACTTTATTTTATACTCTTTATAAATTTTGTGACCCAAATCTGAGCAATTCAATAATAAGCTATACTCAATTTATTTACACCGTTACTCTCTTACTCGTACAAATTCACATATTCAAAATTGCAACTTTTATTTTTTTTTAAAAATGCACAAATGCCAGCTCATTTAAACAGGGAGGGGAGAGGAGAAACCTGCAAGAGATTAGCGATGGTGTCAACAGTGGCAGTTTTGTTAATTCCGACCTCATAACACCTGACTACAAACTTCTCCTTATACGATAAACCGTCGTCCGCCAAGCTCCCCAACCGAAGCCGTTCCACCAAGCTCTTATCCACATCTGTTTGCTCCTGCTTCAGCTTCGGCTCGCCAGCGGACACGGCCAGAACCGGAGCATTAACATCGTTACAATAATTAGACGACGAAGATCGGCAGTAAACGACAGAGTTTTGCCGGCGAATAGACAGGGTACCGGAATTAAGAGATCAGCATTGATTTAGGGCTTGAATTTGGTCGGTTAAAGCGGCATTGTATGTGGTAACTGTACATGGCCCTTTCAATAACATTTTCTTCTGATGTTGCTGGTTGCAACTTTCTCTCTCCTCTTTTTTCTTTTTCTTTTTCTTTTTCTTTTTCTTTTTTCTTGTCTCTAGAAGAAATTGGGAAATTTGACCACAAAAAAGTTCCTGGAATCTGAAGGAGGAGTAGTAGTAGTAGTAGTAGTAGGGTCAGGCGCTGGTTGTGTTTACGGTTCGATTTCACTTCATGACGATGGAACTTAGGAGTTGGTTTTACGATACCCGCGAGGCGCTTGCGTGGATTATTATAAACCAACCCAAATGACACTGCTTTCCTACAATATTATTTGAATAATTTTTAATATTTTAATAGTGAACAATACAATATATGAAATTATATTCTACTCTCAAATTTTATTTAAAAAAAAAAAAAAAACCTGTATTTAAAAATAAAAATTACTTTTGGTTGAATTCATTGTCGGTGCAAATACCAATTTCAAACTAGACGACGATAGGATTAGAAATGTAGAGTATTGTCATGAAATCAGTATATTACTAATGAGAAAAAGTACTTATTGAAATTAATGTTACAAATTTTCTAATACATAAGTATGATAATACTCCCACCATTCTAAAAAAAAAAGAGTCTCATTTACTTTTACATGTTGATAGTTTCTATACATACTAGTGATCGGTAATATTAGTAAAAAATATTTAATAGAACCCAAAGCAAAAACATCTCTGTTAAATTTTCTTATTATACTTTGGAATTGTTCAGTCACGACAACAACTTAGTTACAATTGAAGTATAGGCATATTTAACCCCTAGAAAAGAGACTAGGAAACATAGGATTAACCTTTTCAAGACTAATTAGAATGTCCATTTAGCAGATGAATGAACGGCACTTTGTCGGGCCCTGTTTGGCTGCTGCTGCTCCAAGTTGTTCCTTTTCTTCATGACAGAGGAGACAGTTGGGCTGAAGTAGTCATTACTCCTTTGAGACGTTGCCGCTTGTGAGTACACTTTTCTACCCTGCATAAAACTTCTTTGCTTTTCCATCATTCTTCTTTGAGCAATTGGATTCCTCTGGACAGTCCCCCATCTGTTGTAATTCACACGGCTTTGACTCCTCCCAACTTGATTAAACTTTCCCTCCCTAGGACTTGGATAATTACGGCTTTCTGCTGTTTCTGCAGAGTACATGGTTGTTTCTCCCTCGCTACTACACCCGTTTTACACCTCTGAAACCTCGAGAGGAAAGGAACTCAATTGGTCCTCACTTTCGACGCCATTTATTGAACCTGTTGAGGCAATCTCTGCATCTGCCATAATATCATGTCCTCCATCAGTCAAATGTTCTTCTCCTCCAAGTTGCTTCACACAATTCTCATCCCAGTTTGGAAGCAGCTTTCTGGCAGGTTGAGGTGAGACCGCAGCTTTAGTAATCCTTGGTGGAAAATTAATATCTAAAAGCTGGATTTGGGTGCTTTCCTTATTCCTAAAAGGAACTGAAGATAACTTTGGTGACTCGTAGATTTCTGGAGTAGGAATTCTGTGACGCCCCCAAAATTAGGTATACGTCACCCATCTTGGGTCGCCACTTCGTAGAGACATAAATTTAAATCAACTTATTAACCTAGCGTAGCATGCAATCTGACATAAATCGTGAGTTTGAATCAAATATTGTCTACTAGATATTATACAAACTCAAAAGGAGTCCTCATTCAACTATTATCACATTTATTTCATGCGAATAGTGAGGAATACTAATCTTATCCTCGGACCATTACTTGCGTTCTCGACTAAATAAAAATTATATTACTCATTTCACGAAGAGAAAACGGTGAAAGAAAAATTGAATTTCAACTAGCCAAAGAAGAAATATTATGACTAAGATAATGCGAGAATAAATTATCATTAGCCCAATGATGTTAAACCGATAAAATCTGATGATAGACAACAGTTTAAGCTGTAACGGAATAAGCAATCCATTAAAAGAGTCAAGTAGAGAATAAAGTCTACTATCTTTAGGTTTTAAAAGGTTTTCATCAATTTTATCATTTGAGACTCGAACAATAAATAAACCACCACATCTAATCATCCCTGTCTACGGTCGAGGATTTTCATCAAATTATCAATGGTCGTGACTATCTCAAGAATCACCCCTCACCATAATCATACCAAAAACTATCCATCACTACATTCTGGTCAATCGAGGACTTTTGTCACATCATTTATATCAAGTCGTAATTATCTTAGAATGATCCGCAGTCGTATAATCATACTAAGTTCATCTACTTGGCGTAAGCTAAAAGATAACATAATATAACATGTGGGATGATGACAATAGCATAGTAATTGATAAAACAAGTTCAAGAATTATTTAATCCATGAATTATTAACGTCCAAATTATCAACACGATCATTTTCGCAGAAAGTAAAATTCAATAATGATCGGAAGAATATTTCCATTTGAAAAAGATCTTTGGATGAAACGCAAATATCGAGGATATTCTACTAATTTCATGGAGTATAGAAAGTCAAAGTTTTAACCAATTTGGGTATAATAAAGAATGGAATAACAAAAGAAATCACCGTACATGCGGTCTTGCATGAGGCGAGGTTATTCCAACAGAATAATAATAACGGGCAGGGTCGGGTGAAATTCACGCAAGCGGGATGTTCCAATGAGAATAATAAAGATGGAAACGGATCCGGTAAAAAACACAGATAGGATATTCCAATGAGAATGATAAAAAGGCGGAACCGGTCGGGTGTAAAAACACACGAACGAGGATGTTCAACAGAATAATAAAAAGCGGAACGGTCGGTGTAAAACATATGCATGGATGTTCAAATGAATAATAGAAGAATGTCACCAAGTATAGAAGTAAGCCAGCGTATCTGAGTTATTCCAATGAGAATAATAAGCAATGGAATAACATAAGGATTTCACCAAGTATAGGGTGATCTGGCGTATCTGAGGTTATGTATAGGGTATGCCACTTTTACGAGTTATTCCAACAGAATGATAATGAATGGAATAATGAAGTTCTCTTCGAAGAAAAAGAATAACACCCTCACCAGTAAAAAGAATGAATATAGAAGTAGTGAAGTAGCGAGAATACTCTTCTTCTTTCTATAACTTTCTCTATAGCCTACTCTCTATAATTTCTCTCAGAGTTTGATGAATTCGTAAGAAAATAATGAAGGAATGAGCTTCTATTTATAGGAAAATGGAATGCATAGAATTAATCCATGAGCGGTCAGGATTGATTTACTTTAATCGACGGTCATATTTAAAGAAAAATCTTTTAAATAAAATATAATATATTCTATTTATATAAAATATATTTTACTATGCAAACACTACGCAATACTACGCAACACTATGCATAATAAAATATAATATATTCTATTTATAGAATAACTTTAATAAAGTATTCTATTTTATATAAAAGATGTTTCATTTTATTACGTTAATAATCTGAATAAAACAAAACGTCATTATCATTATAATAATTCATATTATTAATAAATGATAATGGAATCAAACCTGGTGACTTCTCACATAAGCATCGATAATCAATCTGGTATTATTGCTTATGCAACCACACGTATTATCGTACTTTTACTACCGAAGTAGTTCAACAATAACCACGGTAAAACTTCCGCCGTTATTTCAATAAAATATTTTTGTCGTTTTCTCAATCAAAATAATAATTACATTAATAGGGTCCACCAATGATTAAGCCGTTATACGAATATTCCCCGCTAAACCAAGAATATTACCCGAACCAATCGAATATAATATAACCACTTGCATACTTTGCAAAATTTATAAATACTACCCACAACTATAATATTATCTCAAATTCACACCATAATATTAAAAATTATTTAAACAAAATTTAAATTTTATTGATAAAATCTAGAATTACGACAATCTCCCTCCTTATGGAATTTCGCCTCGAAATTAGGGTACATACACAGTATGATAAAGAGGTGAGGGTACCTTGAATACCTTTATCGTTAAAATATTAAATTCATCTTATGATCCAAAGAAGATATTCATTAACAATTCATCTTTGCACTACTTCTGGCCAAAGATATACAAATTGTAAAACCAATAATCTTTGACGCACTTAATAGTATCACGACCACGAATTATCCATGCTTCTTGGCAAGGATATTCGTGTTTTCAATCTGATCATGATTATACCGAATAATCAAGTGGTCATAATCATACCAAGTCTATCAATGCACTACTGACCAAAGATGACTTTTACCATATCCATGAATTAATATTTCATTATCGAGACTCATTTCAATAATTAATCCATATCATCGAATCATCCACGCACTACGTGCCGAGGATATTCATTTAGTATCACGACCACGAATTATATCCATGCTACACTACCAAAGATAATCGTGTATTCATTAGTATCACGACCACAAATTATCCATACTACTACCAAAGATAATCGTGTATTCATTAGTATCACGACCACAAATTATCCATGCACTACTGGCAAAAGATAATTGTGTATTCATTAATATCACGACTACAAATTATCCAGTACTACTACCAAAGATAATTGTGTATTCATTAATATCACGACCACAAATTATCCATGCACTTCTGACCAAAGATAATTGTGTTTTCAATTCTGGTTATGATTATATTAGAACAATCCACTGGTCATAATCATACCAAGTCCATCTATGCACTACTTCTGAATACGAGATGACTTTCAACGTAATATAAGCGTGAGGATAATGATATAAAGAATCAATCGAATGAGATAAAGGATAAATATTAAACATTTATAATATAATTTATCCAGGATTCAAGAATATCCCCATGTTATCAATCACTTAATAATCTCATAATCTAATAACATTAATATTATAATAATATTTTAATCACTTCTTAAATTTATAAACAATTTATCTCAATTGTTTACGCTTTTACCATATAATGCATTTAATCATTCAAAATGCCATACTCATAAAATATCATCACCAATTATCAAATCTCTCATCAAAAAAAATATGCATATACTCTATATAGGATTTTCTAGCCATAAAATCCTATTTTTTCAACTTTGTTACTTCACATAACATATTTAACTCATATGTTAAGTAATTAAACTATTTTCATGAAAAATACCAAATTAGTCCCAAAATATTTCTTTTCTGGGATTTAGCATAATATAGTCCCATAATGAAAATATATTTTTCTCGAATTTTTAAAATTCATTTACTATTTTTCAAAAATCAATTTCTAATTAATTCCTTAAGAAATTAGCTACCTCAAGTTTAACTCCAAAATTCCCAAATCTTGGCAGGACCTTACACATGTTAACGTGAGCTTCTAGTTTAAATTTCATGGTCATCGGAGTTATAGAACTCAGGTTATAGCGTTTTAAATCGGGAAAAACCTAAATATTGAAATAGTCATAACTTGCTCATTTTAAGTCGAGAATGAGCTCATTTTTGGACAGGAGGTACTTTATACCATATACCTTCATGTCCCAAAAAGGCCAGAATTTTTTCATAATTTAAGTGGCCGAAACAGTCCCTTAAAGTTTCTGGGCAGTAGCATTTTCGAAATTTACAGCTTTGGCCTCCTTTGCTAAAATCAGTCCACACAAAATCTACAACACCTTTTCCAGTAATTCCACTTGGATTAGTTAGGTAACTCATAGATATAACTCTAGGACTTGACCACATTCAAAATTCAAAATATAATAAGAGATATGGTCAATTGAATTTCATATTCGTTTTTCACCAAAATCTGATTTTCCACTCTTTGTGATTTCTAAGAAACTTTCATGTTTTTACATACTAACCAACATAACTCATCATAAAACTTACTAATACCACGAATACCCATGATTTTCATTATTCCAATGCTTTTATTATGACTTTCATCATAAACCACGTAAACTATTCATTTAGTTGAAGAAATATTTGAGGTTTAAGAAATGGGTTTTTATCTTTGGGGTCAATACAAAATTCGATTTCACGCTCTAGGGTAGGCTAGGAAATCTTCAAGAATCGTCAAGAAATTTATTAATGATAGAAATATCATTCTAAAGCATTACTCTTATCCAAGACTTGGATAAGACGTCACATTGATACCAACTGTGACTTCTATCCCTTAACCTAGATAGCACCTCACAATGATACCTATAAACTTGCCATCTTCATTCACGATGTAGTCGCCTCTGAAAGTCCAGAAGCGATTGCATTCCATACAAGGAAGTCAACAACGAAAGGTTAAGGGCTCTTTACTTATGGCTTGATATGACAATAATTGACTTTAGTAGTTTGGTTACTTGAATTCGCACAACAAGTTGGTTATGAATATAAAAGCTAACAACCTTACGAAAAGAATGATGAGTAGTTAACCAATTGATTCCTAAAATCCCATCAAAGGCAAATATTTTCAAAAGATAAGATCGACGAAGTAGCGTGAAAATGTTTATTTGAACCAAACAAGATTTAAAAATAGTAGAGGTGTGAAGGCTCCTACTAATGAAGTTTCAACCAATAAGTCAAAGTCTAACTTCTAAGAGTCAAATTTAAATGTTGAACTTAAGCAAGCGAGATAAAATAATGGGTAGAACCGGTATCTAACACGGTATAGACTTCATAAGAGCTTATGATTAACTTACCCGTGATAATTTTATTCGGGTTCCTTGTCACGAGAAAAAAAACGCTCTCCCTTAAAACTCTAGGCTTTGGTTTTATGCAGGGGATGACTTTTGGTGCCTCCATCCTAGTTGAATTTGTCTTGATGGCGACAAAATCGAGCTAAGTGACCTTCTCTTCCACAATTATAACATGCTTTGGATGGCATGGGTGTGATTCGGACTAATGTGTCCCTCTCCTCCGCATTTGAAGCATCTGATAGGTGGTCCTCTCCTTCCTTCCTTAACAACAGTCTTTGGTCTTCGACATCTTTCCATCATTGTTGAATCTCCTTTTCTTGAAATGTCCATTCTTATTATTTTGGCCTTGATTACACCAAAGTGGTTACCATATCGCCTTATTGATTCCCTCCACGCTTGTTGTCACCGCTTGATGACTACTCTCGCTAGTATTATAATTTTTTAATTTGCACTCTTTTTAGTTCGTTGACTCGTTATCGCGTTCCACTAAGCGAGCCCTATTTACAACATCCGAATAAAAACACGGTTTATGAGAAATAAGATGTTAACGTATCTACGGCTTCAAACCTCTTAAAAACATTCGCGCCATTCTCTCTTCATTATCCACCAGTGGGGACGAAACCGTGATAACTCCGCAAATTTTGCCTCGTATTGCGACACGGTCATATTGTTTTGTTTCAATTTGATAAACTCCACCTCCTTCACGTATGGCGAATATTTTCAGGAAAGTATTTGTCGTTGAACAACTCTGGAACTTCTCCCAAGATATCTTGAGACAACGGGTTGAGTACGTTTACCGATTCCCACGATGAATCCTCTCCGCGTAACATAAAAGCGGCGAAAGGAACCTTTGCTCCTCGGAGCATCCCAAGACATCAAATATCTTGGTAATCTGCTTTATCCATGCTTAGCGAAGTGGTTTTGGCTCTCCCTTAAACTCCGGTGGTCCCAGCTCCTTGAATTGTTTAGCGGTGATGTGCTTGAGAGTTTTTCGTGTTTCCACCTACGTTTTGGGCGAGTCGCTTTCACTTTGATGTTGCATGAATTCTAAAACTTCTTAAACGCGTCTGCGTCGTTAATCGATTGATCGGTGTTGTTGTATACGGAGGATTATCGCCATCCTGTTGCACATTGTCTCCGATTATTGATCGTGGAGAATCAACAGTCTCCACGTGCTCCATTGCTATTCTCAACATTCTCGGATGCCATTTTCAAACACCGCCACAAAATAAGGGTTAATTGACTGCATATATATTATCACTATCTCTATCGTGACCACCAATCAAATACCAAATAAACTTAGGTAGGTCATACTAGCGAAGGTATTCCCGTCTCTCTCCTCCTAGTACTATTCTCACATCTTAGCGAGGATCATATCCCTAAGCTCGATATCAACCGTGACGCCCCAAAATTAGGTATCGTCGCCACCCATCTTGGGTCGCCACTTACATGGTACATAAATTCAAATACAACTTACTTAACCTAAGCGTAGGTGTACAATCGACATAAAGCGTGAGTTTGAATACAAATATTGTCTACTAGATATTATACAAACTCAAAAGGAGTCCTCATTACAACTATTATCACACTATTTCACGGAATAGTGAGGGACTACTAATCTTATCCTACGGACCATTACTTACGTTCTCGATCGCTCGTCCCGGCTATGTTCTCATTTCACAAGAGAACGGTGAAAGAAAGGTTGAGCTCAACTAGCCCAGTAAGAAATATTATGACTAAGATAATGCAGAATAAATTATCATTAGCCTTCAACAGTGTTAAACCGATAAAATACAATAGACAACCGGTTTAACTTCTACATGAATAAGCGATCCATTAAAAGAGTGAGTAGAGAATAAAGTCTACTATCTTTTAGGTTTTAAAAGGTTTTCATCAATTTTTATCGACTGAGACTCGACAATAAATAAACCACCACATCTAATCATCCCTCGCATACACACGGTCGAGGATTTTCATCAAATTATCAATGGTGTGACTATACTTAGAATCACCCACGGTCATAATCATACCAAAAACTATCCATCATTTGCATTCTGAGCCAATGAGGACTTTTGTCACATCATTTATATCAAGTCGTGATTATCTTAGAATGATCCACGGTCATAATCATACTAAGTTCATCTATGCATGCGTAAGCAAAGATAACATAATATAACATGAGGATGATGACAATGACATAGTAATTCAATAAAACAAGTTCAAGAATTATTTAATCCATGAATTATTAACGTCCAAATTGTCAACACGATCATTGTTTCGTAGAGTAAAATTCAATAATGATCGGAAGAATATTTCCATGAAAGATATCTTTGGATGAAACGCAAATATCGAGGATATTCTACTAATTTCATGGAGTATAGAAGTCAAAGTTTTAACTATTTGGGTATAATAAAGAATGGAATAACAAAAGAAATCACCATGCATGCAGTGCTTGCGATGAGCAGGTTATTCAACAGAATAATAATAACGGAAACTGGTCGGTGAAATTCACACGCAAGCGGGATGTTCCAACGAATAATAAAGATGGAACCGGATCCGGTGTAAAACACACGCGAGATAGGATATTCCAATGAATGATAAAGGCGGAACCGGTAAATTGTAAAACATGCATGAGGATGTTCCGATAGAATAATAAAAGCGGAACCGGTCGGTGTAAAACACATGATGAGGATGTTCCAATGAATAATAGAAGAATGTCACCAAGTATATAGAATTAAGCCAGCGTACAAAAGTTATTCCAATGAGAATAATAAGCGATGGAATAACATAAGGATTTCACCAAGTATAGGGTATCACAGCGTATCTACAAAGTTATGTATAGGGTATGCCACTTTTACGAGTTATTCCAATGAGAATGATAATGAATGGAATAATGTAAGTTCTCTTCAAGAAGAAAGAATACCACACTTACCAGTAAAAAAGGCTGAATATAGAAGTAGTGAAGTAGCAGAATACTCTTCTTCTTTCTACATAACTTTCTCTCTATAAACCTTCTCTCTATAATTTCTCTCTACAGAGTTTCAATGAATTAAGTAAGAAAATAATGAAGGAATGAAAGCTTATTTATAAGAAAATGGAATGATAAGAATTAATCCATAAGCGGTCAGATTGATTTACTTTAATCGTGATTATTCATATTTAAAGAAAAATCTTTAAATAAAATATAATATATTCTATTTATATAAAAACATTTTCTTATCTGAAAAACACTATGCAATACTTATCAATATTATGCATAATAAAATATAATATATTCTATTTATAGAATAACTTTAATAAAGTATTCTATTTTATATAAAAGATGTTTCGCATTTTATTACGTTAATAATCTGAATAAAACAAAAGCGTCATTATCATTATAATAATTCATATTATTAATCATGATAATGGAATCAAACGGTAGTGAACACTCACATAAAGATCGATAATCAATCGCAGGTGTCTTCTTGCAACCACACGTATTCATCGCATTTTTACTACAAGAAGTAGTTCAACAAGAACTAGCGGTAAAACTTCCGCCGTTATTTCAATAAAATATTTTTGTCGTTTTCTCAATCCGGACAATAATTACATTATAGGGTCCACCAATGATTGGTAGTTATGCGAATATTCCCGCTAAACCGAATATTACCCGACCAATCGAATATAACATAACCACTTGCATACTTTGCAAAATTTATAAATACTACCCACAACTATAATATTATCTCAAATTCACACCATAATATTAAAAAATTCTTTCGACAAAATTTAAATTTTTATTGATAAAATCTGGGGTCTGACAAATTCCCTGTACATGAGTAGCAGTATGTGGATCCGTGGTTGGGGTTTCATCTTGACATGTATTTGCCGCAGGGGAACAGCTTGCTCCAGGCAGATCTTCAGGTTTAGAGACTACATTGGATGATGATGGAGTTCTGTCATCTTCAGCTTCTGTTGACTTGAACACCTGCCGCATTGTGAAGGATGCACAAGAATGTTCACTTTTTTGGCCAACAGACATCAACCGAATGAGCGGAAGCTTGGGTTTAGTGAGTTCATCAAGGTTGCCCTCCCAATGCTGATTTAACCAGTCACAGATGATGGGAATTGGGATACCAAACTGCATAGGAAGATCCTTCTTCCAAGATGATGACGAGGAAGATGATGTTGAAGAGGATTTTGAGTTAGGAGATGTGGCTAGCTTCATAGGATCACAGACCATATAAGCAAGATTACCATGCACATCAAAACCAGCAGACCCAGGGTTCCACATTACTCCATCCGTAGACAGCTTTATGAGATTGTCTGTGGCTATCACCACCTTTCCTTCCCCAACTGTCAATCCCTGTTTCTCTCCATAGCCTAACAAGTAAACAACACTACCAAGATCCAGATTTAGTTTAGAACAGGTCTTCAAGTACTGAAAATGCTGAGCCTGCGGATTTGAGTTCCCATCCATGGCATCTAGACCCACTATTGTTACATCAAGAATGGAGCTGGTGATGAAGAACCTAAAATTAAATGAAAGACTTGAGAAAACTATCACGGGCAACTAAGAATGCAAACAAAGAAAAGTATGTTGTAGCTACTTGAGAAGAAGAAATCCAAAATAAAAATATCCTTTGTGCTATGAAGCATATTATATCCAATTTCTATCAAGAAATCACGAAATATGAATGCAAAATTTCTGAGCAAGCATCATCTTGGAAAGGAAGATAATCAACCAAAGAAGTGCTAAATAAACGTAAGAGCCAGTATGGCGTTCAAGAAAATGCATCGGTTTAGGTATTAATCATAATCTGAACTACTTGAAGGCTGGTAATGTGACTCAGTGTAATACAATTTTTAGGAAGAGCTGTTTGTTTCTATCATATAATTTGAATTAACAATGTTGTCACGCGGCAGAAACTTCCCAGACAGTTGCAACATTACTGGAAAGGAATAGTTTTTTTTTTCCTTTTCTTATTTTTCCATTTGGATTGGTTTCAAGGGAGAGAAAAAAAGTCTGGTAAGTATTTTTCTCTCCAAGTCCTCATTATTTGGGCTTAACAATAGACTGAGGACCAAATAACTATGTGTTGTTCCTATTGAGTACCAATAGAGTTCAACTAACTTCGGCCCGTTCGCAACGAGTTATTTTAAAATGACTTAAAATTAAAATTTAAGTTGACTTATAAGCTATTTTAAGTAGCGACTTTCGTAAGTCAGAAATTAAGTTAAAACAAGTTATGAAGGTGTTCGGCTGTCAATGACTTATAAATTCAAATAAAATATAAAGATTTCTAAAAATGACATTAATAAAAAGATACAATGATTCAATAGACAAATAGAAGAGGGGCAAAATGGACATTACATATAGTCAAACCAACTTATTAGGAATGACTTATAAGTCATTTTTAAATAAGTACTTGGGGCTTGTTCGGGAACTCCTTATTTTAAATGACTTATTAGTTAAAATATAAGTTGACTTATAAGTTCTTTTAAGTTGTGACTTATAAGTAAAAGTATTCGGCATCAATTTGACTTATAAGTCAAAAATTAAGTTAAAAAAAGTTATGAAAGTGTTCGGCTTATAATTTACTTATAAGTTAAAATAATGTAAAGATTACTGAAAAAGACATTAATTAATGAAAAGGGTGGCAGAACTAGTCTATACCAAAAACCTCAACAATAACAAATGACTTATAAGTTAGTTTGACCAACTTAATAGTCATTGCCAAACACCCTTTTCATAGCTTACTTTTTTCAAATAATTCTGGAAATAGAATGTACATACTTCCCGGGTTCAAATTTGTACCTTTGGCCTTGGCCAAGTGAAAACACTACAACAAAAAGGCTTATCGGTGAGCGTATGTTGATGACGCGATACGATCATGAGATGGCTATCTCTGACCGTATGCGGTCATTGATCAATCATATAGATAATCTGATCATTGGAAGGACATCGGTGACCACCAATAGCGACAAGAATAATTAGCGATCGCAATTAGCGTAAAAAATCGTCGCTATTATAACTTATGCTAAGTCATTCATCATGCGTGACGTGTCACTGCGATGTAAATGACAGATAATAGCGGCCATTGCGATTCGCTAGATTCAACGATCATTGATACATTTTACTTGACACGTCGTCACGATCATTGATGCTTTTTTTAAAAAAATTTTGCCTATTTTATTGATTTCCCAAAAATAACACGCTTTGTACGCTTTCAATCCCACCACGGTTATATATATATATATATATATACAAGCATCCATATTAACATCCATCCAATACAATACAAAACATTCCTCCAACCTGATATAATCGATATCGTAAACATCCATATAAACTAATCTGATTGTCGAAGAATGAATCTAAAAGAGTACAAAGCTTTAAAATCTAAAAAAAAAAAGTAAGTAGCGCTCTTCATGGATCATCAAATTAGGATCTGTAATTATCAAAGTAATAGAACATATATGTTACATATAAGTAAGACATTGACTCAGAGACTATAAACATATAAGACAATGTAGCTAAACAATAAACAATATATATATACCTGCTCCTGTTGTTGTGCTGCTGCTCCTGCTACCACGCCATCGCTTTCTTGCCTCATCAGACTCATCGAGGACGGAGATGCTGAGATGCCAAGATATCTGAAGAAGATCACGATCCTGACAGATCGCTCTCACACTGATCGGTGAGAGTATGATAATTTGGAATACGATGGTATGTGGTGGGTGGCGGTACACGCGCTGTGCCATTGATGGTCGGGCGTCGTCTTTGTCCTTGGCCTTTGACATAATTTTTCTTCACGATGGACGCCCTCTCCCATAATTCTTGATCAATCGACGGACGCGGGGTGCCTTCAGGATAGCGCTCGTTCATTAAGCCCTTATAAGTGTCCTGTCAGAAGATGAACAATTAAATAGTTAAAAATAAATAAAAAAATACTAAAGAAGGTCGTTACAATTTATAAACAACATATTAGGATAAAGTGAACTTATTACCGCTTATCTGAGCGACGGGTAGACCATCGCGGTGGTACATACACATCCAACCAATTGATAGGTTGACCTTGAGACTGAGACTCCTATAGTTCATTTCCTCATATTATTATGTAAACATGTGATATTTTAGGTACAAAAGATGACTGTAAACATAACATACGTACCCTGGCAGCAATGTGTTGCAGCTGTGATATACTGCCGCCCCGATACGTGCCTTTTGCCTTCTCGTAATCGATACACACGAGGATCTGTTAGGCGGCGATCTTCGCGCTCTTGACCCGACTCTCGACTTTTCCTTTGGTCACACATCGCACCCCATATGGGTACATGTGCGCACCACTGTGGGCTATGCTTTCGTGCATATATCTTGCTCACCCACATCTGGATGGTCAATCTCGACATTGTGCGAGGGCTTTTTGTCGTTTCTTGTTCAAATTATCTTTAGTTAAATGCGGTACTTACGCGCGAATAGTGTGCGAATAAGCGATGCTCGTCGTCGTCCCATCTATATCGTTTACGCAAATAAAATAACAATAATAATATTAAAAGCAGTTATATTACTAAGCAATATTATTTGATTAACTATGTATTATCTATCGAGTGATAAAAAATATACGAAATTATTTAAATCAGATCCTTATGGGCGAGAGGTGTGCTTTCGCCCATGTAATCTTTAGCGTAGGCCGATTACATAAACATAATTGTGAAATGCACTTCACAATTTTACTATCTTGAAAATCACTACAATATCTGATAATTTATATTAAAACCCTTATATATATATATATATATATATATACGATGTTTAACTTACGTCTTTATACGGAGGAGGGCGGATACGTATAAGAATGCGATCATCCGGATTAGCGGAGACCTTGACACATGATTAGGGCCCAACCCAACCCGGCTTTTCGTCTGCGAGTTCGGAAGACATCTATAAATAAAAATTTAGGATGTTAGTATAAGTTATAAATGAAAGGTACATAAACATGTCGGGGATATCTGAGAACATCGGGATATGTAATTGTATGTAACAAGTCTCATGCTCAAAATGGCTTGGGCTTGGTTCCTTTAGTTTGTGTAGCTTTCTTATGTCTATTATGACTATTGAAACTTGTGTATGGGGTCCGGTATGGTGATTCACTATTTTAGTGTTCATTGTTCTATAAAGCTTATTTTGATGATTTTTAAGCAAGAATTGGCTAACTTAGGGAACCATTTTTACATGTTATCTATAGGCAATGTATGTACTCCTCACTATCTAACAACTCATTAATAGTGTGATTGAAGTTATGGTGCTTGTGTTTGTGTTTGTACTTTTCATTTTCTTTTCTATTCTAAGCTAAGTCGTACTTATAGCATACATATTAATAGTGTGTCATTTCTTTATCTTCTCGACTATGAATTATGGAAAAACTTCTTAGTTATGTTTTTTATGTTATACTTAATTCCTAGTTATGTTTTATGTTATACTAATGTTCAAGTTATATGGTCATTTGACTTATATATGAAAAAAATCGGTGAGTCTCCCTATAATATGGACTATCCACATGCACGAGGGCATGCATACTTGACCAATTTAAAGCAAAATATAATCCCAATTTATTCCCAAACCTCAAATAATGAAATAAGATATAGTATGTGATAAACTAAACAAAAGTAAGCACAAAAAAAGCAAGCACTAGAACATAGCAAATAAAAGCAAGAAGAACTTTGTTGGAACGATAGTTGTCAGTGTATTACGATAGTAGATGTATATCTTACGATACATGAACAATTCAATACAGTATCTTTTATGTATTCGATGTGACACAGTATAGCACAATGTCCTACATATCTTAAGATACAACAGGTATGATACATTTTTAAGTTAGAGACAGAACAGATAAAAGGTAGAACAACATATTAAAGTCTTTTCCCGGTAGAAGAGTTTTTACTATTTTGTCTGTCATTTTAAATGCTTTTTATGGTTTTTATCTTCTTCTAAAGATTGTCTCCACTTTCTCTTTTATATCTCTTCCTCAAATGGAGACATGAATACTTAGCTTGAGTTGACTTCGATCTATACTTTGAGTTTGGGGCTTAATTTCACTTGATTTTATACATATATAGTTAAAAGTAAGGTTTTTTATTCTCTATTTCCCTTTTCAAATTTACATATAACCAATATTTACTATTAAATAAGCCTCTAGACTAGAGTCTTCAAACTCTAACATTAATATTTAAAGTTTCTAGCCTGATATAATTATTTCAACATTAAGCTTAAGCTCATATGTTTTACTGTCCATTAAATTGAGTTCTCTATATGTTTAGATATGTAATTATCATGTTTTACATTTCTTCGCATATCTTATGAGATGAAAAATGAGTAGCGATTCCAAAATTTTTAGTACACAATACAATTCACAATTGGACAACAATGGTTGGAACCTATACTGACCCATGTGATTGCCATGTACTAGTATTATTTGCATCAAATTACAACATTTTCTCATTGAATAGGTGTTATAAATAAGATCAATAGTATTAAACTCTATTCAACATTTCCAGCATTCAAGGGCGACAATTTTCAACACAGCAAGATAAACACGACCTACGAACACACGATTCATAAGCGAGTTGGTGTCATAAAGCGGGTTCTACAAGTGTCATAAACACCATTTTAAACACGTATCAATTTTCAAAAGCGAACACGATTCATAAGCGGGATCGTGTTGTAAACAATAATGTATATACGAGTTTCAACACGACATGAATTTGCCTAACACGACGGCGAATGTCACCCCTTTATAAATACATAAGATATATAAATATGAATATAAATATGTTGTGTGTTTATAAATATGAAAACTAATTTACGGTAAGAAAAATAGACCCTAATATCAAATGAATTTTGAATTAATAATAATTACAAAACACTTGTCACCTTATAATACTGATATATGTTTTGGGACTTTGTTTTCATTACATTCTTCATTTAATGTAATAGCTTTATTACATAGAGTCATTTGCTTTCATCGATAATGTGGCATTTTCATTTTCATTGCAATACATAGTCAACTAAGCATAACATAGATAGGTGTAGGTACCCAAGAAGCCTAGCCTTATTGGTCTTTGAAGTAAGCCGCTAGGAAGAAAGATTTGTTATCATTTCCCATTAAATTTGGCTATTATGGATATTCAAGTATGAAACAAGCTCATATCATATGGAACAAGCTCATCTAAAACCCAAACATTGTCACTCTCAAAATATGCAAGTTGGAAGTTGGTAATTAAGTTGAAAGCTAACAATAATTGTCTTATCTGAGATAACAAAAGCATTCCCATACTTTTCATGTTTCTACCTAAAATTCTTTTTCTTAAATAATAATAATAATAGCCATACCAACACAAACTCTTCAATTTATAAACTTAACTAGTCCTCCTACAAAAACTCCTATTAAAACAAAGACAATGGTATCTTGAATTCGGTGGCATAAAACTAGCCACAAACATCCCTACATTACTACTGCAAACAAACATAATAATAAGAGCATAAAATAACTTTCATCAATTCCAAACACACAACATATTTATATTCATAGACTCTTGCCATTCAATCAATGATATGAGACGGTTTAATTTAGGGATTAATTGGGTGTTCTAGGTGGGTGGTGTGGTGGTGGTCCGGTAGTGGTGCGGTGCGGTGGTGCCTGGCGGTGGTGGTGCGGTGGTGGTGAATGCGATGGTCGGCGCAATGGTCGTCAGCCTGGCGATCTCACCCTCTTCTCTTCCCCCTTACCTCCCTCTTCTCCCTCGTCGTATTCCCTCTTTTCTTTCTTTTTTACGTATTGATCGGCGAACACGAATCGATTGAGGTTATAAGAATCGCCGACCGCCATCGGCCGACCGCGTCGCGGTCGCTAGTTTTTAATGATGTGGACATATTAGCGACGCGCATGCGGTCCGCTAATATAGATTAATTCTTAGCGCAAAGTTTCGCACCAAATTTTGGGGAAATTCTTCTCAATGACAATCGGCTGACCGCGTCTTGATCAGCGGATATATCTTACAATGACGAGAATCCTTATCGATTCGCGAGATATCGATCGCTATTTTTATTATCGGTGACCGAGATAGTGCGATCATTGATATCATTGGTCGCAGATGGCCATTTTTCTTGTAGTGAAATGCACATATTGTTTTTCTATAATAGGGGAAAAAACACTGTTTGGTACAAAATAGAAAATTGCTCCTTGTTTTGAAGCTCATAGTCTTTTGATACTGAGAGTTTCAATTATATATCAGATCTAAGTTCAGTATAATCATGAGAAATAGCATACACATTGTTAACGTCAAGATCTTCTGCCACGTCC
The DNA here is from genome assembly GCA_020205615.1 of Panax quinquefolius. Classification (NCBI taxonomy): domain Eukaryota; kingdom Viridiplantae; phylum Streptophyta; class Magnoliopsida; order Apiales; family Araliaceae; genus Panax; species Panax quinquefolius. Next base: position 2,602,112 of record CM035154.1, on the reverse strand, counting down.
CAATCACGTAAAGACGCCTTGATCTGCCGATGATAAACACGATAAACACCACAAGCTTGATTTACGGTTCCGTCGGGGATAGCTCAAAGCGTGAGAGTCGATATCGTGTTCACAAGGTTAACAATGGAGGATGTAATGTCTAGTGTATTGAGAGAGAGATAATAAATCTCAGTTGTGTGTATGTGATTATGAATGATAATGTGAATGAGAACGTACCTCTTTGTGAAGACTTCTTTGCTAAGTTATACTCTCTTTGCCTGGATTACTGTGCCACCCACTACTACCTGACACACCCCCTTGATCTGATGGGTTCTGCTTGAATCGCATGTAGTTTATCCACCGCTTGGTCATCCTTTTTTTACCTGGCCGTGGGTTATGATCTCATCCACATTAATGCATGGCAGGTGCTCTAGTCAACCGTCATGCTTTTTCATCATTGCAAGTCAAAATAATAGATATTAAAATGTCTAAGGGGTCGATCCACTGAACCGACCCGGTCTTATAGGTTAAAATGGAAATAATATGGTGACTGGGCTCAATGACTTTCATAGTTCAATAAGAAAGGCCCAATGGATTAATTAAATGAGTAAGCCCAATTTACCCGGCCCAAAGAGAGAAAATATCATGACCCAACATTGCCCCCTAGTTTTTTGTTGAACAGAATATTTAATAGAAAACTATAAATAGTCCATGATATTTTACTAAAGGTCCATAGTAAGAAATAATTGAAGTGTACCCAATTACTGTTCACGAGATGAAATGAGAGGAGAACAGAGGCCTAAATCAAAAATGGCCCTGTCTACTAAATATTTGGACCCGGAACCGGACGCTTCCCATTCAAATTCTAAATCATTACTAACATTTAATGTGCCGGCCTTGAACACCGTGTAACCGTCAGTATAAAAAGATAACTTTACCAAATTTGACAGTTTTACCTGCCCATTTGAAATTCGAGCGCCTTTTGAACTTTCTGCTCCTCTGAACTTTCTTTCTTCCTCTGCAAACCGTCAAAAATGGCTTCCCAAAACTCTGAACAAGGCTCGCCCATACTGGTAACACCGATCACCATCGTTCCACCAAACCCTAACCCTCGTGAAGGAGCCTCGACCATGAGTCCCAAACCAAAAACTCCCAAAACTCCCTCCGAATACTACAGGAGCACGGATCGCTTCTCGCATGCCAATACTCCCTCTATTGTGAATGAGGCTGAACTAAAAAGGATTCGAACTCGGTATCACATTCCGGATACCCACGCGGTCATGGTTCCCAGATCCGGCGAGAAGATGTACCAACGGCCAGAAGGTTGGACGGCCGTCCCTGTGACCTTGCTCGAGAAGGGGGTTCATTTTCCCCTGCACATTTTTATAGTGACTATACTGGGGTTCCTGTACCAAACTCTTACATTCACATTTTGGCCTTTGTGGCCTTCTGCCATGAGTTGGGCGTCGAGCCCTCCCTTGACTTCTTCTTCACCGTCTACAAAATAGTCCAATCCAGAGAGAAGGGGTTCAGGCCCTTAGCAAACATTCTCCGAAGTCGGGAGAAAAGTTCGAGAGGCGTTCACTGGTGAACACTCCTTCGAGCAATAGGGAATGATGGCACGAGAAGTGGTTTTACGTCAAAGGTCCCGAAATTTCTTCTTTACCGAACTGGGCAACTGATGAGAAAATCTCTGCTGACTTTGGAGACATTTCTGAAGAACGGGAAGTTGAAATGATGGAACTTTTCGACAATTTCCCTAAGGAGGAGTGGAAATATGGACTCCTCTCGAAGCAGACATGGTTATATGACCATAAGTGTAAGTATTGGTTTATTTCATATATATAAATTTCTGAAAATGCTTTTATGATGTGGAATCTAATATAGGACTGTTTGTTTCATGCAGTATCTCTGATCAGACCGAGCTCCTTAGAAATAAAGGAGTTCGAAGATTTCTTGTCCGGGAAGTCTTCGGAAGCTGTTGAAAATCGCCAATGGTTACTCCGAAAGCCGAATCGACCACGGAAATACATCTTGTGAATTTGAATAGAAGAACAAGAGGCTGAGGAGGCTCCTGTACCGGAAGAGACCCTCCATCCTCGTCAGAAGAGGAGGGCCACTAGAAAGCCCAGGTCAACACCTCTTGTCGCCCCTTCTGAAGCCATTCCAGAAGCAGAGCCAACCCCGCATCAATCCCTCGACAAGGAGGTTTGCTTTCGATCGTCGTCGATCGAAGAAGTGTCCTTTGGACAAAAATTAAAACCAAGATAACCCGCTTAATCGCTTAGAAGAACTTAGGGTGCCTCGGTCTTGATCATCCCACCTTCATGCCCCTCAGAAATACTGATTAGAAGAGCGGTGATCGGAGGCGAAGTGGTTCCAACGCTTATCCAGAAAAGAAGCGCACACCGACGATACCATCCATGTTCCGCTTCGCGCCTCATCCCTCGAGAATCCATTCCAAATAAATCCCTTCACCGAAAGCCATACGTATGGATCCTACCCTCCGAAAAACCGGCTCCTCTCCAGAAAAGGTGAGACCTTCCCCCGAACGACCCGGTCCTTCAGGTCAGGGTTATCATGCCGAGGCTATGGGGTCCCCGACCTTGTGGCCTAGATTCAATGCAAATTTCCCCTTCGACCTTTTTGGAGCTTTCGTCCGGAACACTGACGACCATCGGTTCAGTGATCATACGGACGAAAATCTGCTCGATGAGGGGATGAGCTATCTGGCTAAGGTAAATTACAATTTCTTTATCTTCTATTTCTCTGTTCTCATTTGGATATCTGGACATTGACTTGAATATTTTGAAAATATGCAGGCTAACGCTGTCTTCGGATGTTTGCGTCCGAGACACATAAATGGGGAAGCCGAGGAGGATTTCATGAGGCAGGAGATAAACATGCTGAAATCAACCTTGGATCGAGAGAAGGCTGATCGTGAAGATGCTTTTCATACCATCAACGGCCTTTAAACAGAATTAGATCGGGCTAGGATGGATCTGAAGACGTCTGACGACGAGTTAAGGGCCACGAGGGATGGGTTGGCTGCGTCCGAAGCCAGCCAACAAGCTTTAACTGATATGAACGCCGGCTTGGTTGAAGAAAACCTACTCCTGAAGGCAAAAAATGAGGAGTTTTCTTCAGCCAACCGAAGCTTGGTGATTCAACTTGGCGAGGCTCAGACGAAGGCCCAGGACGAAGAGCGAAGACACAAGGCCAAACGCCATAAACTTTGTCACAAAATAAAGGATCTTGAGGGACGTGGTCCTCTTACGAGAAGAGTCATGGAAGGCGATTGAAGTGGAATCTGAGGATTGGACGAACTTAATGCCGAAATCATTAAGGTATATTCGGAGGAATACGAAGATCGCTTAGAGGCGAGGTAAAGAAAAGCTATCTGTCACGCTTTCATTTGGACCCCTACTTTACTCAACTCCGATGATGAAGGTGGCGCCTGAATGTCCCTCCTGTTTTTATTCTATGTAAAAATTTAACTACTTTAAACTTTTTATGTTCATGTGATTAGTTTATAACTGACTTGAATGAATGAACGTTTTATTTTATTGATGAATCTTCAACTGTCTTGATTATGACTTTTGTCTTGATTAATTTCTTGTCAATAATTCAGTATCAATAAACTGAACCCAACTAGTGAATCAGATATGGCATATAACAGTTAATTTATGAAATGAAGTGAATTGAATTTTACGGACAGGATTCAACTTAACTGAATTGAATGAACTGAACTCAACACTTAAACAAAATAAAGTAATATATACTCATCGGTACCGAAGTGTGAGATCGGTCATGTGTGAGGTGAATTTGGCCGATCCTCCTTGCACCATCAAAATCTTGCTTACCACTCGGGGTAGAACAAATATATAAGGACCAAGATATAAGGATCAATAGTGACCATTGATTTACCACCCTGGTAAAATCAATATAGGATCATAAGGACCTTTATGTGCTGTCATCGAATGGCCAGCGAGTCCTACCATACCTCCTTACACCATTGTGACCTTAGGACAAATAGGACCAGGATCAATAGTGACCATTGATTTACCACCCTGGTAAAATCAATATAGGATCATAAGGACCTTTATGGGCTGCCATCGAATGGCCAGCGAGTCCTACCATACCTCCTTACACCATTGTGACCTTAGGACAAATAGGACCAGGATCAATTGTGAAAAAGTGACTTTTTATTGATAATGAACAATCATGCATGCTTCTTAGGTAAATTGACTTAATCTCTATTGAAAATATTTCGAAGTGCACTCGCATGCCAAGTGTTCTTGATTTTGGAACCATCTAATGCCTTTAACCGATAAGTATGTCGGCTTTGATACTTGATCACCTCATCTGACCCTTCCCGATTCGGCATTAACTTTCCTGTGTTTTGAGGCGTAGATGCTTGATTTCTCTAAGGCGAAGTCTCCTACTTGAATCTCGAAGTTTGACCCCTTTGTTGTAATGTTTGGCTACTCTTCGTTGATAAGCGTACCAATTTGAGCAACGCTACCTCTCGACTTCTTCTAGCGAGTCCAAAGTTAGCTTTCAGATCCTTCGTCATTGTAAATCTCTTTGAATCGACCGACCAAGACTTGGAGATCCGATTTTGTGGGACTAAGGCATCGATTACCATAGGCCAATCGAAAGGTGAATCCCAATGGTGGTCCTCGATGTAGTTCGGTAAGCCCAAGACGACGAAAGCGGTTCTTGGCCATCTTCCTTTAGCTTCATCCAGTCTGCGCTTGATTCCGTTCAACAGCGTTCTGTTGGTCACCTCGACTTGCCCATTCGACTGTGGATGAGCCACCGAAGTCTTCTTATGCTGAATCCCCAGATCTTTTAAAAATCCTTCAAATTTTGAACCCACGAACTGACGTTCGTTGTCCGATATCAACACTCTAGGGATCCCGAAGCGAAACACTACGGACTCTTTTATGAATTTCAAACACTCTTGTTCCGTTATGAACCGAAATGGTTTCGCCTCTACCCACTTAGTCATGTAATCAATGGCAACTATGACAAAGCTGACCTGACCTTTAGCTTTAGGCAACTGACCCAATATATCCACCCCCCAGACAGCGAAGGGTATAGGAGATAAAATCGAATATAGCTCTTACGGTGGTACGATAATGGGATCGGACTATTGGTGGCATTTTTCACATTTCTTGACATATTCTGTAGCTTCCTTGAAAATTGTAGGCCAATAGTATCCTTGTCGAAGTACTTTATAAGCCAAAGACTTGGCAGCCATATGATCACTGCAAATACCCTCGTGAACCTCCCGAAGAGCATACTCGGCCTCGGACGGAACCAAACATTTCAGCAATGGTGAGAAAAATGCCAATCGATAAAGATCCCCATCAATAAGAACAAAATTGACACTCTTGTACTTGATCTTCTTTGCTAGCATCTGATCTGAAAGAAGGACGCCATCTGCCAAATACTCGATGTAGGGAGTCATCCAGCAGTTAGATCGCTCGATACACATCACCGCTTCATCTTTGAACACTCATTTCGCCGCAAAACTTCCAAATAAACCGATCTGTTGAAAACATCTCGCATCTGCATTGGCGACCGACAATTACATCCGGCAATGGGATTGTCGTTAAGCTCATGCCCCTGAAACTTCATCTGAAGCGAAATATTGAAGTCGGTCTTTTAATTCGCCAGATACTTGATCATCCAAGGGTCCCACGAGCTTCATAATCTCCGGCAATTTGTTTAACGACCAATTGAGAATCACTATATAAATGATCGACACGGACTTTAGACTTCGTGCCAATCGGACACCGCTTAACAACGCCATACTCAAACCGTTGTTCGTTGCTTTAAACTCGAACTCGATGGCTCTTGAACCTTGAATCCCTCGGACTTGTCAAAATAATTTCGCCTTACTAATTGATCCACCGTAGAGGATCCATCTGCATCTGGCGTCAAGCATTCTCGCCTTGTTGAAGAAGCGCAATTGCTTTCGATCACACGATTGAAGCTTTGGCAACTCAAAGATCTCGCCCGGTGAATGAACATTCCACCATAAAATCAGCTAAGGCTTGACCCTTGATGGCAGTTCGGGGATGGTATTCGATGAAAAATTAGGATAACTCCATAGTCCATGCCTTTAATCACGGAGACTTTCGGCTTGCCCATCACCTTCTTGATGGTCGATCCGTGTAGGCGACGGGAGCCGACCTTGAAAAAATTGTACAAGCTTTTACTAGCAATTATTAAAGCAAAGGCAAATTTCTCAATATTCGGATACCTGGTTTCAGCATCTCGCAGAACGTGGTTGACATAATAAATCGGATACTGCTTCCCACTGATCTCCCGAACCAACATTGCTCCAACCGCCAACGAACTTGCTGCAAGGTACAAATATAAGGTCTCTGTTGGGGCATGCTTCACCAATAAAGGAGCAGAAGACAGATATGTCTTTATGCCTTGGAAGGCGTCTTCACACTCCGAAGTCCACTAGAACGTCTTCGCATTCTTCGGCCCCTTCAAGGTGTCAAAGAAAGGAAGGCATCTCTCCGCAGATTTGGCGACGAACCTCCTTAAAGCCGCAATCCTACCAGTCAGACGTTGGACGTCCTTGAACGACTGAGGAGTCTTCATATCAAGAATGGCCTGGATCTTCTCTGGGTTGGCTTCGATGCCCCTTTGACTGACCAGATAGCCCAAAATTTTCCCGCACCAAGGCCGAAAGTACATTTGGCCGGATTGAGTCTCAGTTGACGATAACGGACAGTCTGAAAGCATTCCTCTAGGTCGTCCAAATGCTTCTGAATCTGCATACTCTTCACGATCATGTCATCTACATAAACCTCCATGTTCCTCCCCAAATTTTCGTCAAGATGAAGTTCATCATTCTCGGTAGGTGGTGGCTCAAAGATTATGAGGGCAAAAGTCATCTTTTATAGCGCGTACACCGAACGGTGTGTAATGAACGCTGTCTTCGAAATATCCTCTTTACACATGGATATTTGATGATAACCTGAAATAGCATCCATAGAGCTTAATAACGCATACCCCGAAGTGGCATCGATGAGCTGATCGATATGGGGCAGAGGATAAAAGTCCTTCGGATAAGCTTTATTGAGATCGGTGTAGTCGATGTAAACCCGCCATTTTTCATTCTGCTTCTGCACCAACACTACATTCGCTATCCACTCTGGGTAATCAATTTCATAGATGAAGTCGGCAGCTAGCAGCTTTGCAATCTCTTCATCAATGATCTTCTGTCGTTCTGGCGCAAAGATCCGCCTTTTCTGACGAACTGGCTTTTTCGAAGGATCTATCTTTAGTTTATGCTCAGCTACCTTTCGGCTAACTCCCGGCATGTCCTGTGGTTCCCATGCAAAAATATCCGCATAGCAGCGTAAGAGTTCCATAAGGTTCGTCCGAAGAGGTTCTGGTAGACCCGAACCGATCCTCACTGTCTTGTCCGGTTTTTCGATGACCAACTCAATCTCCTCCGTCCCCCCTGCAGGGATTACCAATGGTTCCGAGCTGCTCTCAATGAAGGGTTCGATCTCAATTGCCATTGTCTTTTTCTATTTGTTGACCCCCATTTCGGACGAAATAACAGCATTCCGATAGCATCGTCGGGCCAGATCTAAGTCTCCCGCCACCTCTCCTACTCCATGCGCCGTGGGGAATTTGATTTTGAAATGAGGGATGGAGGTCGCAACTTGGAGAGCCGTCGATGTAGCCTTCCCAATTATGGCGTTGAAGTTAGAATCTACATGCACAACATAGAATTTATATGTTATTTCTCTTTGAGGTCTTTGTCTTAGAAGATAACTGGGAGTTCAATAGTGCTTGCAACTTTGACTGGATCGTTACCGAAACCGTACAGAGGAGCCTCCTGCCCGACCTCCATTTTTTGCCCATCAAGATGCATCCTCTGATAAGCATGGGCATACAGAATATCCACCGAAGACCCGTTGTCTATTATCATACGTTTCACATCCACCGAGCCCACTTGTGCTGTGATCACTAATGTCCCTTCATGTGGTTCGATGGGCTCAGAAGGATAATCTGCATCAAGTAAATGATATGACGGTTCACAGGAATGGTCTCATCGATTTTCAAGGGAGCATCTGTCACAGACATGACCGAATCAAGGTAAGCCCTTCTCTTCTTCCCTACCAACTTTGTAAGACCCCAAAATTTTTAAATAAAAAGGAATTTCCTTTATTTTGAAATAGTACGGGTTGATTTGATTAATGTGGATAGTTAAGGGTTAAATACGCAAATATTTCAAAATAAGCAAGTGGTTATAAAATATTCATTGTTGTCGGGGAATATTCGTTTGGTCGTGGAATATTAAATCTTTGTCGGGGAATATTAAATGCGACAATGACCATATGTGGGCCCCATAACTGAAAAGCGATTGGATGAAAAAAACGACAAATATAAGTTGTTTTTAAATAACATGGCGTAGTTATTTAATCAAGTATCTTGTTGGAATACCCGTTGGTTAAAACACACAATGTCTGGCGTTGTTGAAGAAGTAGCACCAGTATTGCACCAATTATTGATTCTTACGTAAGAAGGCACTACTCAATAATGGTTCTGATAATTCTTATTCAATTATTTTATTGAGTTAATAATTGTTGTGTTGATATTTTATATTCTTTGTTGTTTTGATAATTGTCATTCACAATTATCTTTCATTATCGAAGCAATAATTCATATTATCTGAATAATATTATTAGATAACATTATTGGCAATGTCTAGAAAGTTACATCTAAGGAGAGGTTTGGTCACCTAATTGCGCGCCAAGAAGAAGAAATTCTTATTGAAAGCCCCTCTTTCACAGGAACCGCTGCTGGTTGTCAATATTGTGATTCTGTAATATTATTTGTGAATAATTAATTATTGATTTATATGATGAGAAAATATTGATTTTATGTGGATATAGATGGAGAAAATTTTAAAATGACAATTGTTGAAAATTAATATTTTATCTTTTTACGATAAAATAATTCATTTAAATATATCATTTTAATAATATATTAACAGTGATATTTTTACAATGAATGTGGGATATATGAGTATATGAGGAGGAAGAGTATTTTTGTGGCATTAAATGTTTAACACATGTTTTGTGTGTTGGTGGACACAATTATTGACCGAAATTTGATTATAGCCTATAAAATCGCCCGTTTGTGGATTTCGGTCGATTTTTGTTTGGAATTTGGAAAAACTTTCTTCTGCAAAGTTGTAGAGAATTGAATTTCCTATAAAAACTCGCGAGATTCGAATTTTCTGATGAAAGGGCTATTTATTATGAATTATTGAAGTTCCGAAGCTCCGAAATAATTGATTTTGGGAGTTTAAATTATTTTTGTTAAGAAAAACGTTTTTTGTATTTTTTTTGGACATCATTAACATGTGTGGCTGATGTTTTGACCAAAAAAGGTGGGCTAAGGAAAATTTCTATAATTATATTAATATTATATTAAATTTTACGCTTTTTGGTGTTCTAGCGTTTTCTATAAATAGGGTCTTAGGTTAGAATTGAAAATCACACCGTAAGCTGAAGTTTTCTCTATTTTCTCTCGATATTTTGAGCGTATTCTTGTGAGTATTTTGAGTATACTTTGAGTATTGCTAGGCGGTGCAAGTTCCTTCAAAGACTATATCGTAGATTCTAGCTAAATCTCGATCTTTCGAGGTAAGGGATATTATTTTTTTCAGTAATGATATTATTTCTTCAATATCATTATCTTTGAAATGTTGATCTGAAGTTTTTATCAAATTTGGAACTTTTTCATGTCTGGGGTTCTTATTCATGGGTTCTTATTCATGAGTTCTTATTCACGAGTTCTTATTCAAGATGAGTTCTTATTCACGAGTTCTTATTCACGAAAGTACTATTCATGAAGCGTGAAGATGTTTTTTGTGGAATTTCTATCTTTTGGTGTTTGAGTTACTATTCACGTATATATTGACTTTATTCACGATATCTGACCTATTCATAGAAAAATAAAATTTTTTCTTTTTTGTCAAAATATCTATTACGGATACTAGCTACGATTGTATAAATGTTTTGATCATTCTTGAATTTTACACCACTATGATTATTTTTGAGGTATTTTTGGACGTGGATAAAACCAAGTACTAAATCCTTAATCCTTAATCCTTGTCATTTTGTTTCTTTGGATTCATTTCTTTAAAAATATTTTCATCATCCTCGATCTTAAATGATGATATTATGGAATATCTTTGGCTGTAGTGCAAAGATGAATGATTTCTTAAGAATATCTTTGGCACTGTAGTGCAAAGATGAATGATTTCGAAGAATATCTTTGGCTGTAGTGCAAAGATGAGCAGTGTTTAAATGAACATGACCGGTGATGAATATCTTTGGCACATGTAGTGCAAAGATGAATATTTGATTCAGATGCATATTGATTGATGTTACGAGGATAAAATATTGATGATGGATTTATTAAATTCATAGATTATAGTAGATTTCATTCTCTACGTAACTCTTCTATGAATTATTATTTCATTGCGAATATTGATCTGAAACTTGTTATCTATTGTATTCTATCGATTTTTTCCTGTTGAAGACTAACGATAATTTGTTGTATATTATCTTAGTCATAATATTCTTTTCTTGGGCTAGTTGAGCTCACCCTTTTCCTTGTTGTTCCATTTTTCTTCTCGGGAGGCGAGAATATAAGCGAGTGCAAGTCGGGGGTATGGAATGAAGGTTTTAGAAAGGATTGTTTAGTAGTCCTCACCCATTTTGCAAAATGATGTATCAATAAATGTGATGAGGATTTATTTGAGTATAGATATTATCTAGAAGATAATATTTGTATTCAAACTCACAGTTTCTTGTTGTAATAATAAAGTTGTAGTTGTTTACATACCATGTATTTGGCGACTCGAGAATGGGTGTTGTGTATACCTATTTTGGGGGCGTCACGGTTAATATCGAGCTTAGGGATATGATCTCTGGCGGAGATCGGGGAATAGAACTAGGAGGGAGAGAGGCGAGTAAATCCTTCGCTAGTGTGTGTCTACCTAAGCTTATTTGTTAGTTGAGTCGTTATATAGGGATATTATGTGATATATTGATTTCCTTAATTAACCCTTATTTATGGCGATGATTTGAGTAATGTCGATTGAGAATATTATGATGGAGTAAATGAGGACCAGTGGAGATGCTCAGACTCACCAGCGAGGAGAGCGTCTGACAGTTTGGTAATGTTCCTCCCGTGAACAACACCACCAAGCGAGATGATGAGCGAGGGGATGTTTAGAAGCTTTTTGCGATTCATGCAAAATCGACGAGGAGACTTCGTGTTCAAAATCTGAGGAGGAAATGATAGCAATTCACGAGTGGTCTGTACCAAGCGATTCAAAGAGTTGGGACCACCAGTGCATTGGGAAAGCGGATCCGATTAAAGGCGGAGGCGTGGGTCAAACAAATTACCAAGATATTCGATGTCTTGGGATGCACGGAGAACAGAAAGTTCCATTCGCCACCTTTATGTTCGTGGCGAGGCAGATTCATTGGTGGGAATCGTGAAGCGTACCCATCCGGTTGCTTTCGGCGTATGTCATGGGAGAGCGTTTGAAGCTTGATTCAATGACAAGTACTTCCACGAAAGTATTCATCGTATGAAGGAAGTGGAGTTTATTAGACTAGAAGCGAGAATAACATGGCGGTGTCCCAAAGACGAGGCGAAGTTCGCGGAGTTATCGTGTTGCACCTCATTTGGTGGAGAATGAGGAGCGTATGACGCGGATGTTTCGAGAGGTTTGAAACCCGACATACGTCGATATCTTATTTCTCATAAATTTTTCTCTATTCGGATGTTGTCAGCGAGGCTCGGTTGTTAGAAGCGAGATAACGAAAGTACGTTCAACCGAGGGACCATAACCGAGGATCATACCAAGAAGATAGCGATCATCGAATAACGATAACCAACGGAGAAAGAAGAATACGGACAAAAGCGGTAAGAACACTGGTGGTAATCGTGGCCATGAAAATAGAAGAAGCGAGTCGGGAGGAGATTTTAAAAGAGGAGATTCAACAACGACCATGTGAAGGCGTCGGCGCCTATAGCAACTAGTTTTAGGGAGGAGAAGCGACCACTTGGTCAGTATGTTACAAATGCGGAAAGAGGGACATATCATTCAAACCGCCACAACAGGTTTAAGGTATGCTATAGTTGTAGAAAGGAAGGACATATCGCTTTCGAGATTAGACGGTGGCGAAACCTAGTTCAATGGGGACGGTGACTCAAAAGATCATCCCGGAAAAGTCAAAGTCAACGATTAAGGGAAGGCGTTTGTCGTGGCCGGTAAAAAATGCAAGGAACCCGAACGAAGTTAAGCGGGTTAGTCAATTATAAATTCTTCACAAGTATATACCTTACTAGATATCGGTTCTACCCATTCTTTTATCTCTCTTACTTGCGCTCAACGTTTAAACTTGACTCAGGAGAAATTAGACTTTGACCTATCTCGTGGAAACTCCGTTAGGAGAAACATTCATCACATCCTTTGTTTATAAATCTTGCTTGATTCAGTTGGCACTATCACATTACTGTTAACCTTATTTCTATAGAGATATTTATTTTTGATGTGATTTTAAGGTTAACTACTCATCATGCCGAAATTGATTATTTTCGTAAGGTTGTTAGTTTTCATATTCCTAAGCAACACGTTATTCAATTCAAGCAATCAAACCATTGTAGTCAAACATTTTCATATCAAGCCATGAAGTCATTCGTTTATTACGGATGTCAAATTTTCTTAGTCCATGTTATGGATTTGAATAAAGACACGTCGATTTGAATAATATTCTGTTATTATTGATTTTTCCGACGTATTTTCGAAAGAATTTCTTGGCTTACTCCCAAAGCCCGATATTAAATTTTTTATCGACTTTGAACCCAAGACAAAACTCATTTCTAAAATCTCATATCGAATGGCTCTATTGAACTTGAGAGTTAAAAATTCAACTATAAATTTGGTACACGAGCCTTTATCTTGTGACTTCCTTTGTGGAATTCACCTAAGCGGAACTCTCTGTAGGGGACGTCATATTAGATGCGATAGTAAATCGATAGGTGTCATTGTGACGTCTTATCCAAGATTGGGATATGAGTCGCGATTGAGAAGCAACCTAAGTCGAGAATCGAAATACGTAGCTTTCTAGGCTTAGTTGGTTATTATCGGAGATTAGTTGAAGGATATTCTCGAATTGCTATTCCGTTAACTTAGCTGACTTGAAAAGATACAAAATTCATATGGAGCGAGGAATGCGAGAAGATTTTCCAAGAGCTCAAGAGGCGACTCATTTCGCACATATTCTAACCATACCATCTTGGAAAAGCGAGCGTGGTAGGCGTAGCGTTGAGTAGAAGATCATATGAGGAACGAGTGCGATGATGTCAAGTATACGCGTAGAGCCAACTTTAATAGAAAAAGTTAAGGTTGCTCAAGCCACCGGCCGTGATCATCTGGAAGAAAGTCAAGAAGGAGCTATTAGGGCGAGAATTGATGAAGAAGGAATACTTCGAGTCAACTCCAGACTTTGCATTCCTAATGATTTTGATTTGAAGCATAGAATCATGATGGAGGCACACAACACATTGTTTGCAATCCATCCAGGGAGTAACAAAATGTATTATGATCTTCAACATACATTTTGGTGGGAGCAATTGAAAAGAGAGATTGCAAAGTTTATCTCGATGTGTTTAACTTGCCAACGTGTAAAGGCGGAGCATCTTGTACCTAAGGGTCCGTTGCAACCACTTGAGATTCCGGAATGGAAGTGGGAACACATTACTATGGATTTCGTTACGGGTCTTCCTACGGTTTCTCAAGGCATCAATGTTATTTGGGTTATTGTTGATAGATTAACCAAGTCTGCTCATTTTTTATCGATACGAGAGACTTATTCCTTGAACGGTCTTTCTCGTATGTACGTAAATGAGATTGTGAGATTGCATGGCATGCCAAGTATCCATAGTTTTGGGTTAGTTAGTTTCAGAAAGCTATGAGCACGCAATTTACGATTTATTTTGGCATACCATCCTCAAGCGGATGGGCAATCGAAAGGACTACTCAAACTCTTGAAGATATATTAAAACTACGTGTCCTAGATTTCAAAGGAAGTTGGGATAAGTACTTGCCATTGGTGGAATTCTCATACAACAATAGTTATTAAACAAATATAGGCATGATTCCATTGAAGCATTATATGGACAAAAATGTCGTTTCTCGATATGTTGGGATGAGGTGGGTGAAGCAACATTGTTGGGACGAGAAGTTAATACGTATGACTAATGATTCGACAACGTATACAAAGCGGCACAAGATCGACAAAAGAGTTATGCGAATCTTCATCGAAAGGACGTGGAATTTAGTGTAGGGGATCATGTATTGTTCATGAGTTGCTCCATGGAAGGGAGTTACAAGATTTGGGAAGAGAGAAAGCTCGATCCACGATTTATCGGTCCATTTCAAATTCTTGACCAAAGTAGGAAATGTAGCCTATAGACTTACGTTACCTCGAAAGTATGTCTCGTGTTCATAATGTGTTTCACATATATCATGCTTCAGTAAATATGTGAAAGACCCGAACCACGTTATTGAGTTAGAAACCCAGGACGAGATAATAGAAGACTTAACGTATGAGGAGGTACTGTCAAGATTTTGGATAGGAAGGAGCATGTCCCACTGCATGAAAGGTTATACCACAAGTTAAAGTTTTGTGGAGGAATCATGCTATAGAGAAATGACTGGGAATTGGAAGCGAAAATGAAAGCGAGTTATCCTCACCTTTTCAAAACACAGAATACGTCACGTCAATTTCGAGGGACGAAATTTCATAAGGAGGGAGGTTGTAAGACCGAAATTTTTTAAATAAAAGGAATTTCCTTTATTTTGAAATAGTAAGGGTTGATTTGATTAATGTGGATAGTTAAGGGTTAAATACGCAAATATTTCAAAATAAGCAAGTGGTTATAAAATATTCATTGTTGTGGGGAATATTCGTTTGGTCGTGGAATATTAAATGCTTGTCAGGGAATATTAAATGCTGACGGTACTTGACCATGTGTGGGCCCATAACTTGAAAGCGATTGGATGAAAAAAATGACAAATATAAGTTGTTTTTAAATAACAGGCGTAGTTATTCACAGATTATCTTTGTTGGAATACCACGTGGTTAAAACACACTAATGTCGCGTTGTTGAGCGATGTAGCACATGGTATTGCACCAATTATTGATTCTTACGTGAGAAGGCACTACTCAATAATGGTTACGATAATTCTTTATTCGATATTTTATTGAGTTAATAATTCTTTGTGTTGATATTTTATATATCATTGTTTGATAATTGTCATTACAATGTATCTTTCATTATCGAAGCAATAATTCATATTATCTGAATAATATTATTAGATAACATTATTGGCAATGTCTAGAAAGTTACATCTAAGGAGAGGTTTGGTCACCTAATTGCGCTGCAAGATGAAGAAATTCTTATTGGAAAGCCCCTCTTTCACAGGAGGCGCACTGGTTGTCAATATTGTGATTCGTAATATTATTTGTGAATAATTAATTATTGATTTATATGATGAGAAAAATATTGATTTTATGTGGATATAGATGGAGAAAATTTTAAAATGACAATTGTTGAAAATTAATATTTTATCTTTTACGATAAAATAATTCATTTAAATATATCATTTTAATAATATATTAATCTGTGATATTTTTACAATGAATGTGGGATATATGAGTATATGAGGAGGAAGAGTATTTTTGTGGCATTAAATGTTTAACACATGTTTTGTGTGTTGGTGGACACAATTATTGATCGAAATTTGATTATAGCCTGTAAAATCGCCCGTTTGTGGATTTCGGTCGATTTTTGTTTGGAATTTGGAAAAACTTTCTTCTGCAAAGTTGTAGAGAATTGAATTTCCTATAAAAACTCGCGAGATTCGAATTTTCTGATGAAAGGGCTATTTATTATGAATTATTGAAGTTCCGAAGTTCCGAAATAATTGATTTTTGGGAGTTTAAATTATTTTTGTTAAGAAAAACGTTTTTGTATTTTTTTGGACATCATTAACATGTGTGGCTGATGTTTTGACCAAAAAGGTGGGCTAAGGAAAATTTCTATAATTATATTAATATTATATTAAATTTTTACGCTTTGGTGTTCTAAGCATTTTCTATAAATAGGGTCTTGGGTTAGAATTGAAAATCACAATTGTAAAGCTGAAGTTTTCTCTATTTCTCTCTCGATATTTTGAGCGTATTCTTGTGAGTATTTTGAGTATACTTTGAGTATTGCTAGGCGGTTGCAAGTTCAAAGACTATATGTAGATTCTAAATTTAGAAATCTTGATCTTTCGAGGTAAGGGATATTATTTTTTTCAGTAATGATATTATTTCTTCAATATCATTATCTTTGAAATGTTGATCTGAAGTTTTATCAAATTTGGAACTTTTTCATGTCGGGGTTACTTATTCATGGGTTCTTATTCATGAGTTCTTATTCACGAGTTCTTATTAAGCAGTTAGTTATTATTTATTCACGATTCTTCACGAAAGTACTATTCATGAAGCGTGAAGATGTTTTTTGTGGAATTTCTATCTTTTGGTGTCTTGAGTTACTATTCACGATATCACGGACTTATTCACGATATCTGACTATTCATTAGAAAAATAAAATTTTTTCTTTTGTTCAAAATATCTCATTCGGATACTAGCTCTACGATTGTATAAATGTTTTGATCATTCTTGAATTTTACACCACTATGATTATTTTGAGGTATTTTTGGACGTGGATAAAACCAAGTACGAATCCTTAATCCTTAATCCTTGTCATTTTGTTTCTTTGGATTCATTTCTTTAAAAATATTTTTCATCATCCTCGGTCTTAAATGATGATATTATGGAATATCTTTGGCACATGTAGTGCTGAAGATGAATGATTTCTTAAGAATATCTTTTGGCTTTGTAGTGCAAAAGATGAATGATTTCTGAAGAATATCTTTGGCACAGTAGTCAAAGATGAGCAGTGTTTAAATGAACATGATTAAGTGATGAATATCTTTGGCTGTAGTCAAAGATGAATATTTGATTCAGATCATATTGATTGATGTTTGAGGATAAAATATTGATGATGGATATTAAATTCATAGATTATAGTAGATTTCATTCTCTACGTAACTCTTCTATGAATTATTATTTCATTGCGAATATTGATCCGAAACTTGTTGTCTATTGTATTCTATCGATTTTTTTCTGTTGAAGACTAACGATAATTTGTTGTATATTATCTTAGTCATAATATTCTTTCTTTGGCTAGTTGAGCTCACCCTTTTCCTTGTTGTTCCATTTTTCTTCTCGGGAGGCGAGAATATAGCGAAAGATGCAGTCTGGGGTATGGAATGAAGGTTTTAGAAAGGATTGTTTAGTAGTCCTCACCATTTTTGCAAAATGATGTATCAATAAATGTGATGAGGATTTATTTGAGTATAGATATTATCTAGAAGATAATATTTGTATTCAAACTCACAGTTTCTTGTTGTAATAATAAAGTTGTAGTTGTTTCGTACCATGTATTTGGCGACTCGGAATGGGTGTTGTGTATACCTATTTTTGGGCGTCACGGTTAATATCGAGCTTAGGGATATGATCTCTGGCGGAGATCGGGGAATAGAACTAGGAGGGGAGGCGAGTAAATCCTTCGCTTAGTGTGTCCTACTAAGCTTATTTGTTAGTTGGTCATATATAGGGATATTATGTGATATATTGATTTCCTTAATTAACCCTTATTTTATGACGGTGATTTGAGAATGTCGTGAGAATATTAATAAGTGGAGTAAATGAGGCCGTGGAGATGCTGTCTTTCACCAACGAGGAGAAGCGTCTGGTCGTGGTAATGTTCTCCACGCAACAACAACACCACTAAGCGAGATGATGAACGAGGGATGTTTAGAAGCTTTTTGCGGTTCATGCAAAATCAGACGAGGAGACTCGTGTTCAAAATCTGAGGAGGAAATGATAGCAATTCACGAGTGGTCACAATGCAAGCGATTCAAAGAGTTGGGACCACGAGTGCAGAAGCGGATCCGATTAAAGGCGGAGGCGTGGGTCAAACAAATTACCAAGATATTCGATGTCTTGGGATGCACGGAGGACGAAGAAAGTTCCATTCGCCACCTTTATGTTCCGTGGCGAGGCAGATTCTTGGTGGGAATCGTGAAGCGTACCCATCCATTTGCACTCAAGATGTCGTGGAGAGCGTTTGAGAAGCAGTTCAATGACAAGTACTTCCACGAAAGTATTCGTCATATATGAAGGAAGTGGAGTTTATTAGACTAGAAGCGAGAATAACATGGCGGTGTCCCAAAGACGAGGCGAAGTTCGCGGAGTTATCGAGTTTGCACCTCATTTGGTGGAGAATGAGGAGCGTATGACGCGGATGTTTCGAGAGGTTTGAAACCGACATACGTCGGTATCTTATTTCTCATAAATTTTCTCTCTATTCGGATGTTGTCAGCGAGGGCTCGGTTGTTAGAAGCGAGATAACGAGTACGTTCAACCGAGGGACCATAACGAGGATCATCACAGAAGATAGCGGTCATCGAATAACGATAACCGGTGGAGAAAGAAGAATACGGACAAAAGCGGTAACCACTACTGGTGGTAATCGTGGCCATGAAAATAGAAAAGCGAGTCGGGAGGAGATTTTAAAAGAGGAGATTCAACAACGACCATGTGAAGGCGTCGGCGCTATAGCAACTAGTTTTAAGGGAGGAGAAGCGACCACCTTGGTCGTATGTTACAAATCTGCGGAAAGAGGGACATATCATTCAAAGCGCCCACAACAGTTTAAGGTATGCTATAGTTGTAGAAAGGAAGGACATATCGCTCGAGATTTATGCAGTGGCGAAACCTAGTTCAATGGGGACGGTGACTCAAAAGATCGTCCCGAGAAAAGTCAAAGTCAACGATTAGGGAAAGGCGTTTGTCGTGGCCGGTAAAAAATGCAAGGAAACGAACGAAGTTAGCACGGGTTAGTCAATTATAAATTCTTGCGAAGTATATACCTTACTAGATATCGGTTCTACCCATTTCTTTATCTCTCTTACTTGCGCTCAACGTTTAAACTTGACTCAGGAGAAATTAGACTTTGACCTATCTGTGGAAACTCCGTTAGGAGAAACTTTCATCACATCCCATTGTTTATAAATCTTGCTTGATTCAAAGTTGGCACTATCACATTACCGTTAACCTTATTTCTATAGAGATATTTGTTTTTGATGTGATTTTAAGGTTAACTACTCATCATGCGAAATTGATTATTTTCGTAAGGTTGTTAGTTTTCATATTCCTAAGCAACACATATTCAATTCAAGCAATCAAACCATTGTAGTCGAAGGCTTCGCATGACAATATAATATACGCCTTTGTCAAAGGCTTACGCAAGCTTTTCGGATGGTGAAACATCAACTTCTTCACCAACTTCTCGGACTTCACCAGATCTATCCCGTTCTGGAACAAACCCACAGCTTGGAGATCATTAACGTCGGACACCTGACCAACCGTTTCTCTGAACCTCTTTACATATTGGCCTAAAGATTCACTGGTGAACTGCCGGATCTGTGCTAAAGAACCCGTAGGCTTCCCCCTTCTTCGGTTGCTCCCAAAATGTGCGTAGAACTTATCACAAAGCTCGATCCAAGAGGATATCGAATCCGATGGTAAAGTCCCCATCCACTTTCTCGCATCTTTTCTCAGCGTCGTGACAAAAGTGTGACACTTGGCAGCATCAGTGAAGTCATAATAGTCCATCAGCCGGTCGAACGCCTGACTATGGTCATAAGGATCTCCGGACCCATCATAGCTCTCCATACGAGGCAACTTTTTGGTGATATCTGCCTTCTCTTTAAGAATATCTGAGGAAAAAGGGGATGCCTTCTTTCCCGGAGTGTCCTTCACCTGTTGGACCTCAGCCAGCTGCTTTCGGAGCTCTTTTAACTCTTTCACCAGAAAATCAACACCTTCGGGTCGCGAGGAGACCTCTCTCTCCTGAACGACATTCGGTCTTTCAGTGGATCGACCTCTTCCTGCCGATCTCATTGCCCTTGTGGGACTTCTTGACCTACTCTGACGTGTAATCCTATCCTCATGATGAGAATGGTCATGCTGGTACTCTCTTCTTCTGGTTTCTGGCACGATCTCCCTCGACCTGCTTCTTCGTCTATCGTCGTCGCGATGCTGAGAACCAACAACCATTAGTGCCTTCTTCGAGGCCACGGGAGTTCTGCTCCTTGATCTTCTCCTACTGTGAGAACGATCTTTGGACACATGCACAGAATGCTCCGGTTCCTTACCCTCTCGCCGTGGCATCTCCTTATGCTTACTCCGCCTTTCTGATGAATATGGCTAGATGCTTGGTCCCTTAACTCCGCCACTGAAGCATCTGTTGGCTATATCTTCCTCCGCTTTAATGAGAACTTCCAAGGCTTTATCTCGCTTGTCTGCCATCCTCGCTGTGATTTGGCGGCTCTGTCCTCGACCACCACGACGATGAGTCTTGGTCGATGAGCCTTTCCGCCGCCCGACCATGATCACGCTCCTTATCGGCATTAAAACCAACTTTAAATGCGGCCCCACCGAGGATCTTCTGACGGAGTTCTCTGAATTATGCTTAGAGGTCGTGCTTTCGTGAGCACTTTTAGAAGGACCCAGACGATCCTTTATCGAAACACGAGGCGGTGATGAGCTAATGACCATCGCTTGCCTTCTTCCGGTGTACCATCTCTACTCCTCATCATCTTAGAAGTAGGTTAGACAATTGTGATTGAAAATTTCAATGACACTAGAACTCTCCCTCCTTCTAGCGCTGATGTTAACGCTTAAGATCTTACGCCACGTCCCAATCACGTAAGGCGTCGTCCGATCTGCCACGAGAAATCGATAAACACCACAAGCTCTTGGCGGTTTCCTTCGAGGGGATAGCTTTCGCGTGAGAGTCAGTATACGTGTTCACAAGGTTAACAATGGAGGATGTAATGTCTAGTGTATTGAGAGAGAGATAATAAATCTCAGTTGTGTGTATGTGATTATGAATGATAATGTGAATGAGCGCACCTCTTTGTGAAGACTTCTTCTAAGTTATACTCTCTTTTTGCACGGATTCTTGTGCCACCCACTACTACGACACACCCCTTGATCGATGGGTTCTGCCGATTGCGTATAGTTTATCCACTTGCTTTTGGTCATCGCTTTTACCTGGCAAGTGGGTTATGATCCCATCCACATTAATGCATGGCAGGTGCTCTAGTCAACCGTCATGCTTTTTCATCATTGCAAGTCAAAATAATAAATATTAAAATGTCTAAGAATTCGATCCATCGAAGCAGGCCAGATCTTATAGGTTAAAATGGAAATAATATGGTGACCGGGCTCAATGACTTTCATGGATTCAATAAGAAAAGCCCGATGGATTAATTAAATGAGTAAGCCCAATTTTACTTACCAAAAAGAAAATATCATGACCAACACACATAATTGACTATTTAGTCAATCAAATACTTTAACCAAACAAGCTCCGATGTCGGTAGAATTCAATGAAATAGACCTACTTTGTGAGAGGAAAAAACAACAAGCACCGACACCATTTGCGGTAGGATCTCGGCGGATTCTCTGCTGTTGACCAAGCCAGAGGAGGTTGGCGTGAGTGGTGAGCGAGAGATTCTTGTGGATAAGGAAGCCAGGTCTGCGAACATTGAGAGCCGAGGGCAATTACAGCCATCGAAGTACCTTTCTTGGAAAAAATGGCGACTTTCATTCTCTCGATTTGCCTCCGCCATTACTGTGAAACACCACGACTCCCTAAAACTCCCATTTGTATATGGAAAATTGAGTGTGTTAGGGTTCCAGATCCAAGAGTAAAGCAGGTAAATGATAATGCATTTTTCTTTGATTCTCCCCCTCTTTGTTGAGCTAGCTTTAGCTATATAATGCTGACTGAGAAGTTATATCTTAGTGTATACTTATGTATGTGGTAAGATAAATTATTACAGAGAGGAGGACGGAAGAAGATGGTGAAGAAATGGGTTAAAGATAGGATTTTTTAATCCAAAACTTGGGAGGGAGGAGGAGGAATTTGCAGGGTTGTTCTGTATAAGTATTAATATTATGTAATCTTTATTGGTTGACTTGAGCGTAAGAACATGTGACCACGTGAAATATAATAATTAGGCACGGAGGAGAGGACCCATGCATGGAACTGCCTCTATATTTATGGGTAATTATAATTTTAATATTTTTACAATATTTTTTTTTATAAATATATAATTTTTTTTTTATTAATATAAAAAGTATTTAATATAATTATTACTTTTATTTATAAAAATATCAATTTCTTAAATATATCAACGGAAAGTTATAGTAATGCAAATTAAGATTGAATATGAATTAAAGTGTTGCATTTTATAATATTTAATATGTATATTCATGCAATTCAGACATGCATTTTCTAGACAAAGTGGTGACGAGTAATTTCGGAGAACAGAAAATATGACACTCTCCCCCCCCCCCCCTCCTTTTCCGCCTACCCATTTAATATGACAAAAATTCATTTTAAAATGTCCCCAAAAATGTCAAAGTCAACAAAATAAGTGTTTAATGAAGAATATGAATATATTTACAACCATCTTTTAAATGAATTTAACATCAAAAAATAGTGGGTGTCATTAATTTATTTTTATCATGTTAAATGGGAGGGAGTATTGTCCGACTGTTAACCTAGTTTGGCATGCAAAAACTCTTTCGAATACTCCACTTTACATGGACACTAGCAATATCAACGTACCATAAGGAAACAAATCACATTGTATGAGGAGAACCCATAACACTCCTTTATTTTACATAAAATGTTCACCTCGATAAACCAAAATTTTATTCAAAATATATATATATATATATATAAGTTTGTCAACTTAAGCTTGCTAATAAATAGAGAAGGAAAACTTTATTCAAAATATATTGAATTTCTTCAAATTATAATCCATTTGAAACAGAATTCAAGTATTTAATTGTTCCCAGTATTATTATTGTTTTACAAGTAATTGTTACAGGCATTATCAAGCACCCCAAGCTTGCCAATCCAGCTCTACTTGCATATGATTATTCACACAATTTTCCAATAAACATATGCCCAAAACATAAAAGACTTCAGAACATTGACAAAAATCATTATGCAAATTCCCACAATCACCTCCACTAAACAAAGAACAATTGTGAAAGTAGTTCTTACATCTAGAGCAGCATGTTTTTCAGATTGGTGGATAGATTCTTTACATAAGCAACATTTTTCATCATACAATAGCTCTAAAGAAGTCATGTAATTGTTGTTTACATCTCATCCAAACACAAACACCATGAAAACTAAATTCCTAACATGAGAAGAGCCTAAAAGTCCAAATGCAATTAAGTTCTTGGAACTCCAGAAGCAGCATCAGCTACCCTCAGATTTCTCCAGAGCTACAAAAGAAATAAATGTCATCAACCAAAAAAGAGCAACTCTGTAGATAATGGTGGCAAGAAGGGGGGAAAACAAATTATTAAAGTTCTGGGGGGAAACAGACAAACAACAACTACTGCAGTCTGCGGTCACTATTTTACCCCCCGTGACTTTGATTCCTACACAACAAGATTAGTCGACCAAACTCCTTGTTCTTCAATGGAAATGAAACAATAAATGTCAATCCTCAAATGAAACAAAGATCATAATTAGTAGAATGTTCAGCAGCTTTTAAAAACAAACCATTTAAATACATTATCTATCACTTGGCCTGCCAAATGCTATAAATCAGCAAGGTTAGAAGAACTCGTCTTCTACACGAAAAAAACAAATGGCTCTTTTCATCAGAAGGAATAACTATCCCAAAAAAAAAAAAAAAAACAAACAAACAAACAAACAAACACTTAAATATACATGCTTATCACAAGGGGACACACACACAGAGAGAGAGAGAGAGTACTATTGTAGTTCAGAAGCTTCTCAATGAGGTCAACATGAGTCATCAGCATTCTTCTACAGCAGTAACGAACCAGCCCCAGCGCATCGAGAGCATCTCTGGAAAAAGAAACTAAATGTTACGTCTACATTTAATCGTCAAAAAATCTTAGATAGCTTTGTTATCATTATGCAGGATGCTTTTGATGGATTGTGTTTGATCTTGAAATTATAAAACAACTCCAAGAAAAATAATCCAACCAGAATTATAAGAATAAACAATTAAAGAGATCATCTTTGGACACCCAAAAAAAAATGCATTTCGATAATTTAAGCTCATATATTTTCAACTTTTCTTTCATCTTACATTAATATTTTACAAGGCAGTAAGCATGAATCATTTATATCTATTGAAAGCACTAACATGATTCAGGAAATCGAAGACAATAAAATGCCAGTATCCCCAACTGTCTTTCAGTTGTAAACTTAAGGGCATGAAAAAGGAGAAAACAAGAATCAGCAAATTCAAGGAATTATCAGAGTACTACTACGGTCTACGGTACTGCCAAAATTGCATCTCAACAGTAACATGTCATAACACACCAAAAACAATTGCCATGAATGTGACTAGACCTCCTCCTAAAATGATGTTAGAGAAATTAGCTTGCAAGTATGTCAATTCAGAATATCTCTATAAAATTATTCATTTGTTATTAAATGAAACTAGAGCAAAACACAGACACAGAAAGATACACATCTTTAGTTATACCAGCCCATATTCCTAACTCTCAATTTCAAAAGAAAAGAAGCTTTTGCTTTGATAACCTAAGTATGGGTTCTCAAATACTAAATTTAGCACATGCAAAATGGGTGACAACAATTTCATACTGAAGAAGTCTGAGACCTAACTTGTTTATTCTGTTTAAGTAACTCCATATCAAAAGAAAATTACAATAAATATTTAACTGAGCTAACATATGCCGAAGAACATTTAATTCAAGTGATATTTAGTGGTTTTAGTATTACGTGTATGACATAATGAAATTGGTAACAGAAGGAAGGAGGGAGAATTGATGAGCTGACCCTTCCGTGTAATCGGCTTGAAGAAGATCAAGATATGTGTCCCATTTGTTTCCAATCACCTATCCACAACACCAAAATACAATTACAGATAAACTTGCGAAATCCTAAAATACGAGGATTAGGGCAAAACAACTTCCATTTTACCAATATGATATTTTTCCCAGAGGAGGAGAAGAAGAGAAAACTACCTTGCCGCAAGTGAAACAGCGGACTGGAATGATCATATTTTCGAATGCCCTAGTTTCGCTCCTCTCTGTCTTGTTCGAACTTTCAAGTTTCGTGTATCTATACAGTTGGGTTATATTATATAGCACGAAAAGACCTTATATTGGGCCACCGTTTTTGTGTATGCATACATACGCCTTGGTCTTGTTTGTTTATTGAATGAGCCTGACCTGAGACTTAATAATATTATCAAGGAAAATGATTTATATGTGAATTGAATTTTAACGTTGAATAAAATAATAATGTGGGATATATTTTACAAATTTATCGTCATGAATTCACAAATTTAACTCTTATTCAGAATTATACCTCTACTACACCTCAAGAATCAATACATTTTTTTGATACATTGACAAGGATATATAGACGGACCCAAGCAACTAGTCAACTGATACATTTCAAATTGTTCCCCAATTTATATAAGATTTCCAGGTTGAGCAAAGTGTAAGTAGAATCTTTTTTCAACTACTTTGTTTCACCAAACAAAATAACTCCTCAACTTAATCACAACCCCACATCTACCCCCTTTGCTGCAGGAATTCCTTGGCCTCAATTATGTCCTACAAAACAAAGAACAATAACTTAAAAAAGACAGACAGACAGACAGACAGAATATAGATTGATACTCAATAGGTCATCAATCTGGTAATAAAACTGCTTTCCAAAAGCAGAAAATTCACAATATGTTTTGGACAATAAAACACAAGGTAAAATACCTTCTGTAACAGGAGGGACTCTTGTGGACAAGTTGGAAATTGCATTAGACCAACCCCAACCATTAATAGACCATAGCATCCTAATGACACAATAGAGTAAAGAGGCAGCTGGGGAAAAGAAGGCCGCAAACCACGGTAAGCCATATCTAATAATAAGTATCAGAACATGAAAACAAGTGAAGAAACTTTCAATAATTAAATGGCATAAAAAAAAAAAGGAGCTCACCAACCAAGTATAATTCTGTGGAACAACTGATGTCTTCAATAAGCCAATCCAAAAGGCCATTATGGCCATCAACATTGTCATAATCTTCAGAATATGCTTCATTGGATCTGCCAAGAGAGAGCCTCCAACCTCTTAAAACTGAGAATGTTTTGAACAAATGAAACTTCTAAGCAAAGATAATATACAAGTTCGACAGTAAAATATATGATAAGCACTTCAGTACTCTCTTTTGAAAGCGTAAAGTCCATGAAAGCCACGTGAGTAAAATGTCAATTATGTTATCAGGTGAAAATAACAAAAAATGGAAGCAATGGAAACTGGATTTTATCATCAATGGATGATTGGGAATAGCATAAAAATGAGGTAGTTTCTTAAATTAGTCGTTATTGAACCTCCTCCCAGACTCAAAACCAGGGTAGATTATAAAGTTAATGCTAGTTAAAAATATGGTGACACAGGTTTTAGGACAGCCAAAAATGGAAGAGGGACATCTAATCTGGGACAGAGAGTAATACACAGTATCAACAACCAAACCTTGGACAGAAACATGGTGAAGCTAAATTCCTATATAAACAAACTAGCCATCTGTGTAAGGCTGTAAGCTATATGCCAGAGTTGGTGCTTAGATGGCAATGAAAAAAAGAGACTCAAGGCCCAAACTATATTATGCATAATTTGATATGTATATCATCCTTGTGGATAAAACCAATCAGAGAAATGTATTAAATGAACAGCGCTTAGCTGGTGCCCAGAACCAATCAGAGTATTAAATCACAGTTTTCTCACTGATTCGGACGTCCAAATCTTGGGAGCTTGTTATTTTCTCTCTCTTTCCTTTTTTCTTTATATACCCATAACAATATCAACTATAAAAGTTAAAACATTTAGTAGTCACCAGAATGAAATCCATCACATACTGTTAGGTCAGCTCATCAATTGTCTAACACTTTACCTTCATATTCTCTCTTACGTTAAAACAAAATAGATGTCCAGTAAAAGTAGTCAAGTCCTGCCATCAGAAGGGATTATAATAGAGATATTCTCAATGTCCCAAGTTAAATGGTAAATGGGACTCAAAGCCCTTGCGCAGTGTCCCAAACATCATATGGCAGGTTATATTAACTTCATTAACTACCCCCAAACTAAATTTCTCACCTTACACTCCTTTCTAAAACCATGTCTATGACTACATAAAAAAAACTTTAAGCATTATATCCATTAAAATATAGAACCAACTTACACAAAGTTTTTTTTCCCCGTCAACTATTTTTAGAAAATATTCTCCCACAGGACAATTGCCAAACCCATAGTCAAAATGATTTAATTTATGCAGATCACTTGAGAATAAAAATGATCAATGACTTTTTAAAACAATAGATATCTACTAATTACCCTGCGCATAAACATTAAGTTACATCCATGCATGAGATTAGCAGGTAGGTTACCTGAACCAAAGGATGATATAAAGACAACTAAGAAAGACAAACACAAATGCTGCTCCACAACCAGCAAAACAGTAGCAGAAAAATAGAATATTGGAATTAATGAGAACTCAGTTAAAGTCTTGAAGACACTAAATTTACAAAGGTAATCTAATGAAATCTACGAATTCGAATAATATGCACAGAATTTCAGCAAAACTGGATTAACAAAAATGAAGACATCAAACTGAGAGACCATTTCCAAGTAGTTTAAAAATATGATATAGAAGCAAAAGCCAAAAAAATCCAGATATTCAGTGATAACAGTAGGCAGTGTTAATGGTTTTGAATTCTTGAGCATTAAAAGCATCAATAGTTAGTGATTTCTATAAGATGGACTAGAAACCTTAAATCCAGTGAAGTGTAGAATGGGATGAAGTATGCTCAGTGTGGTGTGTAATAATAAATCTAAAAAGTGAACTAATGTCTCCTTTGAGCTAACAGTCCACGTTACTTCAGTCTACAAATCTACATTCAGAAACTTTCATACAAGTAGTTAAGTAAAGCGCACAACCATAAACTATAAAGTAAGGCTAGGTTATGCAAGAATTAATGAAAATCAGTTTTAACTAAAGAGTGTACTAACTTTCACAAATACTGTAAGTGAATATTAGTGCTTTGCTCTGGGATCAACCGTCACATACACAGGCACACACACTATGCTAGCACTGATACCCTCATTCAATGAGCTGCAGTACCAACACCTTACTGCAGCTTTTCTGTTTAGTCACTTGTGGTAACATTTCATACATGGAATTTTCTTTTAAGGAAAATTAAGATTAATACTTTAACTTAAGTGTCAAACATTAACAACCCCGTGAAAATAAAAGCAGAGATACAAAATACGAATATTCAAGACTTCAAATTACCACAATTGCATGAATGAACTATGAAGAAATTTCAGTTTAATCACAAAGACTTTTCATGTAAGCAAAAATCTCAAAAGTTATTCTTTAAAACACATTGATAAGTCGAAAATAGAAATAAGTGAAATACAGTAGTAGTAAGTACTTCTCCATCCTCTTTAATTTGTCTTAACAAGTTGGCACATAGGTAAGGAATTTTCTTTTATATAATATTTTTAAACTTTTCTCTTGAAATTAAATATTTTATAATTGTGGGGTGGGGTCGACAATAACTTAAATTGGAACACTAATGACAGTCAAAAAACTCTATTTAAGAAAAACTGTGGGGTCCATACATAATTTGAATTGGGGTAAACTGGTAAAGTGATGAAGTTCAATTATGTTGGGAGTTGGGACTTCAAGAGAAGAAAAGGAGATAAATTAAAGAGGGACTAAGACGTATAAGTGAAAATTAAGGTGACAAAGGTTTTAGAACAGCCAGAAAACAGTAGATGGCATCTAAATTGGGGACAGAGGGTGTAAACTACCAACCACAAAACCTCAGACCATAGTTATCAATACCATACCTTACCAGCCGGAACAAGACCTGAGGTTTTAGGGAGAAAACAGTATGAAAGAACTGATATTCCGTCTCACTACAAATACCGGAAATACCGGTCGATAACGTGTATCAGACCTACTTCTATGTACCGACAGTATGCTATTGGCAGGAAGTTATTGATGCTCTAATGACTTATTTTGAATTCATATTTCCTATGAAGCTTCTATTGCTGAGTTCAAAAGCTTAACCGGCTTTAGTTTTTGTTGATGAATCAGTCACAGGCTTAAATTGAGTTATGCTTCTCTCAATATATATAATGGATACTTGTACATAGATTGGAGAAAAAAGAACATAAAATAATTACCATGGATGCATCAAATAACATATACTCTAATTTTGGAGACAGAAAGCATACCTCGTGGTCTGTAAAGAGAGAAAAAGGATAGGCCTATTGTTGTACATGCTGGAGTATGTATTTATTACCTTAAGGTAAAGGGAACAGGCCTAGAAACTTTATGAATCATGAATGTCCTCAATCTTGCCCTTCTATTTTAATTCCTTATCTATTTTATCCTAATTTGTTATCAAATTAAGTTTTAGTGTAAAGTGTTTAATGATCCTAGTATTATGGTGAAGGGAAACAATCATTTGAAAAATAAGATTTGATCATGGATTGTATTTACAGAAAAATTATTTTATACATAATAATAATAAGTCCAAGATGATATGCTGGTACTTGGTAGATACCATTTTAATGAACAAAACTATATTTACAACAGTAGGCTATATATAACTATGCTTCAGACAGATACATGGGAAAATTGGAACCTAAATGTATAAGCCAAGTAACTAACAATAAGATATACCACAACTTTTGCTTGGATGACTTCAGCAGAAAGAGACACAAGGCAAACTATATATATATATATATATATATCACAAGAATATATTCATTGTACATCATTGAATTCGTGCCCAGAACCAATCAAGATATTAAATCACGGTTTTTCAATGGCTTTCAACATCAAAAACTATGAAACTCGTTTTTATAAAGGTGCCGCAATACCATAACTAAATATAAAAGTTGATACATTTAGCTGTCGCATAAATGTAATGGACAAGTTATATATTCGTCAGTCAGCTCATCTAAAATCTAACTTCAAGTTCTAGGATATGTCAAAGCAAAAAAAAAAACATATTTTCAGTAAAAAGTAGTCAAGACCAGCCATCAGAAGGATTATAATAAAGATATTCTCAGTGACCCAAGTACAATGGTAAACTGGGACTCAAAGCCCTTTCTTGCCAATGTCCCGATCATCATATGGCATGTTAACTTAACTACATTTACCTATATAAATGATTCTAGATTATTATGATTCAAGGAGACACGTGAACAAATAGATAATAAATAGTCTCACATTTCCATTACAAATTGGTATCTTTATTGACACAACTTAAAGTCCCAATACTTAGATAATTTCTAAAAGCACAACAAAAAATAACTCCTTAATTCCAAACATGCTGAAATGTTTCTTTTCTGATCTTTTTTCACTCTCTAAGTTCAAGGAAGGAGACCCATAGACAATTTGAGGTATTCAAGTACCACTAATCATTCAAAGATTCCTTACAACGAAAATGAAGAAAAAATATAAGACAAAACAAAAAATCTGAACAGCAATATTGTAACAAGACCTATACATGTCCAACAATAACACAATCTAAACAGAATCCAAATCAGTTATCAAATAAAAATCAAAATTAAAGGAAAATATAAAAGAGAAACTCACCGGTTCGGAGAGAATATGTTATATTAAAAACTCACCGTCGTCGGGTTGCAGAGGGAGAGGATAAAGAAAGAGACTGCTGAGTTTTTAGTTTAGGTTTTCGGGACTAAATTTCAAATCTAACCCATTGCCGAGAGCAGATCCTCAAATTTTGTATCCCCAATTAGATTTTAACACGTATCTTTTTATTTAATTTTAAAATAAATTTATATTAAGCAAGAAATTAAATATTAAAATTTAAATAGAGAACCACAATAAGACACGAAATTTGAGAAAGAGAATCTGCTCTGCTCTCCTCTTTGTCATGTACTCCTTCATCCTTTTTCACTAATAACAAAGTATTTTTTGTTAATAAAATTTGACAAAAAAATACTAACCTATTATTCCGTTACATAAATTAAGATTACTATAATTATTATCAGTTCTATCTACAATACTAATTTAAACTCTAACAATTACTTGAAACTTAATTTGATCAATATGAATTTTAGTCCTAATTTAAAATCATGGTATGCTTAAGATGAATCTGAACTCTAATTTGAGACATTTTAACTCACATTTATTCTTTCTCGATTATAAATACAAATTTTAGTGCTCTCAAATACATCTCAAATAGATCTAATTACGTTGGCACTTTTACAAAAATATAACAAATAGAAGGGTTAGATTTGAAATGTAGTCTATTTTTTAGGATGACTTTATTTTAAAACGACTTTATAAATTAAAATTTTAAATGACTTATAAGTCATTTTAAGTGGTGATTTATAAATAGAAGTGTTTGACACACTTTTAACTTATAAATTATAAAATAAGTTAAAATAAAATATAAAAGTGTTTTGCTATAATAACTTATAAGTTAAAATAAAAAGTAAATACTACTAAAATAAGAGCAAAACAGTATTTATATTTTGTCAAACTTATTTATTTTAAAATAATTTATAAATTAATTTTAATAAATCATAATTTGTTACTTATCAAAAGTAATTTGTAAGTCAAAAAGTAAGTAAAAAAGTCACTCCAAAACATTTCAATAGTAAAACCAACTTAAAAATTAATTTGACCAACTTAGGCACTAAGTAGAGGGAGACAAAACTTTTATACTATCGTTGTGTCTGGACAGTCACTCAAAACTACATAATTAGGACGTAAAATGAAACTACTATTTATTATTATCCATCTCAAAATTAATTTCAAGTTTTTAATTTTTTAAAGTTAAATTAACTATTTTTAAAATTAATCTTTTATTATTTTTCTAAAATATAGGTGAATAAATTATAAACCAAAAAAGAAAGTATATACAATTTATTACTAACTCCAATTTTTACAATTTTAGAAATATATTTATATATGTTTAATTATTAATTCTAAAATAGTTAATTTAACTTAAAAAAATCAAAACTGAATAATTAATTTGGGACAGAGAGAGTAATGTTTTAATACGGTCCCTGGATATTTATGAATTTCGACTTGTAAGTATGATCGTATGAACTCTTAATGAAAATACAAATGATACAAATTTTAATTTTTTTGACTCGTCTTAAAAAAAATAACTACCTAAAAAAAAGGAGATCAAGACCCGTAACAACTCCCGTCAAGTTGTATTTGTTGTTGATGGGAGACTATTTCTTACTTTATGGTTTTAAAGTACACATTAGCAACTAATAATCTTTCTAATATAAGTCGCTTTTTAGAAAGCATTTTTGATAACTTTTAATATAAATTCGTTTGAGAATTTCAAGAAGTATTAATTACTTACTAGTACTTTTTCAATATTACCCCAAGTATTAAATATAATTTTGGTTCTCCTCTACTATTTTTTTGTCAATAAATAACAATCTTGTAAAATCTCAACTTTTTGAATAAAGATAAATTTTTATAAATATCATTTTGAATATTATGGTGAAATTGATATAATGTTATAGTTGTGGGTAATATTTATAAATTTTGCAAAAGTATGCGAGTTGTCGATTATATTCGATTGGTGGGAAAATATTCTTTTTTGTTAGGAATATCAAATGCGCAGAATCAATCATTAAGCGGACCCTACAACGGAATTATTGTCGGATTAAGAAAATGACAAAAATATTTTATGAAAATAACGGTGGAAGTTTCTCACTGTTAATCATTGAAACACCCTTGTTAAAAATACTGATGATATCTGGCATTAGTTCGTAGTAGCATCACAATTATTGATTATTGATGTTTCTGTGAAGATGACACTCAATTTTACTTATTAGTTGGACCCCATTTACCTATTTTTAAAATAATCGGTATGAAGTTATTCGATTATATATATATATATATATATAATATTGGTGGGCGTGAAAGTGGGGGCTAGTGTTGCCCACGTGTTAGTAGAAAATGAGATGTCTCGGATGGTGGAGAAAAGAATCGAGGAGGAGTTAGCATTATGAGTGTGTATTAGCATTATTAGTATTATATGATATATTATACATATATGCAAATTTTGTTGACAATTGGGGCGGGAAGGAGAATCAGATCACGAGAGTGTATCCGTGAGATTTGTAACACATCTTTATATATATATATATATATATATATATATATATATATAATATATTTTATTTAAAAATTTTACTTTAAATATGGAATGGTCAGATTAAAAGTAAATCAATCAGGCTAATTCATGAATTGAATTCTTATGCGATTCATTTCTTACATAAATAGAAGCGCATTCCTTCATTATTTCTTACGATTCATTGAAACTCTAGAGAAAGCAACTATAGAGAGAAAGAAGAAAAGTGTTCTATTCTTCACCACTTATATCAAGTTTCTTTTACGGTAAGGTATTTTTTTCATATTCATGAAGAGAACTTACATTATTCCATTCTTTATTATTCATTGAAATAACTTTTGTATCACGGTCTACCCTATACTTGGTGATTTACATTTGTTATTCCATTCGTTATTATTACATTGGAACATCTTGTCACTACATGCATTATCTGTAGACGGACTGGTTAGTCTTTTATTATTACATTGGAATATCATGTACGTGCGTTTTACTGCCGGAACTAATTCGTTATTTATTATTACATTGGAATAATGCATTACATCTGATCAAGTCTGGCATGCATGGTGATTTACATTGTTATTCTATTCTTTATTATTACATTTGAAATATCACAGCCGGTCAGTGACATTACGCCTTTACGGATTTACATTATTTATTATTACATTGAAATAACTTTTGCCCGTAAAATCTTTGCATGCATGGTGATTTCTTTTGTTATTCAAATTCTTTTATTAAAGCTTCGGTTGGTTAAAGTTTTGACTTTTATTCTCCATGAAATTAGTGGAATATCTTGATATTTGCGTTTCATTCGATGATCTTTTCATGAAAATATTCTTCTAAGTATTCTTGAATTTTACTCTACAAAGTAGTATCGTGTTGACAATTTGGGCGTTATTAGTTCCTTGATAAATTAATTCTTGAACATGTTTTATTGAATTCTTATATCATTGTCATCAGTCCCTCAATGTGTTTATATTTTATTGAAAGTCATCTCGTGGCTTGTGTAGTACATAAATGGACTTGGTATGATTATGACGAGGATTATTGATATAATCAAATAGTAGTAATGTTACAAATGATGTGGTAAAATTTTCGTTGGCATGTAGTGCATTGATGGGCGATTGTTGGCATGATCGTGACCGTTGATGAATACTACAAATATCCTTGGCGTGGTCGTGGATAAATTGTGGTTGTGATCTTAATGAATATCCTTGGTCGTGCGTGATGCATGGATGATGTGGATTATTTATTAAAGTGAGTCTCAATGATAAAAGTGATGAAAACCTTTTAAATCATAAAAGATAGTAGATTTTATTCTCTCTTGACACTTTTAATGGATTGTATGTTCCATTTCATTGTTAAACTTGATGTACATTATATTTTATCGGTTTCTTTATTTGTTGAAGACTAATGATAATTTATTCGCATTATCTTAGTCATAATATTTCTATGGGCTAGTTGAGCTCACGCTTTCTTCCTTTGTTCTCTTGAGGAAATGAGAAGCGTAAGTGGGAAGACTGATCGGGGAGCGGGTGACAATCG
This sequence comes from Panax quinquefolius, assembly GCA_020205615.1. Lineage (NCBI taxonomy): Eukaryota > Viridiplantae > Streptophyta > Magnoliopsida > Apiales > Araliaceae > Panax > Panax quinquefolius. The sequence continues at coordinate 2,567,091 of CM035154.1, read as the reverse complement.
AGGATAATAGTATTAGTAGTTCTCACTATTACATTAAATAGTGTAATAATAAATGTAATAAGGATTTATTACGAGAGTGGATATTATCTAGAAGACAATATTTGTATTAAAACTCACAACTTTTCTGAGTTGTATATTAAAAATTGTATTTGTATTACATACCATGTATTTGGTGACTCGGAATAGGTGATGTATACCTATTTTGAGGCGTGGCGAGTTACACAGTATCGAGGCTTGGGATATGATCCACGCCTAAGATGTGAGAGCAAGAACTAGGAGGGAGGCGGGAATTCCTTCTTGCTAGTATGACCTACCTAAGTTTATTTGATATTTAATTGGTTGGTGAGTATAGGGATTATATGTGATATGTTAATTAACCTTGTTTTGTGGCGGTATTTGAAAATGGCATCAAAGAATGTTGAGAACATCAATGGAGCACGTGGGAATGGTTGAGTCTCCACGGATCGATAATCGAGGATAATGTGTATCGTAGAAGGCGACAATCTAATGCAAACAACAACCTTGATTAAATGATGAGCGATGGAATGTTCCGAGACTTCATGCAATTAAATACAAACATCGAAAGCAACAATGATTCTTGTACAAAATACGAGGTGAAACACTATGAACTCTCGGACAGTCACCTTGATGCAGCGATTCGAGGAGTTGAGACCACCGGAGTTTTTGGAGAGCCAGAAACCACTTAAGGCGGAGCGTGGATAAACAGATCAACAAGATATTTGATGTCTTTGGGTTTGCTCAGGATAAAAGGTTCCCTTCCGCCACCTTCATTTTGCATGCGAGCGAGACATATGGTGGTGGGAATCATAAAGCATACTCAACTGCCTTTGAAGATGTCTTGGGAAAGTTTTAAGAAGCGATCAACGACAAGTACTTTCCGAAAGTATTAAAATCACATGAAAGAGGTAGAGTTCATTAAAGCTGGAGCAAAACAACATGACCAGTGTCGCGATGCGAAGCAGTCAAGTTTGCCGAAGTTGTTCGGTTTGCGTCCCATTTGATTGATAATGAGGAGAGATGGACGAATGTTTCTAAGAGGTTTGAAACAGAGATACGTCGATATCTTATCTCGTATAAGCCGTGTTTGTATTAGAGATGTTGTTAATAGGCTCAGTTATCGAGCGATAATGAAATCAACCCAACCAAA